>NWBT01000048.1:3018343-3137927 GCA_003386485.1 Colletotrichum lentis
AATAATAATAATAATAATAATAACAATAATAATAATAATAATAATAAGACTTAGTTTTCCCTTTAAGAAGTTTTACTTAGAGTAATCTCTAAGGTTTCTTCTATATATATATATAAGACTATAACTATAAAGAAGTTTTTCCCTATAAAGGTTTTTTTTTCTTCTATAAGCATTATAAAGTATAAGCTATATATAATAAATTATATATACCTTAAGGAGGGATCTTAGAGATAATAGCTTACTACGCTTTATCTCTATAATATAATGCTTATATAACTTATAACTATAACTAGAAATATACTATAGTTATATACTAACTATACTTATAATACAGTATCATTAATACTGTATACACTGTATACTGATAAAGCAGTAGAAACTAGAAGAAACTGCTAGAAACCTCTCTAAGGCTTATACTTTAACCTAGATAAAATAACCTTTATACTAGGCCTATTTAGGTAAGAGGATACGTAATCTACACGTAATTAACTAGAGAATCACGTAGTAAGGGTTAGGACTTAACCCTAACCCTAGTGGAGCTAGAATAGGTATAAAAGGATAGGTTTCCTTCCTCTTAGACCTATTCCTACTCTTCCTTCTATAGACTAAGCTGCTTAAGCTAATAAATACTATAACTATTATTCCTCTTTATCTTATTTACTTATATACACCCCTATACCTTAAATAGTTTTTCTATTTTACTTTAAGGGTATAGATATAGGTAATAATAAGCTATTATATACCTACTTTATATAAGAGGTATCCTTAGTTAATAGACTATAAGCAAAAATACTTATAGGAACTAATACTTTTAGACTAAAGAAGTTTAACTTAAAATTCTTAGCTATAAAGGTAATTATTACCTCCTACTACGTATCTATACTATTAGAATGTAAACTATAATAATAATAACTAGTTAAGGGACTAGTATAATTAGTAATAACTATAATTCTCTAACTAAATTCTATATTACTAATCCCTATTTACTACAGCGCGTTAATAATTAAGAATCTCCTTTTTAAACTATTACTAAGTAACTGCTTTATGTTATATATAATACTAGTAAATAAAAATATATACTACATTATTATAATAAATAACTCTAACAAACTAATTCTTATCTCTATAAAGGTAAGGTTAGGTATATTAAATTTAATTACTAATAATATATTCTACTAGAACGTTAAAGAAGATGATAGTAGTATAGCAGCCTATATAGGATTATATAACCTAACCTATATATTTAATAATAGGGCTAGCAAATTTAAGCTAATTAAGATCTGACCTATAGGGACTATAATAAAGCACCCTAAGGGGATAATAATATATAATAGCAGAAATAAAGCCTACTATATTAGATAAGTCCTTAATAACTACCTTAATGTATTTAAAGACATAAGCTTTATAAACATCCTAGAGGACTAATAGATAAAAGTGTAGTTAAAACCTAGCTAGGAGGACTAGATCCTAAAGATAAGGAAAGTTTATAACCTTAATATAGAGGAATAAGAGATTATCTATAACTAACTTAATAAGCTTATAGACTAATAGTATCTATATTAGATAATAAATTTAGTTCTATTCTTATTCCTAGTTTTTGTAGTCTAGTAAGAAGTCTATAGAAAAAAGAAAGGTTATATAGTAGTTAATATCTAAGGTCTTAATAAAATCACCTTACTAGACAGCTACCTAATGTAATTATAAGATAATATCTTTAACGCTATTAAGCATAAGAAATACATCTCTATTATAGATACTAGCTCCTTCTACTACTAATAGTAACTCTACCTAGAATTAAAAGATATATTTATAATTATTACACTAGATAGATAATATATATTTAACTACGCTATTATAGGCTATAAGAATAGTAATACCTATATATAATAGTAAATAGATACCCTACTAGTAGGAACACTAGCTATATTATACTATAATAACATTATTATAGGATCTAATATAATTAAGGAACATTAGAACAATCTTTATTAAGTACTTTACCTACTACAGTAGAAGAACATATTAGATTATTAAGGGTTGTAGTAATAGGTTAACTAAATATATATTATAATATATATATGTTACTATAACTATTATACTCTACTGCTAGCCTCTAACTTAGGCCTATAAGAACCCTATTCCTAGGCGCCTAAGGCTATAACTAGAGCCTACTGCTTAGGAAGAAGCCTATAGCAATCCCTCTAGTATTTAGCAAAGGGCTAGCTACACTAGGCTTAAGCCTATCTCTAGGCCTACGCCCTATACGTATAGGTTACACCCTATATGTATATACCCTTTAATTTAATACAGTCCCTTAGGGAAAGACTTCTCTACAGCCTCTACAGACTACAGAAAGGGTATTAATATTACATAATCTTAGCGTATATAAGAAGGCTTTTTCTGCTAGCTTATATACTTATAAGACTGTTTTCTTTACTGCCTATACGTTAGGCTTAGTTATTTCTACCTATAGGTAGGCTTTATTAATTATAAGATCCCTTATATAGTTAGCCTTAAGGACTACCTTCTTATTAGTTATATTAAGCTAGAGGAGGAAGACGTTATGCTTTACTAAATTAAGAGCTTTTATTAAGCTGTCTGCTATAAGCTCTACTAATAGGGTATATATAACGTCTATATAGCTAGTAGTAAATTCTTAGTGCAGCTAGTAGTTATAAATATTAATATAGTAGAGCTTAGTGTGTAGCTGTAAAATCTTACTTATAATAAGGTTTACTGTCTACTAGTTATTTAAGAATGCTAATTAAACTAGCGTAGAACTAATTAGATTCTATAGTTAAGATTAGTTACATAATGTAAAAAAAAAAAAAACCTAACAGCAGTTAGCCTAATATAAGCACTATACTTTATTCTTATACTGTTAACTTAGTAAGGTAGCTTATTTAAAAACATATAGTACTATAGAGGTTAGTATAGTCTTAATACTAGATTAACTTACTAGAGATAGCTTTACTCTTAAGGTCTATACTACTAAGGTCTGCAGTAAGAACTCTTAACTATAGAGGTATTTAACCTTAAGAGGTAGGCTTATTAGGTATATATAATTAGCTAGGATAGAATCTCCTAGGATTCTTCTATTAACTATACCTATAACCTGCTAAACCTATAATCTAGATAAATCTCCTATAACCTACTAAACCTGTAATTTAGATAAATTATCCTAAAACTAAAGTAACTAAATTAAATCCTCCTTTCTAATCTTATTAAGTCTAATCTTATTAAGTCCTTATCTATACCTTAGTTATACCTATACTTAACTTAAATAACCCTTTTAATATTAATACCCCTCTTAATTATAACCCCTTAGAGGTTATAAAATAGTTTATAACAGCTTAGATAAGCTTTATTATTAAGCAGTATAGAGGGAACTCTTTATATAACATTATTACTATTAATAGTAGAATAGATAATTATATAGTAATTAATATTACTAGCGTTAGATTAGTAATCTTACTTCTTAATAGCCTAGCAGCTAATATAGGCCTTATTATTAGGGTAAGGTAGGCCCTACAGTAGAGGCTCTACTTCTTTATTAGCAGGATAGCCTAGCAGAGGGAGGATAGATTAACTATTATTAAGATAAAGCGCTTAGGCTAGCTGTAGGTAGTAATCTACGCTATCTAGTAGGTGCAGTATAATTAAGGAATAGAAGTCTAAAGGTTAGAGAAAAGAGATTTTACTAGAAGCTCTAAGGATACTATTAGTTAGAAACTTAATATAATAGTTATACTTAATATATATTACTAGACCTCTAGAAAATAAAATACGTTTATATAATATATAGCCTAAAAGGGCCTATCTGCTAGTTATTACACTAGATTTATACTCTTATTAGTGTTACCTTTATTAATATATATATAAATTAGTCTCTATGCTATATAGGTAGTTAGATCTAAAGTTATAAGATTAATTAGCTTATAAAAAGCGCCTTCTTAGCAGCTTAAGTAAGTATAAGTAGCTTTACTTCTATTATTAAGGTTATAACTATATCTTATCTATTAGCTTACTATATAATAAGGCCTCTAAAAAGCTTTATTATAAAGGCTTATAAGCTCCTTTAAGTTAGAGTATTATTACTAAAGCTTACGTTAGAGGTAATATTAAAGGCGTTATCTTTACTACCTAGCTTAGCACTAAAGTAAAGGTAAAGGTATTACGTTTTATAAAGGTATTAAAGGACTTTATTAGCAGCTTTCTAGTGTGTATCTAAAGGGTTTTAATTAAATCTTATAAGCCTACTTATAGTAAAGGTAACATCTAGATATATTATTATAGTAGCATAAAAGATAATACTAACTTTATGTTAATAACAGTAAATCTCTATAGAGGGCGTATTATCTTTATATAGTAGTAGCTTTTCCTTTATTATAGGCGTATACTAAGCAGTATTATTATCTATAACGTTAGTATATATAGGAAGTAGCTTCTTATACTTCTTAGTGTATACAGCCTATAAAAGCTATAGGTAATAGGTCTTTTAGTTATATATAATCTTAAGGCTAAGAAACTACTAGAGATTCTTACTACCTTTAAGGTAGTATTTAGTCTATAGTATATATAGCTTATTTATTACTATAAGCTTATAGGCCTTTAGGAAGGTAAGAATGTAATTATTAACATAAAAGAAGAAGGTAATCTCTCCTTTCTGCTAGTAGTAATCCTCTCTAGCTATACGTTTAAAGCCCTACGCTATAAAACCCTTCTTAAAGTGCTTTTACTAGAGTATAGGCAAACAGCGCAGCCTATAGAGGGCTTTCTAAAGGTATAGGATAACGTCTTTCTTATAGTATCTAAGTAGTATCTCTATATATATTTCTTTATTAATATCTATATATATAAATATGTTTACTATGTTATATTAAAGCAGCTTATAATTAAAGTAGGTAGCTATAGCTATTAGGATCTAAAAAGACATACCTATAAACGTTATAGTATATATATCTCTATTATCTTTTACCTATTAGTTACCTTATATTATAAGCCTAGCCTTTACCTTACTAAGGCAGCTATACTTATTAAGCTTATAGGTATAGACCTAATAGTAACTAAGAATCTAATTACTATATATAGACGCCTTAGATACCTCTTACTATAAGTATAAGATTATATAGCTGTTAAGGTATAATATTTTAGCTTTATAGAAAGCGTCTTTAAGAGGATAGTATTAAAGTTAACTATAAGACGTAGGGAGTAATAGGAGTTCCTTTTAGTAGGTGCTATATAGGGTATTAGCTTTATAATAGGCTCCCTCTAGAGATACTATAAGTGCTAGCTTTAGACTATATAATCCTATTACATAAGGGCGTTCTAGGGATTAGTTAACACTTTACATAAGATCTTATAGGGGGCTAGCCTATAACCTAAGTGTTTCTATACTGTCTATTAGTTATTATTTGTTTTTTATAGAGTTATATATATAGAAATACTTATTATATATACGCCTAGTAAGAAATACAGCCTTAAAAGATATTTATAACTGCTAGTAGTATATTAAAAAGAGGGTTTTATTAGCTTATTAAGATCCTTCTTACCTCCCTATAAACGCTACTATAAGTATAGTAAAAAACGCTAATCTTAGGGGTATTAGCAGTAGTATTATAAGCTTAAACTAGGACTTAGTGTGTAGCACTAGGGCTAGAGGCCTATTAGAAGGCGTTTTTACTACGCTTAAGGCGCTTAGGGCAGCACCTAGAGGCGCCCCCTTAGCTTTATTATAGTCTTTATAGATCTTATTAGCCTCCTTATTAGCTATATAATAGTAAGAGAAGTCTTATATTATTTACTATCTAAGTAGGAATAAGTAAGGTATTCCTTTACACTATACTATATATATAATATAGTTAATCTATATATAGAGAGAAAAACCTCCTGTAATTTATATAGGAGGAAAACTACCCTATTATTAAACATTAGAAGGTTAGCTTATTTTTACCTAACATAATATAGGATTATTATAAAGGGAAAACATAATATGTAGGTAGGGTGTACTATTGTTAGAGCCCTATTATGCATGTAGGGCCTAAGGCTCTACTTTTGTAGGGCTCTAGTAGCTAATTAGACTTCTGCAAAAGTAGCTTCCTGCAGTTAGAATTAAACTAACTGTCTGTATACAGAGCGTATAGACGCTGCTAGACGTATGCTACTACGTTATATAGGTCCTTATTAGCTATATAGAATGTAGTTATATTATACTAGCCTTTAAGAATAAGGTAGTTAATAGTGCGTTAAATATCTTAAAGGTCTAATTTATAAATATCCTTAGTAAGGGCCTTTAGGTTACTATTAAAATAAGCTTTTTATTAAAGATAATATCTCTTATTATAAATACTTTACTATAAAGGGGATCCTAAATATAGTATAAGTTACTTAAAGTGTAGCTAATAAGATAACCTATCTATATATATAGGGTAAGCCTTTTTAGGCGCTAGTAGTAAAGCTAAGCGTTTACTGTAAGTATATATGCTTTATAGCTATAGATTCTTAAGTGTAAAAGATTAGGCTAGGTAAATTATATAGTATTTTTACCTTAAAAGTGCTTATACTACAGCTAGTATAGAGTCTTCTAACTATAAGAGGCTTATAGTATATAGTTATAAAGGTAGGTTATAGAAGTGTAAATCTTAGGCTATAAGATGTTAGGAAGCTTAATATAAATAGCTATACACTTAGCCTTACGCTTAATTACAGCTATAATACGCTCTATAGCGCTGTTTTACGCTTAGGTATTTAGGGCGCTTACCTTAACGTATATACTATATACGTTAAGGCTTATAGAAACCTTATTATTATTAGCTAACTTATTATTAGTCTTAATTACCTTTACCTTACAGCTATAGTGCACTTTAAGTATAGTAAGGAAGTTTACAATTATTATAAGCAGTATATCTATTTTATAGGTTTAAAGGTAAAAGTCCTAAGTTAGGCCTATTATATAGTCTAAAAAGAGCATATAGAAGTAGTAACCTACGTAGCCTACCTTAAAGTTATAAAAGTTAACTATAAGGTAGTTACTAAGCTTTATATAGATAACTAACTCTTATAGGCTCCTTTAGACTATTTAATAGGCCTTACCTAAGGTGTAAGCCCTATAGTTAACTATTATAATAGGCTTATTAAAACCCTAGATATACACCCTATAAGTAATATTAGAGATCCTCTTAAGCGCCTTTAGGCTAGGGTGTCTAAGGCGCTAATGCTAAGTAAGAAGGTTACTAAGGATAGGCTTCCTATAGGTAGCTATTATAAAGGTATTTCTTTTATGCTTTAGGTGTAGTATCTTATCTATATAAATAGCTAGTAAGAGGACTATAGCTATAAGTGTAGCTTCTAATAAAAAGGGCTAATAGTTAAGTACCTACTAGCTGTAGATCTTATTAATATAGGTAATAAAGGACTTATCTGCTTTATATAGGTAATTATTACCTAGGCTTATATCCTACTAGATCCCTTACTGCTGTAGCTTTAAGAAGGATATAAGGTTAGTAGTAATACCCCTATAAAAGGTAATATTATATAAAGTAAGCTTAATAATATAATTCCTGTATACTTAAAGCTTAATCTCTATAGTGCTATACGCCTTAATAAGTAGCTACTATATACCTACCTATATAAAGTTATCTATAGGTATACTATAGAGGGTCTTAAACTATATAGTATTATTAAATATATAGATATTACTACCTAAGTTAAGTATTACTAACTTAGCTAAGTAATATTAGCTCTTAGTAATATAAAAAGAGGCTATAGAAATCTTACCTTAGCACCTACTATAGAGTTAATTAGAGCCTTTAGCTAATATTCTTACTACTTAGAGCTTCTTAGTAAGGGCCTTATTAGTCTAAAGGCGTATTTTAATAAGCCTTTTAATACTTTTACTAAGCAGTCTATTATTTCTCTTTAGGTAAGAGAGGGTATAAAAACACTATAAGATAGTATAATAAAGGCCTATATAAAGCTTATAGGTAACATCTATAGTTATATACTTTATAGATAGTATTTCTACTATACTTACGTTTATACTTAAGCGTTTACGCTTTATAGTTATACTAGCCTCTTATAAAGGCAGAGAGGTATTTACCTTCTTAGCTAATAATACTTCCTTTCTCCTATACCCTCTATAGTTACAGCCTTATCTACTATAGTTATAGTTTCTATAACTCTCCTTCCTATTATTATCTATTATTTTAGTGTAAGTAGAACTAAAAGCCTCTTACCTAGCCTTTCTTATATACTTATTTTTATCTACTAACTATAAGAATTCTTAAATATTAGAGAGGACTTTTCCTTACGTTAGAAGGTTATTAAGTATATTAGTAATCTCTATATAGTAGTATATATAAACCTAGCTTATAAGGTAGGTCTACTAGAAGGCTGCTATAAAAAGGTTAAACTAGTTACTTAAGAGCTAGGCTCCTAGGATGCTACTAGCAGCAGCTTTATAGAGTGCCTTTTCTTACTTTATAAGCTAGGTCTTAACTTCCTTCTTAGTTTATAAGTGCTTTAAGGTTATTTAGAGGACTTTTTCTAGCGTAATATATATATTCTCTTTACGTTTAGAAGGGTGTATTTCTATATAAGCCTAGAGGGCTATTACCTAGGTGTTAACCTTATTATTAGAGGTATAGTAATAAAGCTTAAGGTTAGTAGAGACAGTCTAGTATATCTATTCTTAGAGGTTACTATAGCGCTTAAGGCGTTTCTCCTATATATATAGGTTATTATTATACTATATATAGCGCTCCTTATATAGAAGAAGGTTAGCTAGAGAGAGATCTTCTAGCTGTAATATATACTATAAGGCGTCTGCTGTACGTAGGAGTGTATAACTAACGTCTAGGGCTAGAGTTATATCTTTAGGCTTCTCTTATAAGGGCTGTAGCTTAAGTTATAGCTGCTATTAGAGGGCTGCAGTCTGTAAGTATATCTTATATATAAAGACGCTTATAGCTCTTAAGGGAGTAGTATTTAAAAAGGTATTTATAGTAGTGCTTATAGGAGTTATTATAACTACGCCTATATATAGGTAATTACATATTAAGGGCTTTTCTAGCTTAGTAAGCAGCCTAGTAAGGGTCTTAGATGTATTATATATAGTAATTAATAAGTTAATTACATCCTAAAGCTTATAGGTTTTTACCTTAGTTTTAAGCTAGTTAAACTAGAGAACCTAATTAGTAAGGCTATTAAGAATAGTCTTAGTAGTATTAGTAAATATCTTATAAGCTTATAAAATAGCTTTATAGTGCTTATTATTATTAGTTTTTAAGTATATAAGACTCTTAATTATTAGATTATTAAGGGTTATAGTAATAGGTTAACTAAATATATATTATAATATATATATATTACTATAACTATTATACCCTACTGCTAGCCTCTAACTTAGGCCTATAAGAACCCTATTCCTAGGCGCCTAAGGCTATAACTAGAGCCTACTGCTTAAGAAGAAGCCTACAGCAGTCCCTCTAGTATTTAGCAAAGGGCTAGCTACGCTAGGCTTAAGCCTATCTCTAGGCCTACACCCTATACGCATAGGTTACGCTCTATATACGTACACCCTTTAATTTAATAAAACATTAGTATTAACCTAGAAAAGGCATTCTTTAGATTCCTAGGGACTGTTGTCCTTAGACAATATATTAATACACTTAGACTATTTACAGCTAATAAGAAGCTAGATGCTATACGTTAGATCTAATACCTAACTACCCTTTACAACCTAGAAATGTTTATTAGCTTTATAGGCTACCTTAGGAATAATATATATAACTACGCTAAAATTATAAAGCTATTAGAATAACATAAAACAGAACTACTATAATAATAGATAAAGGATAGTAAGCGTATTATAGGAAAAGACCTAGGCTAGAAAAGGTAGACATCCTTAGTTAATATAACTCTAACTAACGTAGAGTAGGAAGCCTTTAATATAGTTAAGAAAGCCCTACTTACTAACATTAGGCTATACTATTATAATATAACCTAACTGCTATTTATTAACTTTAATATAGTAGCTATAGGGATTAGCGTTATAGTATACTATATTAATCTAATTACCTTAGACAAAATTATAGATAATAAAAGTAAGCTATTAAAGCTACCACTAAAGGAAGTAATCTAACTAATATTATTCCTTTTATAAACGTTATCAAGAGTAGAAAAGAGATACTAGCTAATAGAAATAGAAACCCTTAGTTTTATATAGGCACTTAAAAAATGTAAGCACTTTATTATAGTATTAATATTACTAACTATAATTATTACAGACTATAAAGTAATTATTAGCCTATAATAATAATTAGATATTACTAATATAATAGTATAGAGTGCTAATAATAAGAAACTTATAAGAGTAATAAAATATATAAGCTAATTTAATATTAGGATTATATATAAGCTAGGTAAAGAATATATTATATCTAATATACTCTTAAGATTACTAGCGACGCCTAGATAAGATAATCTCTAACCTAATAACAGCAGTCTAGATATGCTACCTAACGACGCACTAGAAGATTAGGTAATATAGATATAGGTATAAACAGCCTTTATTACTAATAAGATAAACAGCAGATAGGTGCTCCTAGTAATATAAATAATAGAGCTAACGTACATGCATAGTGAGCTGCGCATTATAGTGAGCTGCGCACGTCTACTGCCTTTCTCCCTCTTAAACCTTTACACCTACTTTCCTCTACGTACGAATATAACTTCTTCTTCTAAAGAAAGCTGTATTATCCTTACCCTCTAAGCTATCTAAAAAGACCTAAAAATGTCTGTATAAAGAGCTGCCTCTACCTTTAAGGTTCCTAAATTAACCTTTTGCATATAATACGCTAGTGTACTCTTATAAGCTAAGACGTAACTAAAATTAATAAAGATAACTATAAGAGAAGAGGAGGTAATTCTTAAATAAGTTATTAACCTAATTAATTAAGGGTTCCCTCTGCAATAAGAAGATATATAAGAAATAGCTAACTAACTCCTAAACGTGTAATATAGAATGCATATAGGACCCTAATAGGCAGAGAACTTTATATAATGCGTCCCTAAATTAAAAATGTAATTTTAATATTAAATTAACTATTAGAGGGCCTTAGCTAAGGATCCTATAATTATATAAGGCTAGTTTACACTTATACAAAATATAATTATAAAGTATAGAATACTTAATAATAATATTTATAATTTTAATAAGACTAGGTTCCTAATAGGAATGCTATTACATATAAAGGTTGTTATAATATCTAACTGTAAGAGAAGGCCTTATATAAAGCAGCCTAGTAATTAGGAATAGGTTTCTGTTATTTAGGGTGTGTATATAGATAGCTAGGTAATACCTCTATATATTATTATAAAGGGTAAATATTACCTCCTCTCTTAGTACACTAATAGCTAATTCCTAGCTACATAGTGTATCTATCTAAGTAAAAATAGATAGATAATAAATAATATTAGCTTAGATTAGCTATAGCACTTTAATTAGTGTATAAGGACTTATATAAAAGGTTATTATTACCTCTTAATCCTTAATAGTTATAATAGCTATAAATTAACTAACTTTAATAAATACTATAAGGAATAAAATATTATTACTTTATATATACCTCTCTATTTATTATATAAGCTCTAGCCTCTTAATATTAGGTGCTTTAGCCTATTAAAGTACTTATATAGTAAGGAAATTAAGAAGATAATATAGATATAGATTTTATATATTACTAAGGATAACTTCTTTTCTGCCTTTAAAGCAGTATTCTTTACCTTAATAGGTAAAAATAACATATAAGCTAGTTTTAGATAGGTAGGCCTTATACCTTTTAACCCTAAAGTAGTTCTTTCTTACTTAGATTTTAAGCTAAAGACACTAACACCTTTAATCTTACAGCTAAGCAGCTAAGGCTCCTAGGATGTAAAGACACTAACTATAGCACTAAAGGGTATATAAAGTGCTACCTCCCTTAAAAAGAAGATCTAAGTATATTAAGGTAGCTTACTAATACTAATATATAAAGTAATTAACTTCTAAGCTAGAGGTATTAGTAAGTTAGCCTATAAGCTTACTATTATTAAGGCTAAGAACTATAAGCTTTATATAGGGATAGAGGTACTAAGTAAGCGCTAGAGAGCAAAAAAGACCTAACTATATCTTAGAGGGTTACTTAATACTGCTAAAGTAGAGGCACTATAAGTAGAAAAGGGTAGTATTAATACTAGAGGAGAGAATAACCTTTAGAAGGAGGGTTATACAGAAGGTGTTAAACTACATATGTAATAATATAGTAATTATAGAAAGTCTAGACATAACATATAAACCTATAAAGTAGTTTAGGATAGTAATAAGGAAGAGGGTAATAAGTAGTTTTAATTAATTTTATATATTATAGTTAAATTAACTTATATAGAAGGTAGAAGGGTAGAGAAAGGTGTGTAGCTTACTATAATACGCAGCTTACTATGTATATACGTTATAATATAATAATAATAATAATATTACACTACTAGCTATATAAGATAGATCTAGTACTATCCTTTTAGAAATTACCTTATAGTTTTAAGCTAAAATAATAAAGAGCTATAAGGATAATAAGACCTTTATAAAAGTGCTTAAAGTATTATAGGATAATAACATCCTTAACCTAGGTAATAGAGTAAAACTTCTCTTTATGCTTTATAAAGGCCTCCTCTAGAAGATAATATAGGGTATGCTAGACAGATTATACATCCTATATACCTATTACTATAAGATCCTTTAAGCAGTATATAGCAGTAACTACGTAGGGAGTAATAAGATAGTAGTATTACTTACTAGATACTGTATTCTATAACTAATAAAGCATATTAAGTAATTTATTATAACCTATCTGTAATATAGCGTTATAAAGATCTATATACATAAGCTGTATAGTAATATATAACTAATATTACTACTACTATACCTATACTATATAATTACTATTAACTTTATTTTTAGTCTGCCTTAGACAGTATAAGCAGTAGATATAGTAATATTAGTTATAGATAAAATATTAAAGTAAGTTAGACTAATACCTAGATAAGCAACTAGGTTAGCAAAACTGTAGGTAGACGCCCTTATTAACTACCTATAGGAATATAACTAGGGTCTGCTAAAGGTAATACTAAGTAACTGCAATCTAAAGTTTCTTTTAAAGATGTAGTAGTATATCTAGAAGCGTATAAGAAGCAACCTGCTGTACTTAACAGCCTATTATCTACAGACAGACAGTTAGAGTAAATAAACTAATCTAATAGTAGAATTAGTATTATAAATCTATATATCCTCTATATATAACCTATATAACTAGCTAAAGGCGCTGCTATAACTGTAATTTAAGATTAATAACACTAAAGTATTAGTAATAAGCTAATTACTAAATAAGATAACATTTAGCTTTACACTAAATAATGTTATTAACCTAATTGCTAATAATATAAATAAGGCTCTAAATAGACTAAAGATATAACTTAAAGTATATAACGTAATAGTAATAGCAGCAATAAGGATAAAATTACATTATAATTAAAAGTAACTACCTAAGTTTTTTAAACCTAGATAATACGTCCTATTATAACTACACTATAGATATAACATCTTAGAAATATTATCCCTTAGTTAGAAATACATATAGTAGTATGCTAGCCTGTATATAATTATAGAAAGAGTTAGGTAACTAGCCTATTAACTATAACTTCCTAATTACGCTAAGATCTATAATATTATCTTAATTAACTACCTTAAACTAGCTCTACTACTAGATATCTACACTAGAGCCCTCCTAACGCTAGGTAATATTCTACTATATAACCTACCTTAACGCCTACAGCAGATAAGAACTACCTACAGGAAGCTTTAATTCCTTCTATAACTATAAGAATTAGGCCTTAAGTTTTAGTGCTAGATAATACTACTATATAAAATTATTACTAGCAGATAATAAGGCCTAGACACTAAGTACCTTATCTAAACTAATAATAAGCTATATAACACCTAGCTATAGGTCTAAGATATTCTAGACTTTAAGATATAGGTTTATACCTTCTATAAGAAAGCAGGTAATATAGGTAAGGTAAGCATATAGGTTTAATAGGTAATAGAGCCTTCTATGCTGCCTATAGCCTTATCTTTTTTCCTCCCCTTTATATCTCTGCTTTCTTTTTCTTTCTCTTATATAAACCTCTATAAGATAACTAATAGAATACTAATAACTATTTAAAATCTGCTACATTTTAGAGGAGGAGCTTAATAAACACATTAGTAATAATATAACTAAGTAACTAAGAATTAGAGCTGCCTATATATAGTTATTTATACTAGGGATAGCTAATTAGATATAACTATACTTAGAGGAGGTATAACTTAAATAAAATAAATCTAACAAACCTATAATAGTATTAACTAGTGCAGTAAAGGATACTACCTCTAACTAAGCTAACAATAGTAATAACAAAAATAAGGTAAATAACAAGATAACTAAAAGACCTAATATATTTAATAAGGACGACATAAATAATAAAGATAATAATAACGCTAATAAAGATAATAAGAGTAATAACTAGGATAAAGTTATTAATAATAAGACTACTAAGGGCAAAAAGCGTACCTTCTTAGGTAATTAGAAATCTACTAAAACTGAGAAGTTAAAGTAAGATAAGCTAACTCTACCTTAGGACCTAGAAAAGAAGCTAGAAATTAATAATATAAATTTCCTTATGTAAGTTAGCTGCTAATTCTAGAAATACCCCTACTACCTAAGAACCTACCTCTATAATAGATAATTTAAGGCTCTTAATATAGTAGTTACTATCTTTAATAATAACCTAAATAATATAGTGCTCTCTAGAGCTAAGAAATACACTATTATGCGCTAGCTTTAGTAGGTACCTACTAATATATAAATAAGGGAAGATCTATCTAGCTTTATAGAGTGCTAATAAGTCTAAGACAGAGAGAGACATACTAACCTAGATAAATTACCTACCTTTACAGACTATATCTTTACCCTTATTCTCTATAATAAGGTTACACTAGTAACCTAAGGTAACCTCTAAGACTACTATAGACTTATTAACCTAATATAAAATAACTAAACTAATAACTTAATAATTATAGATAACCTAATATATCTCCTTAAAGCAGTTAGCTAATAACCTCTTATAAAACTAAAATAACAAACAGTATAATAGGAGACAAATAGATTTACTAGATTAACAGATAATAATAAAGCCTTTCTCTCTTTCCTTAATATAGTTACTATAACTATAGATTTACCTAATAAATATTAAGTATTTAGAGCTAAATAAGAACTAACGCAGCGTAAATAGGATAACCTTACTAATTACGTCTTAAAAGTTAACAACCTAGTTATTAATAAGCAGAGACGTAAGTAAATCTTACATAACGTTATTAAGAAAGCTAGTAACTAAGTAGCTACAGACAGTAAGTTAATTATACTATATAACTATATATACACTTATAAATACAGTAAAGAAAAGACGTTTTAATATATAAGTTATTTTAAGGAGAAAGTTATTTTAAGAAATTAAAAGGCGTAATATGTTAAATTAGAGGGTTCTATAGAGGGCACTTTGTGTGCGCTAGAAAGAGTGTGTAGAGATAGAAGTTATTAGCCTAATTTAGCTTAGTTACTTAGTAAATATTAGAGGGACTGCTGTAGGCTTTACCCTAGGCAGTAGGCTTTATAGAGGCCTTAGGCACCTAGAAAAGGGGTTACTAAGGGCCTAGTTAGGTAGTAAGGCTAGGCGTAAGGGTAACATAATAGTTATAGTTATATATATAGAGATATATATACCCTTCTAGGCTATACATTATGTAAACGTGTTTTATTTTCTAGAGGTCTAGTAATATATATTAAGTATAACTATTATATTAAGTTTCTAACTAACACCTTAGAGCTTCTAGTAAAATCTCTTTTCTCTAACCTTTAGACTTTTATCCCTTAATTATACTGCACCTACTAGATAGCGTAGATTACTGCTTACAGCTAGCCTAAGCGCTTTATCTTAGTAATAGTTAATCTGTTCTCCCTCTGTTAGGCTATTCTGCTAATAAAGAAGTAAAGCCTCTACTATAGGGCCTACCTTACCTTAATAATAAGGCCTATATTAGCTACTAAGCTATTAAGAAGTAAGATTACTAATCTAACGTTAGTAATATTAATTACTATATAATTATCTATTCTACTATTAATAGTAATAATGTTATATAAAGAGTTCCCTCTATACTGCTTAATAATAAAGCTTATCTAAGCTGTTATAAACTATTTTATAACCTCTAAGGGGTTATAATTAAGAGGGGTATTAATATTAAAAGGGTTATTTAAGTTAAGTATAGGTATAACTAAGGTATAGATAAGGACTTAATAAGATTAAACTTAATAAGATTAGAAAGGAGGATTTAATTTAGTTACTTTAGTTTTAGGATAATTTATCTAAATTATAGGTTTAGTAGGTTGCAGGAGATTTGTCTAGATTGTAGGTTTAGTAAGTTATAGGTATAGTTAATAGAAGAATCTTAGGAGATTCTATTCTAGCTAATTATATATACCTAATAAGCCTGCCTCTTAAGGTTAAATACCTCTATAGTTAAGAGTTCTTAACCTTAGTAGTATAGACCTTAAGAGCAAAGCTATCTCTAGTAAGTTAATTTAGTATTAAACTATACTAACCCCTATAGTACTATATGTTTTTAAATAAGCTACCTTACTAAGTTAATAGCATAAGAATAGGGTATAGTGCTTATATTAAGCTAACTGCTGTTGTTTTTTTTTTGCATTATGTGACTAATCTTAACTATAGGATCTAATTAGTTCTATGTTAGTTTAATTAGCGTTCTTAAATAGAGATATATATATAACGTATAATATATATAATATTAACCTATTACTATTACCTTATTAATTTAATAATTAAAAGTCTTATATACTTAGAAATTAATAGTAATAAGCTAATAATATAATTCCTATAAGCAAAAAGTATATAATAATAACTAATAACGTAAAGATTACTTTAAAATCCTCCTCTAACTAGACTATCTAGTTTAAGTAGCTTTAGGTAAAGGCTAAAGCCTATAACCTATAGAAAGTAATTAACCTATTAGTAAGTAATTCTTATATGCTTAGTAAGACTATTATAGCACTTATAAAGCGCCTAATACGCCCTTAGCCTTATAACTATCTAAGATACTAAGCTCTACGCCTAGGATTAAGCTCCCTAAGCGCTTAAGTAGCAACCTTAACCCTAACAGCTAGTTAGGGATTACTCTTTAAGCCTACAGTAGTAACTAACTTATAGGCTAAAAGGGTCTATAAGCTCTTACTAAGTAACTTACTATTATATAAGAAGCAGTAAAGTAAATATATAGATATATTAAAGAAGTATAAAACATATATATAAAAATACACCTTACTATAGGACTAGTTTAGAGATACTATAAGCGTTAAGCTCTTAGAACACTATTATAAGCTAGATAAGTATCTTAACTAATAGGTAAAGAAGCTTAAGAATTATATTACTAAGCGCCTAGAGGAAAGGCGTAATAAGGCGTAGACAAAATACAAAAGAATTCTCTATAAAGATACCTAGAATTACCTTAATAACGTAAAGAAGCTTAAGAAATAGCTTCTTATATAGGAAAGTGCCTTTTATAACGTAAAGGCTAATAAAGTCCCTAACGTATAGTATTTAAAGTACTAGTTTTAAGATATTATAAAAGCCTTTTTAACTAGTTACCTTACCTAATAGGTATTTACCTACCTATAGTAAAGTAAAAAGGATACTAAGAAAGGGAATCTTATAATCTCTATAATAATAAGTAATATATAAGAGGTAATAAAGCTTCTTAGTAATACGCCTATTAGGTAAAAGGCTATATATAGCGCTTTTAGCCTAACTAATATAGGTTATAAGATTCCTAAAGGTAACTATAGAAATTAAAATAATAGAAACTATAGTAGTAGGAATTATAGCTATAGAGGCTACTAGCAGATATAATCTTATAAGCTAAGTGCACTTTATAAGTAATCTTTATTATTATTAAGGCCTATAGCGCCTTTATAAGAATAAAGTATACTACCTAAGTAAGAAAGGTTAAGTATAAACGTAGTAGAGATACTACTTTTAAAACGTATAAGCTGCTAGCTTTACCTTACCTTAGGGCACTATATTAACTACTGCTAGTATACCCTTCCTTATATACGCCCTAAAGGGTAGTAGGAAAGTAAAGTAGTTAAGGCTATAATTAAAAAGCATATATAATATAACTTAAAGCTTACTAAACGCCTATAAGAGGTAAGAGCAGTAACTATTAAGAATAACTAACTATATAGTAGGTATAAGAGAAAGATTATATTAGCCTCCTTTTATACTATAAAAAGCCTTTATTACCTAGCTTACTTAGTAATATTAGATTTAGGCTTAATAGTATATATTTTTAATAAGCCTTTATAGTTTAAGATAATAAGGGCTACACTAGTAGGTAATTTCCTATAGGCTAGCTTATAGTAACTACCTATTAAAGCGTATAGCACTATATAAATTAGGCTTAAGGGGTATATAGGCATTATTATAAGGCTTACCCTATATAACGTTACCTTTTACCCTAGCCTTATAGCTAACTTAGTGTCTTTTAAGAAGCTAAAGCAATAAGGTATCTAGTAAGATATAAGCCCTAGAAATAACTGCTCATAAAAGGCAGATAGGTCTTTTATAGCCTACCTTAATAATATTTATAACTAATAGGTCCTTAACTATAGGCCCTTTAAGGTAGAGGCTGCCTTAGCTGCTGCTATACCTTTACCTCCTATAGGCTTAGATAAAGCGCCTTAATTACATTAACAAAATAAATACACTATAAAGATATATAGAAAGCTAATTCTTAGCAGCCTATTTACTTAGCACTACAGGCTAGGTCACCTAGGCCCTAAAGTAATTAAGAGGATTATTAATATAGCTTATAGAGTGTATCTTAAGGGCTCTAATAATTATAAGATTTACACTATTAACTATAATGCCTATATAAAAGGTAAAGCCTACTGCTTAGCTAGGCGTAGCCTATATAAATCTATAATCTATATAGAGCCTAGTAACTACTTAGTAATTAACTTCTATAACCTAGAGGTTAATTACATAAGGTATATATCTTATATAATAATTTCTAACTATAGTAGTACTTATATATAGGATTTCTACTTATACTCAAGGACTACTAAGATACTACTTACTACGCTTATAGACTTCCTTACCCTATTAGAAGTATAATATAATTATTAGATAAAGGTTATTAAGACTAATAATAAGCTTCTATGCTACTTAGATATTATAGACATAATAGAGGCATATAGTATACACCTTAAGGTAAGCGCCCTAAATACCTAAGCGTAAAACAGAGCTATAAAGCGTATTACTATAGTTATTAAGTAAAAGGTATATAGTATAGTAATTAATATATACCTACCTAACGTCCTTTAGCTAGAGGTCTATATAGCTACTACCTACCTTTATAACTACATACTATAAGCGTCTTATAGTTAGAAAACCCTATACTAATTATAGTATAAGCACTTCTAAAGTAAAGCTAATATAGTATACGCTTAGCTAGATCTTTCTTACCTATATATATATAGTTATAAAGTATATATACTTACTACTAACACCTAACTTTACTATAATTAATACTAATAACTAGCCCTAAGGGCCTAGATTAGCTATCTTATAGGCTACAGCTTAAGTAACTTATATTAGATATAAAGCCTTATCTATAGTAAAGTTTTTACTATATAGGATGTTATTTTTAATAAGAAGGTTACCTTTAATAGTAATATTATAAAGCTTACTAATAATATATATAAGAGCAATCTATAGGAAATAGCTGCTATAATTAAGCGTCTTATACGCTAAGAGGTATAAGAAAGAAGCTTTACGTATATAGCAGATAAAGAAGCTAATAAGATCTAAAAACATACTAACTACGCTAAGAGGGTAGAAAGCCCTAATAGCCTAACTTTTTATAGCTATAAAGCTAAAAACCTTTTAAATTATAGCTATAAAAAGCTAGCTCTTTTATTACCTTATACTAAAGTAAGGTTTATATTAATAATACTACTAATAATGCTACCCTTAAGGGCTTTATTTATAACTACCCTTAGAGATATACTTAATATAAGGAGGTAGAAAGAAAGATCTTAAGAATAATAATTATAAGCGCTTAAAGAAGCTACTAATAATATAACTCTTAAATGTAAGCTGCTAAGATAATCTTTTAAGGCTATATTTCTAGTAGGTTACTTCTACTAGAAGTAACGCTTATACACTAAAGCTAAGTAGAAATAACTAAATAGCACTTATATACTATAGGAGAGGGCTAATTACCTTATTTTGCTAGTAAGTATAGGTCTACTAGATACGCCTATAATAAAGCTAAAAGTGTAACTAAGTACACCTTTAAGTATACTTAGTATATAGCCTAATGTAGGCTAGAAGTAGGAGGCAGCTAATAGGCTTACTGTAAGGAGCAGTAGAGCAGCCTTTTTAATAGGTACCTACTAGGAACACCTACCTCCCCTTCCTATATTATATAGTTAGCTAGTAAACCACCTTTTTAAAAACGCTTTTAAGGAGGCTAAAAGAAGCTATCTTTATAGCTATAAGACGTTAAGGTTATAGAGGGAAGTTCCTAAAGGCTCTACTTATAGTAATTAAATTCTTAACTATATATAGGTCTATATATACAAACTTAATAAGTATAGCTACCTTATAAAGGTAAAAGTAAGGCTTATTATATATAGTAACTTATAGGTAAAAGATTTATATAATATATATATAGCTATATTAGTAGGTATATCCTTCTAAATATTAATAGCCCTAGCTACCTGCTTTAACTTAGAGTTACTTTAATATAATACTGTTAATATATTTATCTATATAGATATTAATAAAGAAGTATATATAGAGTTACTACTAGGTTACTATAAGAAAGGCGTTATTATACGCCTTTAGAAAGCCCTCTACAGCTTACACTAATTACCTCTCCTCTAGTAATAGCCTTTTAAAGTAGGACTTATTACATAAGGTTTCTAATACGTTATAAGTAAAGATTACTACTAGTAGAAAGGCTAGATTATATTCTTCTTTTATATTAATAATTATATATTAGTATTTCTAAAGGCCTATAAGTATGTAGTAATTAAGAAGCTAAGCGCCCTCTAAGTAAAGTATTACCTTAAAGGAGGCTAAGAGCTTTAGTAGTTCTTAAGCCTTAAAGTCCTATATAACTACGTAAGTAAAAGACTTTAGCTTTTATAAGCAGTATATATAGAGAAGGCTATAAAACTACTCCCTATATATACTAACGTTATAGTTAATATATATAAATTTACCTCTATAATAAAGGAAGAGCTCCTACTGCATACTAATAATATAGTGTATTATAAGATAAATAAATACTAGCAGAAGGTTAGTATAATCCTTTATACTACTATTATAATACACCTTAATATTACTTTTACAGTAAGTAGGCTTATAAGGTTTAATTAGAACCTAAGTAAAGCCTACTAGAAGGCTGCTAACTATATATTATTATACCTTTATTATATATATTACCTCTACCTTTAATTTAACGCTAAGCCTAGTAGTAATAAAGACGCCTTAGAGGTTACCTCTAATATAAGCTTTATAGATAACTTACTTAACTATAAAAGCTCTTAGGCCTTTATAATAAAGCTTTTTAGAGGCCTTATTACCTAGTAAGCTAATAAGTAAGATACTATTACTATATTAACTACTAAGGTAGAGCTTCTAGCGCTTTTATAAGCAGCTAAAGAAGCCCTTTTTGCTAGCTAATTAATATTACACTTATAAGTATAGCTCCCTATAAAGCGTAGCTAGCACTTAATATATATATTAAAAGCGCTTTAGCCTATAAGAATATAGATATAATATAATAATTAATAGACTATTAATCTTATAACTAAGAAGCTCTTAAAGCTTTATATAAAGTTATATTATATAGATATTTATAACTACTAGTTATAATAGGAGGTTACTTAGCAGTATATTAATATTATATATATACTATCTATAAAGCTTATAGTAAATAGACTTACTAAGGCCCTTAACCTACTAAAGCATAAGGCCTTCCTATAATAGATAAATATAACTAATAAGAAGGCGTTTCTTAAGTATAACTAAGTGTAAAAGCTTACTAAAAATAAAGCTTACTTAGAAGTATAAATAATAAAGGAAGATATATAAGCTATAGAAGAGACTTATAATCTCCTATATGCTAGTACCCTATAAGCACTATAGGGCTATAGGAAAGCCCTTTCTAAGCGCCTTTTATATAGGATATTATAAAGTAAAGGCTTTACCCTTTATAGCTATAAGCTATAAAAGCCTATAAGAAAGCCTTCCCCAAGGGGGTATATTAAATTAAAGGGTCCTATAGAGGGCACTTTATACACGCTAGAAAGGGTGTATAGAGATAGGAGTTATTAGCCTAATTTAGCCTAGTTGCTTAGTAAATATTAGAGGGACTACTATAGGCTTTACCCTAGGCAGTAGGCTTTATAGAGGCCTTAGGCACCTAGAAAAGGGGTTGCTAAGGGCCTAGTTAGGTAGTAAGGCTAGGCGTAAGAGTAACATAATAGTTATAGTTACATATATAGAGATATATATATAACGCATAATATACATAATATTAACCTATTACTATTACCCTATTAATTTAATATAACGTAAGAATTAATTAGGCTAAAAAGGTTACTAATATAGCTTTACATTATAAAATAGGGGTAATAGAGTAATTACATAGATTAGAGCGTAAATTAAGCGTAAATTAAAATTTCACTAATAAGGGCATTAGCATTTCCTTTCTAGGGGGGGGAAGATGCTAGCTAACTAGCAACAACTACCCCACTAAGGGCACTAACAAGTATACAGTGCCCCTAAACCCTTACAGCTAGAAGATTACACTTAGAGAATACATCACTAATTGACCTCACTTACGATACCCTTGCACGCATGGCCCGCAGGGATGAAAAGAGCCGCAGGGGTGAAAAGAGCGACCCCTTCGAAGCAGCCTGATGCTGCGGGGCCGATGACCGAGGGCCCAGAGGAGAAACCATCAGCCGGACCCGCCTAATCAAGCCGGCGCCGGAGCGCTTGGCCGAGAGAGCCGCGAGCCGCAAGCTTCTGGCGACCTTCCGCGGTGGTCGCCTATCGTGGCCCCCCGATACGAGGTCTCCTGTCCGCCACTCGACCGCGGAACTCCTTGACCCTTGGTCTTCCCGGCGGCGTTGCCTTTCCCCCTCCCCGTACCAGGCTGGCCCTACATATAGTATCCTCCATCATAGTTCCCGACGTGACTGTGCAAGTGGGTTGCTGCTGATGGCCCAATAGACCACCGTGCCCCTGTGATGCTGCACTGCTCGCTGCAATGGACCTTTAATCGCCAGACCCTGGGCGCGCCGTTGTGACGTCAGCCCTGCAGTCCAAGGACCCTTATAGACGGACGTTAGTTACTTTAAGCAGACGCTGGGTCAAGATCCCTGGGCGGGGCCCATCATTTCCTCTGACGACAGGCAGATTCGCAGGAGGGATTCCGGCCGTTGTGATGTGTCGTTGGCTGTACTGTTCTTACACTTATCCCCGCATACCATGAGGGCACCACGAGTCAATCGTCCTTAGATGGAACGCCCAAAGGCTTCTTCTTTGTATATGCGTGCCAAATCTTCAGTATCCGTTGCTCCGATTTACATGATCCCAAGCGACAAAGTAGCGCACAGGTTGGCAGACCCCCTCTCAAGCATATAAACGCAAGGGAGATATGCGCGACCGAAGGGGGTGGCCCTCGGTCGCTTTCCAGACGACCTCAAGATGATACGTACACAGGTCTCCGACTTCTCTGCTCGTGACTATCGTGCCAACCCATCATTTTCCCCATTAACTCCCGAAAGAACAATAACATAGTAAATGAACGCCCATAGCACACATCTTCCCGCCCATCACTGCGAGAATAAAAGTTGCTGCCGTCGCCGAGACATAAATGAGTCCACAATAGAATAGAAACAGCCCCAAACCGTTAGCGCCAACCACCTCGTGCCCATCAGTAGCATGTAAGCGAAAATCTTCGTCCGCTAGTTCCCTCAAGTGAGAAAACGGATAACCGTGATGATCGGCTCCGTTCGTTGACGAGACGTGTCGCGGTGCGCGAACATGTCCATCGACACTTACAGACGTTAATCCCAGTCCCAAGTCCCTCCTGCCGGTGTTTTCTTCTGAACCTGGTTTGGGGCGAGCAGCAGAAAGAAACATTTGACGTGTAACAAACTGCTCCGAACCCATGCAACGTCGTCAATATCAGGCCGATAAGTGCAGGGCCTGATTTCGGTCCCGCTGATATTTGAAACGGAACAACGACACCAGAGTGTCTTGCTCAAGTGGAAGAAGAATCAAAGGCATAGGAAGGCAGCGCTCTAGGAGTGAAAAAGATCCCAGGCCCTCTCGCAGAGCTTGATGAACTCCTCGCGTTTTGCTCTCTGGCTCTCGGGGCTGTCCCGGCCAGCACCGAACGGACCTCTCCTCTGCGGGGCCGGGCCATGACCTAAGGGTGGGCTGCCATCCTCATACTCGGCACGGGTGCGTCGCCGGCTGGCGCTTCGACTGGGATCGGCCGGCCTGCTTCCTGGGGCGGGAGAGGGCGGCGTAGGAGGCTGGTGAGTGTTTCCGTAGTGCACAATCTTAGGGAGCAGCTCTGGGCGACCTCCTGCAATCTCTTGCTGCGCCTCCTCGGCAGACTTGTACTCCCGCGCACGCCCGGACGTCGGGGGGCCGTGTTGCATCTGGGGAGGGTGGCCCGGCGACGCCATAGGGGGTCGCGAGCTGCTGTGAGGGTAAAGCGAGTTGGGGGCATTCTCGGGGTGACTGGAGACCTGGCCGAAGACGTCACTGATGGGAGGCAGGCGGTTGTTGGTCTGGTTGGCGGGAACGTGGTGAATGTGGGTGGTGTTGGACAAAGTATTCGGTTGGTTCGCGATGTGACGGGTCAGAGGTGCGGGGTGTTGACGGCCTGTGAAGGATTGACCCAAAGGAGCAGACTGGATGACGCGCTCGTTGGCGAAGGACTCGGCCGAGGGTGGCAGAATGGAAAGCTGGGCTTTGTTTCTGCGAGACATTCCCGGGGTCTTGGCCGCGAATTGCGACACGGGGTCCTTGCCGGAGGTGTCTGGACCGTCACCCTTGGCCGACTGCTGCTGCATTCTCTGCTCGATGATCATGCGTTGCTGATCCCTCACGCTCATGCTGCGCTGGAGCTGCTCCTTCATGATAGGGTCTTGCGTGACAAACCCAGGCGAGAGACAGGCGAGGCCAACCTCCTGGATACCCAAGTTCTCCCGGGCGGTCATAGGTCTGGCGGTTCCGGGGGTGTTGGAGCCTGGATGGGCGCCCTTGTTGGACAGATCCAGTTTGCGGGGCCTATGTCGGGTGGTTGGCAGGTCTGGGGAGTTGGGCTCCTTCTTCACGATAATCTTGGGGGCGCCATTGGCGTGTCGCACACTGAGGCAGCACATTGAGTTAGCTAAGGGCCACGGGAGACGCATGGTTATTCGGGAATGGACGACATACGTGCTGGGAGGAGAAGACTTGGGGATTTGCGCGGCGCCTCTCGGGCTGCCGCTGCCTGAGCGATGTGCCGTTGTATTGGGTGTTCCAGTGGGGGCGAGAGTTCTTTGCTGAGCGGGCGAAGAAGCTGCGTGCTGGGCAGCAGACGCGGGAGCGAGATCAGAGGAGAACGACGGTCTGTCGTGGGGGGCTGGGGAGGGAGCCATTGCAATCGCTGTGCTCATAGTTGCTGTGCCGTCCGATGTGGGTTAAAGGATGGAGAAGGGGGGATCCGTTCGAGGCGGGTTGCTGCTGCTGCTACACCCGTGACCTTTTTGCCCGTTTTGAGATGCAAAAGGTGCCTCGATTTCGCTCTACGACTATGGCGAACGAATGTACGAGAGAGAGTCAGAAGGATGGAAAGAGTCTGTCGCAGATTCAGGAGGGAATACGAGTTGACGATGTCGTCAAAAATCTGGGTGATTGAGATGGGCGGTTCTCCCTTGCTCGGTGCTCCAATTTTTAATGGGCCCCAAGTGGAGGATATGTCGCGGAATGGTGAGATGGGTAAGTCTTTCTGTCGAGGGGCTATCGCCAAGGCCGAGGACTCGACTTTTTATCGTTTGTAGGTCGGCTAGGCCTGGATTGGAAGTCTTTGTCCTTGGTGTTCCCTATTTATACGGGCAGTGGACGCTGCGATTGGCGCACAAGGCTTGCGCTTTGAGCTCGACAAAAATGGCCGAGAGCGGGCTGGTCGAGAGAAATTAGCCTTCTGGGCGTAGGTGCGCTGGGCGACGGTGGGCGGTAATGGCAGTGCGGTCTGGCTGCTGCTGTTGACCGTGGAAAATCGGAGGGCAGACGAGGAGTGGTTGGTCTGCTGGTATCGTTTGTGAAACAAGCACGCCGGGAAGGAAATAGGAGGAGAAGAATAAGATAAAATAAAACGAGCAGTCGGCCGAAAGTTGCTGCTGCGTGGCGCGAGTCGGGGCGCTAGAATGTGCGTCGAATTGTGTGCCAGAATTAGTGGTGCCCGGGGCAGGCTGTCGGCATACAATTGACTGATTGACAAAGACAATGGGGGGAGGGGGTCGACAAGTTGGCTCGTGTGTCAGGTGGTGTCAAGATAAGGGGGAGCAGATCAAGCTGTTTCTCTCCCTCGCGGTCGGTCCTTTTGGGGAGCGGAGAGGATGCGATATATCTCTCTTCCCTTTTCTCTACCGAGTTTGGTAGGGGTATCTCCGTTATTAATTAGATGGCGCGAAACAGAAGAAGGCTGCGAGAAAGGCCGTCTTGAGTCCCGTGGGGTCGTCAGGTGGAGTTGAACGAAAAGAGAAGATTGTAGTTGTGAACTGGTTTGGGTGAGAAGAGGGGAAAGCGAAAGACCTCGTCTGCGACGTCCGGGTGAAAGGGTCAGGCGCGGAAGAGTTTGAGATAATGCTTGGGAGGAGGAGGGGTATGAGGGAAGAAGTAGAAGAAGGATGCGGTAGGGGAAGGGTGAAAAAGGTTGGAAGGGTAGCGAGCGCTGAACGAGACGAGGGTTGCAAAACAAGAGTTGAAAGAGGACAGAGGGGAGGGGTGGTGTTTAAAGGCTCGGATCCTGAGTCTCAGGTCCTGTTCAGGTCAAGGAAGGGGTCCCCAGGCAGGGGGTACAGAGTACGGGAGACGGGGTGTGGTGACAATCCAGTGACAAGTGTGTCTAGCTATGAGAAAAACGCTGCGACACGAAGAACGGGACAGGATCGAGAAAGCTCAAGAACCGACCGGGGCCGACACAAATACACACACACTCAAACACACTCACACAGTGGAGGGATGGATCTTGGAGATGGCGGAGGGCGGTTCCTTGCGCTTGGAGGAGGGGCGATAAGTTTAGAGGGGCATTTGTATGGCTGTTTTATTTTCTTATGAAAGGGGGGGATACGGGGTGACACAATCATGGCCCAGCCGACAAAACTTGGCCAAATTTTTTTTCTTCATCGACGTTATCCATTGCTCCGCGAATCCGATTCTTAGGTATTTCACAGTGTTTGCAGGCGCCGTAGACCTGAAAAGCGACGGCCGCTAGCCACAAGGGGCTCGGGAGATGCATGCTGCACAGAATGGGGAGAAAGATGAAGAGAGATAGCGAGAGAGAAGAGAGAGAGAAAGAGAAAGAGAAAGAGAGATGCGATTGACTGACTGGCTGATGGATGTAACGAAGGGGAGGAGGGGGTGCTTGTTCCGTGGGAGGAAGAAGAAGGAAAACCAAGAGGGGGGGNGATAATATCAATTCTTGTTACTGCTGGGGTTGCAAGTGCAGGTGCAGCATCCAGCATCCATTCACCTGAACCTCTCTGAGTCTGTCACCATCACTGGTCAGGACTCAGGCCACACATGCCATATCCACTGGTGCTCTTGCGCCGTCCACGCATGCACGCGCATGTTGGTGACAGTGGTGCAGTCTAGACTTCTAGTGTAAGCCAATACTCACTCCGTTTCGGTCAGTGGATATTATTTGAGCACAGGGTCGATTGGATGGGAGACGGTGACGGCTGTGGCCTCTCCTCTGTCTTGTTCCTCTCTCGTCCCCCGTTCGCTTCGACCCTCATCGCCAAGCCCATCTTCAACTGGCGAAGCACTTCCAAGCATCAGGCACAACGACAACAGGAGAAGCAGCAGCAGCAGCCGCAACAGCTACATCATATGAAGTAGCAGCCGTCGAGACCCATGTGTCTAGGGATTGGTTGGTTCGCAAGCCGTGTGGCAATAGTGGAGAGTGTGCCTCGGCCCTCAACTCAACTCAACCCAGCACAGATCAAGATAGGAGCTTCCAGGGGTGCTAAAACCAACGTGGAGTGGGCAAATTTAGGGGGTTTTGGTTACTCATGCCTTGGACGGTTCGTGGGAGACATAGTGATGAGCTGAGATGAGATGAGGATGTGTAGAGGAGCATGCCGAGCGGCGAACCTGAAGACCATCCATCATCTACGAATACATGTATGATTATGGGGGGACAAACCCATCAGTGATATCACCAATCCTAATCCCGGCTAGTGCGCAGAGACGTCGACCTGTCGAGGACATCAAAATCTGGCATTTCGCACCCACCGGGTCTTGAGGGATGGATGTGTGGACGGGGATGCCTAAGCTCCGTATTCGTAGACTGTTTTACATTAATGCTCACACCCCTAGGTGGGGTTCTCTCTTTCTCTCTCTCACATTCTCGCTCATTCCCAGTCCCGTCCTACCCCATCGTCGGATCGTCGGTCCCTGTCTCTGACTCCCACACAGCCCGTACTTCCTATTCGGGAAGGGAGACGACGGGATGACAGGACTGGAGCTATGGCTGATCGACCCCCCAAGAGTCCACCGGGAACGGTTACCCTCGAACTACTCCTAATAATACACTCAAGTTAAACACCTCTTGTCGACCATCGTGGGCCATGGTATTACCGAGGCAGGTGCGCTTTCTCGGCTTTCATGCACGAGGAGAGGCCGTGGACCATCCGGTGGCATCGCCACGATAGGGTCCAAGGACGGACACACACTGATTTACTGAAGCTGGCAGCTGGACGTGGAAGCTGCCATGGAATCTGTTAACCCTGCCGAGCCATTGTGAGGCTAAGGTAAGGTACCTTTGCCGGCGTGCCTGAGGTGCCTTGTCGTGTTGGCTTTGCTTCGGATCGGGGCTGCGTTAGGAGTTCCTCCAACCTTACGGAGAACCTGCACATACGTATGTATTTCGTACTTGTACTCTGTACGGATACTAGCACATCTTACCCTAAAGCCCGCCCCCGCTTCCCTCCCCAACTACCTTACAAGTTGCAGCAGACTATTGTTTCTGATTGGGTTCGATACCGGCGAATGCTGCAACACTCAAGCCACCGCTGACCCACTTGCCCACGCCCGCCACCCTCCTTTTCTCTCTTTCCCAGAGTCGAATCTCCTCAACCAGATTGTCAGGGTGGCCACAGATTGGCGGGCATAGATTGGCCTCATGGGTCAGCCTTCGACCTTGGACGACACCAGACGACAATTCTCCTTGACCGAGACAAGATATCCGATATCCCCGATCTGCGAGGCACCCGAGGAGCCTCGCCTTCGCCTTGGGTTGCTTGACTGTAGTTCTTGGCCATCCCAACCTGTCGAGTCCGAGGAATGGGACGTACAATCCCTACATAGTAGGTAGGTAGTTGGAAGAACACACACTCTCCTCTTGTCCCCAGGACCCCAACCCAGCGTTGCCTTCATCATCCATGTGCCGCG
Source organism: Colletotrichum lentis (assembly GCA_003386485.1). NCBI lineage: Eukaryota > Fungi > Ascomycota > Sordariomycetes > Glomerellales > Glomerellaceae > Colletotrichum > Colletotrichum lentis. Next base: position 3,048,245 of record NWBT01000048.1, read on the forward strand.
ACTATTAGTACACTCTATCATAGACAAGACTCATGGACAAGCCAGCCAGCACTGAGCGCGTTGCTTGTTTACAGTTGGTTGGTTGCCGATGACGAGATCGAGTACGGCAAGGCACACCACACCCATACCCATACGACAGATAAAGGTACGGAAATTGTCGAGGAAGACCGGACGGAAACACAATTTCTCGGGTGCTTACTGTTTGCAGTGTCGCTGACGTCTCCGGTTCGGTTGACTTTGCCGCAGGTTACGGATACAAAGAAGACTCCTCCCGGCCGACCAATACCTCCGCAGCCCGAGCTCGATGACTCTTCTCCATTGCACCAGATCCGCCACTTGGCCGCGCTTCGTTGTTCCACCCGATGCAGACCCATCCTGACATGTCTGCCCAAAACCAGCTCCATCGTCACCCAACAGCTTGTGTAGACTGAACTAAAGACGGTCTACAAAAACCCTCACCATCCCACAGGGAGACTATTGTCAAACATGCGTACCACCAACGTGTCCGCAGTTGCGGTTTCTACCCTCGAGGCAATTCAACCCGCTGCTCAGCTTCTGCTCACCTTGCGAGAACCCCTAGCGCTCCCACGACGGGGTTTGCCCTGCCGGTGGAGCAGCCGAACCGGGAATCGGTTGTTTCAACCACCGCAGCATGCAGCACATAGAAACGCCCATCGCTTTCACCGCCGTCTCATCCTGTGCAAGAAAGCGTGCGGATGGTACCAATGACCACGTCTACGTCTTACGTGCTAAGCTCCGATGGGCCAGACGGTGGAGGGGCCCCACGAGGCGCCTATCGTCACTACCTCTGTCGTCATGTCGCCGTCGCCGAAAACACTTTGAAGGAGGGGGCGGGGGCTGGTGGTATCGAGCTTTGAACCTGTCACCGGACCCTGAAAAGCACCGCTAGACGGCCAGCCCGGACGGCTTGTGCCTACGCCAACGCGTGGAACGCCTGCGCCTGCGTCTGCACCTGGTACCCGTGCCTGAGCTGTCCTGCACCTAGGTACTACTGGGTCTTCCCCAACTACTAGTAGAGCCGTGGTATTAATATTGGTGCTGTTCGTGCCGCGCCGCCGACCGTCTGCGGGTCATTGGGCAAGCCGAACGCTTCCGCAAGGCTTGGTCACGTCAAAATCTCTCCTGTCCGGCAGATGTAAGGCAATGCGGCTCCCAAGAGAACCCCGAGATTGGGGCGTGACGGTGATGGCGTGGCGAGCAGGTGGAATGGGAAAAGAAAACTGCTGACAGCCCCCAGAGAACGAGTGACCTACGTGCGGCATCTGCATCCAGAACACCTCAAATGCAGAAGCCTGTGTGGATTGTGACGACCCAAATCTCTTGGCTCATCGTCGGAAACACCAGCCGAACGAGCTCACCAGACTTCTCAAGAAGCACAATCAGAGGAGGGGACATTCGATCATCGATTGACGAAAGGCCCTGTCTCTCCATGTTTCCTGGAATCCTTCGAGTGATGGATTTCAAAACCCAGCCGACGAAATGAACATATTGCCAATCCAACAGAGAGAGCCTGAAATTTCCCACCATAGGCTCGGGATATTTTGACAGAAATTCGGACGAGACTCTCACCGGTGAAATATAGTGCCTCCCCACCTTTGCTCGTCCACCATCAAACCCCTCGCCCAACCCCACCTGATCACATTCATCTGACGGACCCAGCAACTCCACATGGATGAATCTGCACCAGGTCGATTACCCAATCGGCCATCAATGGCTCAGACAGGACGGCGGGCACCGGGACTCGCCTCTCCTCTTGGTGTCCCGCGGTGGCACGCCAGTCACCGCCAGCAAGCTAGGAGCTAGAGGCGGCGTTCCCGCTAACAATAAAGCACTGCGAGTCTCTCGACTCTGATTGCTTGTCGTTGCCGCGCTGCTAATCGCAGTTGCTCAAGAGACATGATGAGCGTCGACGGCAGCGGGCTTCTTATTCAGATCATGTGCTCTGCTGTGACATGCCTCATTCGCCATGCCCGCATGGGATATCGGCTACGACAGCCATCGACGACGATCAGAAGCCACTCGTTGGGCGGCTGGCCATTACTGAAACCAGCCCCTACCATCTACAATATTGAGCCTCGCCTGAGCCTCCTGAAAGCTGAATTGGCGAGATTACAATCAGCACCTATATCCGTACAAAAGTAATAGAGTACTGCTGGCTTAACAGTCGGGCGCTCTCTCGCTCTCTCTTCTGTCTCCTGGCCATACAGCAGGGTTGGACAGAGCTGGGCAAGCTGGGGTCCGGAAGGGTGGACACCCATGCCAAACCGTTCCTGAAGATCCCGGCTATATCAGACAACGGTTGCCGCAAGCCCACTTGTGTCACCAGCCTCTCTTCAGTCACTCAATTAAGAGGCTGAGCTGTGATGTGGCACAAGCGCCCACGCACCATCAGCATGAAGTTGATTAGTCGAGTCCGAGAGTTGCAGCCTTCTCCACGCCGCCGTCGCCGGTCACCGCTTCCGGTGCCAGTTCCTGCGCATGCTGTCGACTATCAAATTTCCCTCCTTCTCATGCATCCATGCTAAAACGCAACTTGATGTGTTCGTAGATGGGAAAAACAGTTTAGCCACGACGATCGACTCCTTCTGATCTATCGATTTTCAGGTGTCATCACTCCGCCCAACCCGCTATGTTTTGCACCTTGTCGAACCCACACCCTTGCTCACACCACCAAAATCCCCACTAGTTCCAGGTTCGTCGTTGACGTTACATCCCCTAGAAATTCCCTTCCCATTTTCCTTCGGGACGACCAATCCCATCTCCAACTGGAACATCAACTTTCCTTGATACCGGATACAGACAAAACTCTCTCTCAGCTCGTTCTGCGGCCATGTGCGGTCGAGAAGAAATCTTGCCTTTTGACTTGTGCGGAGCTCTCGCAACTGTCCACACACTTACACCTCCCCCCATGTTCCTCCCGTCTCCGTCCCATCTTTCGACGAGGACCCGGGTGCTCACAGACAATTTTGCCGCTAAATCTTGTTCGTTGTCCTGCAAAGCCATCCGTAAAACCCACGCGACTGGGTACGGTGCTTTCTTGCCAATCCGGATAAGGATAGCGGTACGTATTGCTCTTATCGTCTGTACCTCACACAGTCACGATACGTAGTATCCCCTCCAGCCAAACCCCATCGACTGGGCTACGGTTTGAGAACGAAGAAAGCGAGCCAATCATAGTCGAGAGGCCTGTTTGTCTTGAAACGAGATGGGCAGCTAGCGGCCAATCAAAACCTGCTTCTGGTGGTGACAGACAGCGCCGAGCGATCACGAAACTGTGAAGTTCGGGTTGGCAGCCGCTTAGCAAGCCAACAACACAAGCCGAACGCAGCCTCGCAGGTCGTCTGACCGGGAGGGGGCAAACCGGGACGGCCTTTCTAGGCTTGGAGAAGGAGAGGGAGGTCGCTTTCTCTGCATCGCGCGTGGCTACTCCTAAGTCCAGGATCGCGATCATGTTTTCTGCCTAACCTGGAACCTGACTGTCAGTTCCGGGAGACGCCCGTTATGGACTCAGAGACAGGTGGCCGAGTCCTCATTGATTGGCAAGATTTACAAAGACGTTCATGCCGCTGTCGGTGACTCCAAACACTACTTACCGTCTAGCCGGGCTCACTCCGCCATCGTCAAGTAACAATGGTTCTTTCTGCAACACGCCCTACCTGCGGATCGGGATAGGTTACCAACAAATGCAAGGCGATGGCTGCGTACGATTGACCGCGCGCCACGCACTTTTTATTGATTACCCCCCCCCTTAAGGAACTGTCTACCAAGCGCCGCGGCATTGCCAACGTTGTAAGTCACAGCAGGCAATCAAGTGAACTCTGTGATCAGCAGGCTTGGCAAGCGGCATTTTTAATTGGCAATGGCAACGTGAAAGAAGAGAAAGGGATGACTGCTTTTTTCCCTTCTTCTTCTTTTCTTCTTCTTCTTCTTCTTCTTCAATATTTCCCACCTGTTGGAGGGACGAGACTTGCCTGAGATCATGCAACTGCCGAGCGATAGACTTTTGACTGTTGGATAGGGATTGCTGTTTCTTTGTCACTTGTGGCGCTTAGGTATTGTGGTGATGGAAACCATCCATATTGGCGATGTGACACTTGACCGAGGGGGGGGGGGCAAGGTTAGGTAACACAGCGTTCTTCGGTAAGCCAGCTGGCGCCGGATGGAGCTCGAAAGAGACTGCCGCGGTGCCAACTGTCAGCTTATCAAATCGACCCGCGGTGCCGTTATCAAAAAAATTCGGGAAGCCGCTGCAAGTCGCCCAACTGAACGATACACACGACCAGAACGGAAGACGAAATACAGACGCGCTACGCTCCACTCCGTCACATACACCAGGAGGCGTGGTTTCTAGAAAAGTATATAAACATAAAAGCCACACCAAAAATACCCAAAATGCCCGGCAGAACGACCTCAGAAGACGTCCCCATGGACGAGGCGCCCACGTCTTACCAGCCCGAAGAGGAGGAGGCCGAGGCCCAGGATGAGTCGCCCGAGCAGGATGAGGAGGAAGAGGAGGAGGAGGAGCCCCAGCGCGTCAAGATCGTGAGTCTTCCCCCCCGCCTTTTGTTCCGGGCCATCGTCGTGTGTAAGGTGAGGTGAGAGCTGACCCGCCCAACAGTTGCCCGGCTCAACAGACACTGCCGCCTCATTCGAGTTCATTGATGAGGGCCACACGCTTGGGAACGCATTGAGATTCATCATCATGAAGAAGTAGGACATCTCACTTCCGGCGCGGTTCAAAGCTCCAGCAACACTGTCGCTAACACTGCGCTCAGTCCCGATGTCGAGTTCTGCGCCTATGCCATCCCCCACCCCTCAGAGGCCAAGATGAACATCAGAATCCAGACCTATGGTGAGCCAAACACCCCTCCCCTCCCCACCATTCCCGGCATCTCTTGAAAACAAGCTAACCCCCTCGTCACAGACGGTACTGCCGTCGCGGCTCTGCAAAAGGGCCTCAAGGACTTGCAAGCCCTCAGCGACACCGTCGCCGAGGAGTTCATTCGCGCCAAGGATGAGTTTGGCCGTTCATAGTGTAACGTGACGAGGCTTTCTTCACATGCCAAAACAGACTGGGCGTTTGGGGATCATCAATGGCATAGAGAAAAGAGAGAGACAACCCAATTGGAGTTTTCGCGTTGCTTTGCGGGAAATGCAGGTTTTTTGTTGCGTTGTTGAAATTGTTGTATAGTTTATGTACACGAGCTCCGATTCCATCCAGCGCTCTTAGTTGCGACCCTAGACGAGCTTTGGTCAGCATACGCGTCAAGAACCCAGACAGGCCGACGGCTCTTCTTCCGTTTGCGAGTCCTCTCTCGGGGATGTGCATCGAGCCCCTCGTAGCCGTTATCCCACCATCACGACTTACCTCCAAGAATCCGGTCATGAAGCTGTTGGGCAACCGCTTGTCGCCTCTAAAGTTCTCCTCCTTGAAGTAGGACATGATGTGCGTAGTCTGCTTCCAAAAGTTCATCGTCTCCTGAGTTGGGAGCCGGATGTCAGCCTTCGCACGTTCTCCATTTTTACCGGGACTCGTTGTATTGAAGGGTCGTCTTCTCTCTTCCTCTGTACCCTCATACAACCTTCAATAAGCGGGTCGGTTCCATACCTGGTATTCGGCGTGGCTCTTGAAGAGAAGGACGTCCACCACGGGAAGCTTCTTGGCGAACCTGTGACGCTCAAACTCCTCGCGTATCCGTGTGCGGAGGACGGACACGGGCAGGGGAACGTTGTACATCGTCTGGATCTCGGGCGCCTGGTACCGCATCACCGGATTAGCACTCTGCCTATGTTTCTTTCAACTCAATTGCGAATGCTCGTTTCAGGTCGAAGATTCGTCAATCGAAGCACCTACGGTGGGCTTATCGGAAGGGAGGAGGAGAACATACAGCTCGGATCCATTCTCTGTACGTAGAGAGAACCCGGCGCTTTGCGTCGTTCCAGTTGGCCGCTGGTCAAGGGATCAGTGGGAGATCATGGGAGTCAATTGGGACGCGCTACTCACACTGCCGTGTCGTCTTCGCAAATTGGGTCGGAGTGATGGCCATGTTGGGCGCGACGATGCTGGTGAAGGAGAGGAGAGCGGGTTGCTGCTGCGTACTTGCCGACCGGCGTTCTGTTCGTCGTCGGGAATCTTGTGAAGCTCGCCGATCCAAGGTTGGGGGAGAGCCGCCCAATCACGTGTGGCGCCTTAGTCAGCTTGATGGCGAAGCACAGCAAGTGCGATAAGTGACTATCGGAACTCTTTGCCCCACCACATACATTCCTCATGTACTCAGCCCTCCAACATCAACTCCTTCGTCATCCAGCATACAACCGCGACGCGACGGACTTTCGAAACGACTACGATTTGAGCGAAACTGCTTCACGAAAAACGCCAGCTCAAACATGCCTCCAGTGCGATCCTCGAAGCGCAAGCCGCCACCAGAAGGCTTCAGCGACATCGAGGACCAGCTCCTTATCTTCCAGAACAAAATGAAGGACGCGCAGAACAAGCCGCCACCGACGGGGCCGAAGCATCAGGCGCAGTGGGAGATCTTCCAGATCGCGCACACACGGAGCAGATATATCTACGACCTGTACTACGAGAAGGAGGCCATTAGCAAGCAGTTGTACGAATGGCTGCTGAAAAACGGGTACGCCGATGCCATGTTGATCGCCAAGTGGAAGAAGCAGGGTTACGAAAAGGTAGAGTCCCCCCCACCCCGAAGCCGTTCTTCCACGATTGAATGCTAACGCCCGCGATAGCTCTGCTGCCTGCGCTGCGTCCAGACCAAGGAGACCAACTTCAATTCGACGTGCATATGCCGAGTCCCGAAAGCCCAGCTCAAGGAAGACCAGGACGTCCAATGCGTCAGCTGCGGTTGCCACGGTTGCGCCTCTAGCGACTAGAAGATCTTGCGCAGCTGCTTGACGACTTTTCTTGGGAAACTCATATTCGCGAGGCTTTCAGCTGTGGAGGACTGGCGTTCGGCGCTCGGTATGGGGGATGATTCCGACCTAGTGTACGATCACTCTGGTCATGACTTTGTCGCAAAGAGGTAGTGATCCTTTCAATTGACCGTTTCGGTATCATAATTGCCTAGACGCTAATCGAAATAGTGTTATGATTCGTGACGTCTTCATCGTTTTGCAAAGCCTGCCCGCCCACCGCCCCTTCCGAACCGCACGCTGCTGGGGACGAACTGCAGCGCCGACATGGCGCCGGCAAGGTCATCCATTTCCGTATCCAGGCGTTCTGCGATTGCTGGCTCGGTGAGCCCTGGTTCCTTGGATGTCTTGATGGCAGCATCTCCTGGTGCCTGTGATTCTTTGCCTTGCGACGTGGACGACTCCAAGATGCTCGATCTGCGCTTCGACTCCTTAGTAGTGCTGAAAGTGCCAGACGATTTCCGTCGGTGGTGACCGCCTTCAACAAGCAATGACCGTCGCCCATCGATGCCCTCTTTTGTCAAAGCGAAGAAGTAGTTTTTGGGAAAGCTATGTTTGTCAATGAGATGCATGCGACGCTTCTGCGGCGTCATGCATTTTCTTTCGCAGCCTTCGACGAAACAGGAATACTGCGGCCAGCGTTATTAACAACCCGATTATAGGCAGCGAGGGTTGGTGTTCATACCGTGTGCTCTCCTCTTTCCCGCCTGACAGCGGCGAAGGAATCGTGGCACTCCTCGTGATGGACGTCGAGCAGATGCTCCGACGGCAGGTTCTTCCCGCACTCCAGACACCTGTTTGTGTGCGTCTTCACGTAATGCGACTCGTATTCGTCGTATGATTTGAAAGTCAGAGCCTCTTTGTGAGGTGGCATGGAACATTTCATCGCAACTCTGTCAGGTGCCGCCGTCTCGGCTAAATCTTCCAGTTCTGTGAATTTGGTAACGCGGTCATCTGTCACGAGCGTCTCTGGACTGCCCTGCCCATCTGCCGGATAGCCAGAGGAAGACTGTTCCCCTTCGACCTCTCGTGAGCGTTTCATCTTGAGTGAGGCCAAGTGACGGGGTTGAATACTTGCAGATCGCCACCGAATCCCACGAGCCGCGTTACTGAGTTGGTGTCCCGGAAGTATATTTGGGAGGAACAGGCAAAAGCAGGTACGGCGCCCAAGACTGAATGTAGCTGTCCGATGTTCAAGTATGATTTGTGTAGCTTTTGCGCATGTAAGCAAATCAGCGGTGATAGGCAAACGGTGATGAAATCGCATGGTTTGTCCAGTGGGCAGTCCCAAGGGTGGAGCCGTGGTGGGGGCATTGACAGGTCAAAGACCTTGAGAAGCCGTAAAGTCAGTCGTCATGGTTGGCTGTCTTAACAAGAGGCAAGGCTGACCAATGGCCAGTTAGAGGCACTTGCGGACAAGCGGTCCCAGGCGCGCAACTGGATGTACCTTACCTCCGATAGACTCCCACAAAATGAAGGGACCAATCCCACTGAGCACGGGCCAGTGCGATTGGCAGCTGTTGAGGGGCTCCATCCAAAATAAACTGATCCCCCAAGGTAGGTACCAACCAGGGAACGCTGTGTACTGCCTATGAGCTAAGTTCGTGCGTCTCATTGAGACCCGACATCACCATCTTTTTTTCCTCCTTTCCTCCCTTTTGCACCCTCTTTTGCCTCTGTTTCTGCCTATCACTCGCGTCCTGCACTTGTCGTCTGAGTGTTGTCCCCTCCCCTTTTTGAATGTCTACTCTGGGTGGCGCATTGCACGTCGCTCCTTCCCTCCAAACCTCTGCCCAATGTTTGTCTCCCCAACTTCATCACCCCGAGTACCTGCCACCACAACAAGCCTTGGAGCCGACACCCCGATCCCACCACACCCGTCATCGTCACCGTTGCCTCTGCCTCTGCCCTCGATCCGACGTCGTCGCGGTTCACGAAGCGCCTGCTACCTACCAAGTTATGGATCGCGCGCGCACTCAGGGATCGGTTTCGAGAGCGTGTGAGCACAGCACGTAGCTTCAGGCTCTTTCATCATTTTGTTCCCTTCTTGATTTTTTTGGGAGTCCCGCACCTTCCACAACAACCCCCTCCATCGCGCAAATCATCGCAACACCCAACACCACCCACCCCTCGCCGATCGCCAATTTTAAGGCCCAGCTTTGCTATCCTACAATATGGGAGATCATATCGAAGCTGCAAAGCAGGCCTGGCAGTGAGTTTTATTCTGTCTCTCTGCATTTGCTGCTTGCGCCAAGTCTGCCGTCGTGGGCGGGCGCGCGCACTCCATCTAGAACGATCCCTTGGGGTCCATGCGACTCCAGGCACTTGACTTCCGTTGCTGACCTCCGAGTGTAGCCAAGCCCAGAAGCTTCGCAAACATCTGCAGAAGGAGATTGAGAAGCTCAAGAGCGATTCCGATGACAACGACCTTAAGCATTTCGAGGCCTTAGAGAGCGTCATTTCCTCGTACGTATCCGATGCCTCCCCATGGTTTACAATGTCTTTCTGACTTCCTGACCTCCTGATAGTCTCCGACTCGCTTGTCTCCACGTCATATTTCACGATTTCGAGTATTCCGCCACCGAAAAGGTCGATTCCAACCTTTGGCAAGCACACAGTATTGTCAATAGCGAGTACCGAAAGGTTCTCAACCGTCTGAGATCGTCGCAGCTTGCTGTACAAAAGCGCAAGCTTGATAGGATGTACAGCGGCTTCCTGAAGACTGCACAGAAGTTCTACATCGCCTTCATCCAGCGGTTGTCCGCCGTCTACCCGATTTCCGAGCTCCAGCGCATTGCGGAAGGCATCAAGGCAGAGAAGCTGGCCGAGGAGAACCCCATGGCCAATACCACGCCCGCTGTCCGCCAAATCATCCTCAAATACGTCCACTCAGCGCTCATCCACCTCGGTGATCTCTCGCGATACCGGATGCAAGCCCGCCACAGGGTCCCCAGCTACGAGGCGGCCTTGACCTACTATTCCCTCGCCCACGACATCGTCCCCACCTCAGGCTTCGCCCACCACCAAATGGGCATCATCTATTTGGATGAGAAGAAGCACTTGGACATTATATACCACTTCTATCGTGCCATGGCCATCGAGGAACCTCATCCAATGGCGTCGCAGAACCTTGAGGCTGAGTTGAAGAGTCTCCAGGGGCCCATCACGCCGGCTCGGCGCACCGGTCCCCCTGATACGCAGGAGGCATTCGTAGCCTGGTTCGTCCGGTTGCACTCTCACTTCAGTAAAGGGGAGATTTTTTCATCATATCAGGAGCTCGAGAAGGAGGTGGTCAATCATTTGGAGATTGCGATCAAGGCACCAAACACTCAAGCCATGCTTCTCAAAATGGTCTTGCTCAACATCTCTGCCTTTTACACGTCCAATGAGAAACTGAGCGGTAAGTGGAAACACGAGTGTTGAAAAACAACACGCTGACATGCCATAGGCAAACGGACTGAGGCTGCGCTACGGTCATCTCACTTCATCTTGCGTCTGAATGCTAGGTTCTTTATAACGTTTTGCCGTCTCCTCAAGAAGGAGCTCGAAAAACTTATTGGAGAACAGACACCTGACCAACAGGATGGCACTGTGGACAAAGTCACAACCTTGATCGAGAACACTCTTCCATTTGTGCGTCTGTACGCCGCCTGGTTGGTTGCCTGCCGCGCTGAGATCATGCGTACCCAAGACACTCCGGAACTATTCGTCAAGGACATGTACAGGGGCTTTGCCAAGGCACTGACGGGCCTTTGCGAGATGTATGGCAACGAAGATCTCAAGCTGGCCCCCTATCTACTTGCCGAGGACCAGGAAGCCATAGGGATGCTTCCCCTCTGCGACCCACAGCTGCCGGGAAGTTGTCGTCTCAACTACAACGAGGATACCGGAAGCCTGAAGCCGCAGGTCGAACACTATGGCGGTCAGAAGCTCAGCGGTCTTCAAGAGACGTTTTCCAGAGTCTTGGACACAATCAAGTGCGGCTTTTTCCTCGCCAATGACGATACAAATTTCCCCTTCACCTACACCTCGTCTCCTAAGGGACTCACCTTCAAATACGAGGAGGACTACACGCCCAAGCCTTCAGTTGTTGCCGCCATTACTCAGCCCTCGATTGCAGAAAACTTCCCTGCCGAGGTTGTTATCTCGCACCGTGAACGGCCTCAGCATTCCAGTCGAGTCATAAATACTTCTCCGAGTTCAACATCATCTGTATCCCACCACGATGTAGCTCCACCGCAGGCGCATTCGCACTCTACCCCTGGCCGTAGAAAGGTTCAAGGCCAATCCGAGTCGCATCCTGCTCCGGGTCGCAGCAGAGCCCAAGGCCAGTCCGAGTATGATTTCAGTTCTGATGCCGATATGCTCCACATGGTCAACGACTTCCTCATGCCTCCTCAAGCTCACATCTCTCCCACGGAGAGTCACGAGGACACTTCCTATGGAATGAACTCGGTCATAGCTAACGAGGTATTTGGCGTGCCCTCAACCAATAGCCCGCCTGCGCTCGGATCCGCCACAGCCAAGACGTTCCCAAGCCTGCCATGGAATATGATTTACACTCCAACGCCCCAGGGCAAGAAATCGGAGCTAACACCACCAGACCGCGCCATCCGCGATGCAGCTGCTCGGCGATCTTTTGATGGCAGCGCTGACCCTAAGAGAAACGTATCGGCCTCTGGCCATGCGATGTTTGAGGACCCATTTGCGGATTTTCGCGAGACCCAGTACCTGCCCCAGCGGCAGCAGCAACCGCAGCAGCGGCCCTTCGCCAGCACTCCCGACATCACGGCTCATCAAGACCGCCTGCTGCAGGCGTTTGGCAAACAGCCTACCGACTCGAGGTCCATGAGCCGTGACTTCTCAGGCGCAGGCTACGGCCTGTGGGGGAACCCGTACGCGGAACTCAACCCCAATACGCTGCAGCCTAGGGCGTTGCCTACCCATGCTCGCTCGTTGAGCGCGTCTCGGCATCAGTATGCTCAAAGCCCCAGCATGGTTCAGGGTGCCGCAGAGAACCTTTTGCCGTCTTCGGGGACCCAATTTTCCAACGTCAGCAGCATCTACCAAAGCACTCCATGCAACGGCATCAACTACACGGCGACAACTGCTTTCGGAAGAGGCCCCATCGCTGATATGCGGGAGGACCCTACCCACTACAAGAATCTGGTCAGACAAAACGGAGGTGCCGCTACTGACGGCTACACGGCCGGGTATAATGACATGATTCTTCAGTCTGCTATGGCCGACGAGATGAAGCGCGCCTCGAGCCCGAACAAGCGTCATTGAATTATGCTGATGCTGAACCTCAACCTGACAGTTCTTGCCCAACGCATGCCCGGCCTTCCAGGCGGCGTTATTGGAAGATCAACACCCCGTATTTGCTACTGCAATGTAAGGTTTCCTAGGTGGTCGGCAACCAGCAAACAGCCTTATACTAACCACTTTTTTTTTTTGCCATAGCAAAAATCACATGATCGCCTGGTTGTCTACACCTTGGTCCGACAAATGTTTTGAACGGATTTCAGTTGGGATGATGGAGGAAACGATGGCCTAGGATTGTCATTTGGCTGTTTTGGGTTCAGCCAAAACTCTCTTCATTGTTTCTACCAAATTTCTCATGACCCAGGGCTCGCATCGTGGAAGATGCTCAACCCACATTGCAAGTTGATGCAAGTGCGATTGCCATTCATTTGAAGCTCTGCAGGAGCCAACGCCGTTGTTGAAACCGTTTTCCCTTTGAACCCCCCTCAACGCCAGAATATTCTGAACAAAGAAACTAAAATGCTCGAGGCATTACGTTGAAGGCAGAACCCCTTAGGCAGAGGAATAGGTCTGTTTAGGGAAGGGGTAACTAGGACCATGTTAGCAAATGATGGCAGAAAGATGTGCCAAAGCCAATTCCGAGCTTATTTGTGCAAGGCTTGAGCATCGGATGGTCCATTGAAACCAAAGTAAAAGACACAACGGGGATACTTACGAAGGGCCAAGCTCCTGAATGCTCAGCTTAGCCAGCCACTGGCCCATGTCGATAGACTCGTCGAGCGACTTGCCGTCCACAAGACCAGCCATCAGACCGCCAGCAAAGGCATCACCAGCTCCGTTGGTGTCGTTGATCTGCTCCTTAGCAATGGGCTTGACGGGGTACTCCTTGACACTGTCCTCGCCCTGGACAGCGACCAGGGTGGGGTCGGTGCCCTGGGTGATAATGGCGACGCGCTTGCGCTGCTTGTTTTCCTTGGGCAGGTTGGCGAGGTGCTTGGCGATCTCCTTGAGGTCGGTGGTGCCGACGTTGTGGGACTCGGCGTAAGCGGCGGCCTCGGTCTCGTTGCCGACGATGTAGTCCCAGTAGGGGGCACTGGCGTCGAGGGGGTCCTTGAAGAACTGGGGGATGAAAGGGGCCGACAGGCTAACGGCGAAGACCTTGTTGTTCTTGGCGGCCTCCTCGGCGAGCTTCTGAATGGCAGCAGGGCAGACGGTGAAGTGGTAGCCGCCAATGTAGTAAGCTTGGGCGCCTTCCACGAGCTTCCAGACGTCCGGGCGAGTCAGGTGCTCGAGGTCGTAGTGGTTGGCGGCGCCGAGGTCGGTGCACATAGAACGGTTGTGGCCGGTGATAACGACGGCGCAGCGCCCGGTGGCAATCTTAGGGTCGACGCGGTACTCGACGCGGAGGCCGGCCGTCTTGACGGCGTCATGGAGGATGGAGGCATACTTATCGTCACCGACACCTCCGAGGTAGACGACTGAGTTGGGCGGGAGGATGTACTGGGCACCGCGGGCCGTGTTCTGGGCGGCGCCGCCAGCGATGAGCTTGGCGTCGAAGTTGTTGAGGAGGTCTTCGTAGATGCCGAGATGCTTCTCCTCGGCGAGGATGGCGTCGTTAGCCTTGAGGCCGTACTTGGCGAGGAGAGCCTCGTCGCCGACTGCTTGAATGTCTACACTGCGGTGTTAGTGAGGAAGCTCGGTCCTAAAGTGAAGGAGGGGTAATGCGTCGGAAGGTTTGTGCGTCGCATCGACCAAAGAACAGAGACGCAGGTAAGGACTCCTTACCAAGCAGAGGGTTCTCGAGGCAGAGAAGACGGAAATCCTGAGACGCCATTTTGTTTAATTGAGATATTCTAGGGTGTATAGAGGAAGTGTGGAAGGGGGAAGCTTGTGGGAGCTTTCAAAGATTTTGTATTTGGCGCCCCTGCGGACAGTTTTGGACGAGGGGAGGGGGTGAGGGGGATAATGGTGGGGTTGCCGAACTTCGAGGAGGTGGGGTGGTGGGAGAAACGTGCTTGGCCTCGAGCAACGGCAGTCAGTGGCAGCGCCAGCAACGGCAGAGCGAGAACTCTGTTGTGGAGGGACGTGTGCTGATGCTGGTGATGAGAGGACAGGGGCAGGGACAGTGGGGCGGCGAGTTGCAAAGGTTCTCTCGTTGCCGTCGCATTGAACTGGCGGTCGTGCAGCGTTGGGTGAGACACCTCGAGGCGGTGACTCTCTAGCAAGCGAACATTGTTGCGCGCGATTGGTTAACGGGACTATGTATCAAGTCAAGCTGTAACGTTTTGACGGTGTCTGGAGATTGGAAGAAAAGCGAAGTTGTCGCCCAATAGGCCAACCACAAGAGCGGCGGTCCCGGTCAATTTTGGATGTGCTCGTGAAATTCACGTCATCATGTCACTGACCAGGGTGACTATTCCCTTCACAAAATGGGATCTTTTATTTGGTAAAATTCCGATCGATCAACTGAACAGAGGGAAACCACAGCCACCCAAAGTAGCTGTATTTTGGAGAAGAGATCCCACAGGCCACCCTTGTCCACAATCTGATTCCTAACTGTCCTAAACCCCGTTTTTTTGATCTTGATTCATCCACACACAAACTCCCGACATCTTATTCATCACTAGAGTTTTGGTGAACGTTGAGTTCCTCTTCCCTCTCTCTCATGATGGGGATGAGGAATCATGGCGTGATCATTTCAATGCGCAAAATGCCTTTTAGTACTTGCCGACGAGCTACCAGATAAACTGCCCTCGCGAGTACCCTCAAAAGATGCCAGCCGCGTAACACCATCCCAATGGAACCCTGAAATCCAGCCAAACTATGATGACCTTTATTCCTTCGTCTTCTGGGTACCACGCAGCAGACCCGTCCGTCTCGCAGCAATAAGACCGGCCTTCTGTCCCTGGACGGCGTAGCGGGAGATGGTCGAGGCCTTACCGATATGCTGGTGGTTACCACCACCGTGGGGATGGTCGACGGGGTTCATGGCAACACCACGAGTTCTGGGCCAGTTGGCACCACGCTTGACAGCGAACTTGTGCTTAGCGCGGGAAGCCTCTGTAGGGAGGCGTTAGCAGGTCACCCCAATGGACTGCATCATTCTGCGGTCTGTGTCCATCCAAAACGGGGGGGCAGAAACGTACTCAGGAGAGGCTTATCGGTACGGCCACCACCGGCAACGATACCGATCATGCCGCGGGACTCGGAGTGGACGACCTTCTTGGCGCCGGAGGGGAGCTTGATGCGGGTCTTGCCCTCATCGGGGTTGTGGCCGACAATAGTGATGTAGTTGCCGGAGGTGCGGCCCAAGGTGCCACGGTCGCCGATCTTGGTCTCGACGTTGGAGACGACGGTACCCTCGGGCATGGAGCCAAGGGGCAGAACGTTGCCGACAGTCAGGGCAGCCTTCTTGCCGGCGTAGATGAACTGGCCGGTGTACATGCCCTCGTTGGCGATGAAGGTCTCGGTGTGCTGCTTGAACTTGTACGGGTCGCGGAATACGACCTGGGCAAGGGGAGCGCCGCGGCCGGGGTCGTGGATGATATCCTTCACGATACCACGGAGGTAACCGTGTCTCTCGGCATAGTCGAGGTTGCGGAACTTCGCGGGGGCCTGCACAGTAACTTCGTTAGGAACAAGATGTCGTCGCGTCGCGGGGGTTCGGTAGGGTCGAATCTCACCTTGTTCAGGCGGGTGTTGGCCGTGAAGATAGAGCCACGGCCCCTTCTCTGGTTACGGATCTGAGGAAGATAGTGTCAGCGCTTGTTGCTTCTGCCGCATGCAAGTCCATCTCAATGACGGGTGGGAAAGTTCATGGATTTCGAGGTTGACGAATATCGGGCGCGGTGACACGCAGCAAGTCGAAAATGCGCAGGTGTTTATGTATCCGACGGGCGATCTAGTGTTCAACAGGGCAATTACTTACAACGCGACCCATCTTGGCTGTCCTCTGGCGTTCGGAGGGCTAGGTGTTGTCGTCGGTGGTGATGATTGGAAATTTCGAAAGTCACCTCGAGACAATTTTGCTAGAGAAGGAGGTCGTGGGCCGGCGGAAAGTGTGCCCTGGCCCCACACTGCCTTTTTCCATTAACCGAGCCTGTCACGTGCATGGCGACGTCCATCAGTACTTTGTGTCGGGTGATTTCAGCGCTAGTGTCTGTAGTTCGGACAGGAAAAATGTTGGTGGCGCGGCCCCACAAGTCCAGCTGTTTGGCCAGCCTAGGTATCCGTACACTGGCCTTCCTCGGACAATCGCCTATTACATCGCGTCACGATCTCCGCATTTTACCCTCACGTCTAGAACGGCTATCCACGACTCCGGCGATCCGTGGCCACGATATTCTCAGCAGTATCGTGCAATCAACATGCTTCATACATCATGACTCGCTCTGACTATGCAGACAAAAAGGCATGGAACCAGCATAAATATGTGCGCTTCTGTTTTACTTGGTTGTTCATTTCTCTCACTGTCTGGTGTGTTTGTTCAAGGCTGCATTCTGATGTTCTGTCAGAATTGTCGTGTCCGACCAAAATCCAGTGTGTTTTGTGGGCTCCCATGTCATAGAGCAGTTTGGAGCCAGTTCAGCAAGATTGCCATGGCCCTGGAGTTCTAGGCGGAATGGTATGGCCCCGCGATCAACATCATCGAAATCCCCGCCGGGGTCGGAGCAGGCTTCACTTCACGAACCGGATCACGGACTTGCGCCGCATGCCCATCACCGGCATTTTTGAGCGGATGCGGCCATGGCTTTGCCCTTGTGGAGCGAGCACGCAGGATCAGCACGTATCACTGCAAACGATTGCCGTGGTCCGGTCGCCTCCAGTGAGGTGCCGCCGTAGCACCACTGGGCACGCGGTCGGTGTTCTACTACACCTGCACACTCATCAAGTTTGATGGACTGGCAGGTGTTCAAGAATCGTGTCGAAAACATTCATACTTCTGTTCCAGGTGTGCGAGGTTTTCAAGTACCATGGTGCCCTATCCTGGTTATCTGGGCCACTAACTTGGAGACGCCATCAATCCATAGCCCCTGTCGATTATTTCGAGTTTGGGGATGAAAAATGTGTCCTACATCGCAAAGCTGCGTTGGACCACGATTGCGTCCAGCAGGGCTGACAGGCTGTGTTCAGCTGCATGGCCATGTGAGTGCGCACAAGATGGTCTGAAGGATATGAGCGATGATTCGGTGGACATGCTTTGCAAGTGCCGAGCGAATGCCCATGATACTCCGAAATGAATATGCAGACTCCCATCGCTGCAGGAAAGAAGTCGTGTGGAATGCGTCAGTTACCCTGTTTACCGATCTGGTTTTTGTTATTGTCTAGGTTGGCAGCCGCAGTGAGGTCAAAGATGGACTAGTGGAACATGCGAAAAAGAGACGGAACCAGTGCACAAGGACAGAATCCGCCAGCCAGATCGCCGGGAATAGCCTCAACTTAGGCAAGCGAATATGCTCGGTTTCGACCAGCCGTCAGGTGTCTCATTCTGCATACGACACCAGTATGCAGCCATTTTGCAGGGGTTTATAGGGCGACCGGCAAGGCTCCTATGTACGGAAGAGCCACCTTCACCACAATGCAGGCAATCCCGTCATTCTTGGCGGCAGTTTTTTGTTCGTTTGGTTGATGGTCGTTGAGAAGGTGCGCAGGGTCTGTGGTGGTTGGGAGAAAGTTCCAGGCCTGGGATATCCCACGGTAGTTCGTCAGGTGGGGTACTGGCAACGTGGGTTCTCCAAGCTCTTGGAGGGCAAGCTGGAAAGCCGATGAAGCAAAGCTCACGAAACAGAAGGGCAGGCAGCAGGCAGAAAGTTGCTCTAATGAAGCAGCTTCTGTCTTACTTGGGACGATGAGGTTGTTGAACACGCTGCACGCCGTCTAGGATAACTGTGTAAAAAGGTTACGGAGAAAGAGGAAGTTGCAGGTGGGCAATTTAGAATTCAAAAATGACTCGGGCCTATCAGAGAACCAGGCTCAAAGGAGACGCGGCTCGAACGTGACTTAATTAGTCCCGTGGTGGGCGTTCGAAACTTCCTCAATTCTTCCTACAGTACACCGACGCGCCTAACCTCCACCTACCACGATACCCACCTCAATCTACTTCGACACCACAACAACACAGCAACCATCAACGCGAACCAATAACGAAAAAAAAAAACCCCCAAGATGGCCGACGACGATTCTTCGGACCTGTCCTCGCTGTCGTCGCTGTCGCCAGTCCCGTCTGACATCGAATCCGATGCTGAGCCGCGGTCCGAAACGAGCAAGGGCAGTGGCTTCGGTGGCCTCTTCAAGTTCTTCCCCAAGCTCCCCAAAGGCTTGAAGGCCACAAACTTGTCCAAGGAGCCCTCACCGCCCCCTCGCAAGAGATCGCCGTCACCGCCACACGAAAACGCCTTCGAAGATAACCCAGATATCGCGGTATGTCAATTGTCGCGTCGTTTTGCGCCAAAGACGCGTCGTTCCATGTGCCCCACGTCATAGGCTCTGCTAACGCTTCTCCAGTTCTTGGTCATGTTCCGAAGCCGATTTAACGACGCCTTCCCGAAATCTCTTGTCAACTTTGGCCCCCAAGAGCTCGAGCTTGATATTGTCGACAATCCTCCCGGTGAACGAGTCGAAGCCTTCCTCTGTGCACTACTGTTCTTACTTCTCAACCGCAAGCAGGACGTCAAGTACGTTGGTGCGCTACCAAACGCGAGCTTTCCGCGGGTTGCTAATTGACTCGGTAGAGCTGGTCAATACTCAAAGGCCCTGGATGACGCCTTGTCTGCCCACAAATCGCAATGGCCACGGTCTTGGGAGGGTATCAGTCCGCTGTCGGGCAGCAATACTTTTCACAGCATCGCACCCACCCAGAGGGTGAGTACAAAGCCAATCAAGCTTCCATCTACTCAGTGTAGAGCTCACGGCTAACTCTCTGCTCAAGCTTTCCCTCCTCCGCGCCTTGGCTCTTTGGTCACTCTCGGCGTCCGAGACTGTCAAGGCAATCATCAACAAATCTTACAAAGGCAACCGCCACGAAGACGACCTGAACCAACCGCTCTCGGTACAGCCATGGGGGTCAGACAGCGACAGGAGACGGTACTATTTGATTGAGGGCCTGGACGATACTGCTTTCCGCGTCTATCGAGAGAGCAACCCGGCGGGTTTCAATCGGACTTGGTGGTCGGTCGCGGGGTCAATCGATGAGATCAAGGCCCTTGCAGATAAATTGATGACCAAGGATGGTGGGCCCAACTCCAGGAAGCTCGCAGAGAAGATGTTAATGGCCATCCCTCGCTTTGAAGCTACTGAGGAGGTATGTCATTTTCGCCTGGTTTTAGTGCTGAACAATGACTAACGAGGACAGAAACGGCGACGTAGAGAATATCGGCAGGCTCAGAAGGCCCGGTTCAAACGCCCTGAGCCTGGCTTCTCTGTATACGAAGGTCGCACTCGAGGCAAGCGCATCAAGTATACCTACTCCGACGACGATGACTTCACAGACTCGTCCACTCGGCGCTCA
Source organism: Colletotrichum lentis (assembly GCA_003386485.1). Taxonomy (NCBI): domain Eukaryota; kingdom Fungi; phylum Ascomycota; class Sordariomycetes; order Glomerellales; family Glomerellaceae; genus Colletotrichum; species Colletotrichum lentis. Next base: position 3,067,968 of record NWBT01000048.1, read on the forward strand.
GCCCGCAACACAGGCACCAGCACACCAGCGGAACCAGCTGGGCCGGTGACTACAGCAAGCGGACGTCAAATCAGGGCCCCCCCGAGACTCAATGCTAGCAGTGCGGCTGGGAGTGTGAACGGAGACTCGGAGGATTCGCGCCAGCAGTCCGAGCCTGCTGTTGGTCCCGGTGGCCGACCCCGAAGAGCTGCCGCGGTCAACCATGGTACGAACGGGTGGTCATCAAGAGATACTCGCACTCGTGGTCGCGGCTCTATGGATGACGACGACGACGTCGTTAGCGAACCTGAACTGGGCGACGATGAACAAGATCATATCCCGGACGAGACAGAAGAGGAAGATGAGGACGTAGACGAGGACCTGGAGATGGTAGAAGATGAGTTGGGTGATGAACCGCGCAAGAGTCTGATCGTCAAGCTTTCGGTCAAGAAGTCTCCCACCACCAACAAACCGACCATGATCACCCCTGCTTCGGAGGATGACAGTACCATACGGAGCGACAACGAGCTGGTAGACGAGATTGTTGCCAAGCCCAAAGAGAGGACACCAGAGCCAATCATCAATGTCGCAACTAATAAGCAAACTCTGAGTCCTGCGGCCTTGCCGACCTCTCTAGCCTTCAGAGGCAGCCCAGACAAGCCTCACTCTTTGCCGCGGCCTGTGGATGTTGGCTCGCACGAGTAAGGCTCATCAGCTGTCAGTTATGGCATTCTATTTTTCCAGGCGTTGGACGGTAAATTTTCCACACGGAGTACGGATAGATGAAGGAAAACACAAAGGCGACTAAATGACATATTTTGGGAGTGCTTGCTGTTACATAGACAGTACTGTGATCAGTACTATTGCTGGTTTATGCATCATTCAATGCAATGGTACCAATAGGTACCCAGCTTGCAGAGACATTCTGCCTTGAGTTTTAGTTGTACAGATACCATGCCAGTCATATCTTGCTTGCCCTTGAAGCATCTCTCGGCTCATTACAGTTCTTTCTTTGTTCTCCAGCTTGACCCCCTTTGCGGCGGCAGCGGCCAATTATTCACGCCATACCACCACCTCCGTACCCTGGCGCCTATTGTGCCGCCGTGAACCTGCGCGTTTCTGTTCCAATGGTGCCAGCCGATGAGAAACAAGTTGTAAACGACGCCTTGAGCCAGCGGCATCATGACCTTTGCCACATCAATATCGGATCCGCACGTTGACTTGGTATAGTCGAGTAACACACCTGGTCCCTGACAGTGATCCACGCTACCCGACCCCAAGTGTCGGCCTTGGAAATGCTGTGCAGGTAGCTCTGCTCAAAGCGCAGGTCAGGCATGGGCGGGAGCTTCGCCGACGGCTGCTTTGGTTTCACGATGCTGCGGGGGATGTAGTCGTCGAGCTCATCATCGTCGAGGTCGTCGTGCGACAGAACGGGTTCTAATGTCACGGGCACCTTTTCGGAGGCGGCAGTGGAGGGATTGAGGTCGTGGTTTGGTGACGGGGTCCGGTTGATGTGCGCGGTCTGTATCGTCTCTGCGACTTGTATGGGCACGGAGGACATATTGGGTTGTGCGCGTTTGTTCGAGCTGGGGGAGTGGGCGGCAATGGCTTGTACTGCGAGGTCGGGGGGGGCTTGTATGTCGGAGCGTGACAAGACGTGCTGCGAGGTTGCGATAGAGTTTGCTCGTTAGTTGCATAGCTAGTGAAGTTGCTGAAGATCGCATAGCTACATATGATATCCACTCGCTGAGGTCATCGCATCGGCTGTCCCTCAGCTCGGGGGTCGGTATTAAATCGGGTGGAGTCGCGACTAACACGAGCAGGTGGCCTCAAAGCCTGAAGCTGGCTTTGGTTCTATTTGCAGACATTACAGTTGCCTGGGAGTCTTTTACAAGGGGGGGATATGCATTGTTTTTTGTATGAACCAGACGGTCTCAAACAAGATCAATAAGCATCGCAAGGCCGTCCCAATACCGAATGTCCGACTTTAGTTAAAGATACTTTAGGTACCTACCTAATGTATGTGTGGATGTCGGCGTATTTACCTGGCACCTTAGGCTGAGTGGCTAGACAAAAGGCACCCAGGTAGGTACAGTCAGTATGACTCGCTTGCGGTTTAGCGCCCTACCACGGACACTTGGATTTGGCGCGTACTTGCCCAGTCAGAGCCGGATCCTTGCGTGGTGACAGCACACTCACAAAAAATCGGTCTCCATACGTGGAGCACCAAGTTTTCTTTCTTGCAACCACCCGACCGCATCGCAACGCATCGTTCCCGTTCGGAGAACCGCGCGACGACGACAACAAATACCTCACCGTCACGCGAACGCATACCCTCATTTTGTTGTTCCCCAAGTCTCTTTAATTGCCCTCATTCAAGATGTCGGATCCCCAGGCAAACGAGGCCGAGAAGAACGTGAGTTGTTTCCTAATTCCTACGTCGTGGCCTCTGAGCCCCTCCTTTTTTTTTGCCCCGCGCTCCGAACATGCAGGCTGACGGTTCCCCCTCGATGGGGTGCGACAACAGATCGAGATATGGAAGGTCAAAAAGCTGATCAAGCGCCTCGAGGCCGCTCGTGGCAACGGCACGTCCATGATCTCGCTCATTATTCGTACGTCTCTTTACCACGATGTCGCTGCAGGTGCTGGGCTCGACTAACCCCCACCACAGCGCCCAAGGATCAGATTTCTCGAGCCGCCAAGATGTTGGCTGAAGAATATGTATGTTGCAGCATTCGTACCCCTCCCGGCCTGAACCAATAGTAACGAATCTTGTACAGGGAACGGCATCAAACATCAAGTCTAGAGTCAACAGACAATCTGTGCTTTCGGCCATTACCTCCACCCAGCAACGTCTCAAGCTGTATAACAAGGTTCCTCCCAACGGCTTGGTCGTCTACTGCGGTGAAATCTTGACCTCGGAAGGCAAGGAGAGGAAAGTCAACATCGATTTCGAACCCTTCAAGCCCATCAACACGTCTCTCTACCTCTGTGACAACAAGTTCCACACCGAGGCTCTGGCTGAGCTGCTCGAGTCGGACCAGAAGTTTGGTTTCATCATTATGGACGGTAACGGAGCGCTATTCGGTACTCTTTCCGGAAACACCAGAGAAGTCGTCCACAAGTTCTCTGTTGATCTTCCAAAGAAGCACGGCCGTGGTGGTCAGTCCGCCCTTCGTTTCGCCCGTCTTCGTGAGGAGAAACGCCACAACTACGTGCGCAAGGTTGCGGAGTTGGCCGTCCAGAACTTCATTACCAATGACAAACCCAACGTTGCCGGTCTGATTTTGGCTGGTTCCGCCGATTTCAAGACTGACCTCAACGCCTCCGATCTGTTCGATAACCGTCTGGCCACCAAGGTCATCAAAGTCGTTGACGTGTCCTATGGTGGCGAGAACGGTTTCAACCAGGCCATCGAGTTGTCTTCTGAGACTCTCGGCAACGTCAAGTTCATCCAGGAGAAGAAGCTTATCGGAAAGTACTTTGAGGAGATCAGCCAGGACACTGGACGCGTCTGCTACGGTATTGATGACACTCTGAAGGCTTTGGAACTCGGTGCTGTTGAGACTCTTATCGTTTTCGAGAACTTGGAGATTACCCGCTGGAAGCTCAAGGACAGCCAGGGCGTCGAGCACCTTTTGCACACCACCAAGCAGCAGGAAGGGGGTGACCGCGCCATCTTTATGGACAAGGAGACCGGCCAAGAGATGGAAGTCGTTACCCAAGAATCCTTCCTCGAGTGGATTGCGGAGCACTACAAGGACTTTGGTACCAACCTCGAGTTCGTCTCGGACCGTTCTACCGAAGGAAACCAGTTCGTCAAGGGATTCGGTGGTATCGGTGGTATCCTACGATACAAGGTGAACTTTGAGCAGTTGGCTGATGTTGACGACGATGATGAGTACTACGACGGTATGCGGTTACTCTTACGCCCCACGTCACCGCAATTAACTGACCCTCCCTGTTTAGATTGACCAACCGAGTCCCTCGAGAACGAGGGATCGACTCAAGTACCGTCTCTGAAGCATAACAGCGAAGAGGAGTCCGCGCGTACAGCGTCACAGCCCGCGCCCGCGCCCGAGCCCCAGCCGAAGGTCGCTCATCGACTCCTTGCAGACAGGAGCCCGATGAGCCCGGCTCACCTCACCCACCAAGTGGCGCGCCCGAGCCCGCTTCGGTCTGTTATGAAGGCCTCTTGAGTTGAAACCTAGTCTACAGGTATGATCACTGTGCTCGGCTGTTGCAAGAGCATGTGCCTAACTAGTTTCCAGGTGTTCCTCTAGCAGATAGGGACGCTCAGGAGCGGTCGGGAGGCGACCGCTTGTTGATCGCGACTAGATAGAATGGAAATTCATTAAATGCTCAGTCACTCCTTTAGGCAAATGAAGACACCTAGCTTTGATGACCTTTGCTTGTTGATTGAGTTGAAGCATTGTTGCTCTAGCCCTCGTAATTTGCGATATGAACTCTTGTTTTCACTTGCCATCGACAAAATTCGTGCAATTTCCAAGGACTTTACCAGCAGCTATGGTGCCAGTTTTTATCCGATATGCAACTAAACCGCTAGGCTGGATATGTACACATTCCCCATATACCTCTCGTTTCAATCACGAACGCCAACCTGTGTAAGTCCTCAACGACATCATGAAGATGAGACCACTCACTCCCCGGCCCAACAGCGCCTTGCGTCGGGGCCACTCGACTCAGCATGCCGCTCCTTTTCTCGAAGCTAGAATCGCTAAAATTCTACACTCCAAGAAGGAAATACCAGACCACCTCTCACCGACGCCATCGCATCTTCTCAATGTCTTGTTCTCAGATATTTTTGCCTCGCCCGCGCCTTTGTTGTGCTCCAATCCCTTCCCGCCAAAACATTCCACACTACAAGCCCCCAGTCACCCACTACCTCAGGGACATCATCTAGTCTACTTTCCCCTACAAACCCCGCCGTCCGGGCTCATGCCGGACGGCACGGACCCAGACCACTGTCCCGGCGCGCCGTTCACGCGTCGTCTGTGGGCGGGCGGTGAAGTCCGGTTTCGTAAGGACTGGGAGGACGATCTTCATCTAGATGGGCGGCGGGTCAGATGTGTTGAGAGCGTGGATGACGTGAGAGCCGAAAAGGGGAGGGTCTGGGTCGAGCTCTGGCGGCGATACGGGGCGGCGGCGGCCTCTGCCGTCGGGCGTGGAGATGCTCCTGCGATTGAAGAGAGGAGGACGTTGGCTTTTCTTCCGGTTATTGATCCTCCCGCCCACGCGCGGCGAATCTTGAAGCGTACGTTGCTTTTTTTCTTCTGAAGAAAAATCTTTCTTTGATGTCTACCGAGTATCATTATGGGTTTGCCGTGCAACAAGTTGGAATGTTGACATTCGCGCCAATAGCCCCCCATAAGCCGACGGTTTCTCTCGCGCTCACGCCAACGCAGAATATGCTCACCAATTTCAGCGCCTTAACATATAACGCGCACGCGATTCACCTCGACCCGGCATGGGCCGCGCAGGAGGGCCACCCGGCGCCGCTGGTACACGGCCCCCTTTCTCTGGCGCTGATGCTCGCGTTCCTAAACAGGTTGGGCAAGGGGCAGAGTGTACGGTGGTACGGATACCGGAACCTGGCGCCCTTGTACCGCGACCGCGAGATGACGCTTTGCGTGCGAGAAAAGGGTGAGAGTGGGGCGGAGCAGAAGGAGAGGAAGTGGGATGTTTGGATCGAAGGGGATGATGGGGGAATGGCGGTCAAGGGGACTGCTACAACTGTTGATTTGTAGGGTGTGGTCAGGACGAGTGGGTATGTCATGAAAACGGTGCTGTAAGAGAATCGCTTTTGGATCTTGTTTAACACTACGGCTGGGGTCGTATGACTTGGAAGGATGCTAGGGCATATTTATTGGGTTTTAATGGATAGAGGCAACACGCAGGTCTGGTTGCCAAAATGCATATTTTCTTACACGTTCGCTTGTCAAGGTATCGTACCTACTTAAACCCGGATAATGACGCTGATATGGAATTATCACCGGCCGAAAACAATGTTTACACGATTGTCTTTATTCGATCTCGTCTCTGTTCCAATCCTTGACTAAGTTACTAGAGCGCATCACTCGTCTTCAGTTTAGCCCACCTCCACTGAACTACCGCGACCAATACCAGCGATCCTCTACGAAGCCTCGTGGCTAATATAAGGCGAAGCCGTTGGGCCTGGTTGGTGCTTGTACCGCTGCTCGCTGCCAGCATGCTGAGGCTGATAACGGCCCTGATGAGCGGCGACCTCTGTTTGCGGCGTCTTGCTTGCACCCTGCATCGGCCCCGGTGGTGGCATTCACAACCCCTCGGCACTCGCAGATCCTTTTCTGCGAATGAAGAGCCAGACGACGACACGTATCCCAACTATCACCACCGCTGCGCCTCCAACAACACCACCTGTGATCGCGGGTGTGTCTGACGTTGTCTTTCGCTGTGTGTTAAGCTCGGTTTCGGCACCTTCCCGTGTAGAAGACGATGCGGATGGGTCTTGAGACAAAGTCTTGGGCGGGGTTGGGAAAGGTGGGACAGATGATGGGCCTGAAGCAAACGAGGTGGTAGAGAACAGACGGTCGGGGGCAAATATCAGGAGGCTCGCCGCGGGTAAGGCCGAAGATCCACCCTGGCCTGCCTGGAAGAATGCTTCCTTGACCGTTTGCGATACTGGGATGATGTGTTTGGTACCGTTTACACCCGATGTACCAATTCCAGCTGTTCCTGTGGACGTCCTATAGTAAGTGACGCAGCGCGGGAGCCATCTGTTATCAGTCATCGTGCTGGCATCCATTATCAGCCACCAGATTTCGTGACAAAGGACTGCTGGAATCAGGCATGTGGGCTTACCAGCAGCGGGTACTGGGTCCAAGTGTGCTGTGCTGGCACTGCGCTGCGGTACCATCGTAGCACCTTCTGACAGCCACGCTGCCGCACATCATGAAGCTGCCTGAAGTTCGGCATGGTGAGTTTGAATCGGCGCAGTGGAGGTAGTATATTACTAGGTTGGATGTCAGTAGTCAGAAGGAAGGGCGGCAATGACGCCGAAATCGTGCTCCACGGAAGGGTCACGATTCCGCACGTGTTCAGGCCAAATAACCTAGCCCCCAGTCTTGCCGTCCTCTGCTTGAGATCGACGACAGGGCCCCGCGACAGGTTCGGTCCAGCTTCGTGGCTCGGCTCTGTGGGCTGAGTGTGCGATGTGCAATGCCATTCATGTTGCTCTTTGGAGGCTCCGCTGCCATTACCGACAAAGCCGTCACGGCAATGATGATGGAAATCGTAATTATCGCCATGTTTCAATCTCTCAGAGCGAGAAAAGCGATGGCCCGAGATGACGGGTGGACAGGGGAAAGTCCCAGTTTCAGCTCCCACTGGAGGATGAGGCCAATAAGCCCAAGTCTTCAAGGAGTGAGATGGCCTTCTGCGACCGCCAACCTCGGCCAGAATCAGGTTCTGGTAAACACCGAGACCAACCACGCATAATGTATGTTGCCGTGTATCCCTCATCCGCAGTGGTCATTGAGGTCCTGAGGAGCCTGTCAGTTAACGCCAATGGGGACTGAAAGTTTGACCCTTTTCACTATCTCTCGGGTCCGGAGTTGCGACGCACATTTAGAGAGATTCTCCACCTTCTTGAAGTTTCTAGGAAATTTATGAATTTCTGGTGGTCATGCCGGTAGGCGCTGATGAGAGATATGTGCCTCGGGGTTGCGCATGCTTGGCATTAATTGGAAACACCTCAGAGATCCGCACTCTTGCCATCCCTTTCTCTTTGGCCTTGTTTATGGTCATCTTTGCCCCTCCCTGCCTTGTAACCTCACTTGAGCACCACCGAACTATCGAAGTATGGCAAAGAGTGTTGGCGAGGAAAGGCAAGTGAAGCAGTCCGCAGTCCTCATGAAGGGGGTAATCACAGGTGATGCCTAAGCCTGTGTCTGGAGTTTGCTATGACGCTGGAGCAAACTGCATTGACGGATGATAGAGTCTACTCTCATATTTTATTATCCGACATCTGTTTCTCACGATAGCATCCCGAATAAGCTACTAGCAGAAAATTTGATCGTCTCAGGGACAAGCAGGCAGACAACTTCATTTCCACCACCCAACACAAGCATTACACAAACCCTTTTCTCAACTCCACCCACCATCTTACGCAACCGATTATCGGTCGAGTCTACACATACGGCTTCAATCGCCATAACACTTTCCCTCACATGAATGGGCTCCCGAAACTAAGCCGCACTATGGGGTCTAACCTCGTCCCGGGAGCTATATGTGGCAATGGAAGAAGCCAACTACCATGCCTCCAGGCGGTTGCCTTTGTGACAATGTTTGGACGTGAAATTCACGCTGTCATGTGTGTATAACTTTGGCTTGAAGCTGCCGGAGATCAGAGACGAAGAAGAAGGAGAAAGCCTCGAGTCTGTCACATCCAAATCCACTAATCATTTTCAAGTCTTAGAATGCAGCTGATGGATTGGTCTAGCGGTCCAAATTATTTAACTTCAAGGAGACTCACCATGTGTCTGGAAACAACTCTACTGTGTTTTCTAGATTATGAAGCCCTGTCCTCTGGAGAAGTAAATCAAGCATAGATAGGAATGGGTGTCCCTAGATAATGGCAAGAACACCAAAAGCAGAAGAAAGCAACGCTTAGCCACGCTTCCCAAAGAGCCTCGGTCGCCATCTGAATCCAACCTGTTCCCGTTCCCAGAGACCACAACCACCAAGTCCCGCTTCTAAATGTCAAAATGAGACTTTCCACCACCAATAACCCAAACCGTCACCCACTCGCCGCCACATTCAGAGGCTGCCTTCTTTCGAGCACCTGATCTTGTCGATCATTTCATGCTGTTCGCCGCAGCTCTTTCCGGTCTTCAAGCACCGCTGACGTGGAGTTTATCATACACCTTACCATCAGAAGAAGCACCCGGAATGTTGCTTCCGTTGGTTTCTCGTGATGCTTGGACGGACTCCTCCTCACCTAGAAGTGAAGCTGCCTCTAAAAATGCGCAAGATTCGTCGATGATATCGCCCAGTATCTTTTTAGCCGCGTCCTCAATCTGGAGATCGGCTGGCAGATCATCCCCAAACAGGTCTGCCCAGCGATGGAACCAGCCTTTGTTGCTCTTAAGACACTTGTCGTACATGTCTCCCTTCAGACTGCCTCCGACAGGCTTGCCTCGAGTCTGTGATGGTACAATGTGAGTGAGGTTCGAAAGCATTCTCACGATCCACAGATGGGGGGAAGGAATATTAGGAAGCGGAAACTTCTTACCGGCGGCGAGTAGTTGAAGAAGATCTTCTCACGCGTTCCAGCCTTGATGATTCTGTCCCACCAGCGGATACTGGTTTTGAGCTCGAAGAACTTGAGGAACTGCTGGAAATGTTGCTTGAGGCTTCCTGGTATCGGGCTGGTGCGCTCGGATGCATGTGGCCACCACCTCCCATTGTCCTTTTTTTTGAGAAACTTGACACCGAACCAGTAGAGGTGAGGCTTGGCGTGGGATTCGAACAGCTGTCAAGAGGCCACAGTTTTGATTAGTCCAGGCTCGTGAGGGAGCGTGCTACAAGCTCCCGGCATAATTGTGACTTACGTAGAGTTGGTACTTCTCGTGATGAGCCCCGTCCTCGTCCTCCGAAGTTCTGAAGAGTTCAATCTTGTACTCGAAGAAACTCTTGTCAGTGCAGATATGGTAAAGGTCTGTGAAACCATACTGTAAGTTCTTGCGCACCATCGCACCGTATGTTCTGAGATGGGAAAGAGACTACTGACCTGGATTGATCCATTTCTCTCCCTTCATGGAGTTGCGGGCCCTCTGCTCCAATTCTCGCACCTTTCTGAACCTCTCCTTCTCCTTGGCTCTCGTGGCGGAGAAATCAAAATCTTTCTCACGAAGCTTCTTATTGTGGGTGCAAGAGAACCTGTACCAGTCCCAGTTGATGATGTGGATCTTCCTCTTGCATTTTTCTGCATTCTTGACTAAAAAGGACGAGAGAGAGTGGTTAGCTATTTCCAAATAAGGCGATGGGAAGTGGCGAGAGAAAGCACTAAACACGGAGATATGCTTGGGTTGGGAAGGGCGATATTACTTCGATGATTCTTTCGCCTGTTCTTGAACTCTTCGTTCGTGCAAATGAGATGGGTCACAGAATCATCCAAGTCGGACGAGAACCGGCCTTGGCGCAACTTTGCCCATTCCTTGGCCGCTTGCTCGCTGGGACAGTCGCTTGGAAACTCTCCAGCAGCCGCAATGACGAGATTTCTGAAGATTGCTCTGACCATGTTGAATCGTGATGCGGTGTTCTTGGAAATAAAGTGACTGTCAACTGAGAGAGAGATTGACCTACTCAGAATAAGTCAAAAATAAACAGGTGGCACGGCTGACCGAGATTAGGTGAGCTTTAGAGAGAAATCGGAGGATATTGAAGTATTAAAGCCGCAAAAATGGGAGAATCGTTGACTACATGTACCTATGAAAAGAGAAGGGGAAGGAGCGACAGTTTGAAGCTATTCCGAAGGAGGGCCCATGCTTTTGTCTTGCTAGCAACAGAAGGTGCAGGAAGGCTGCAAGAGCTTGATCTTTACGGAAACAAAGCAGCTGCGATCCTCTTGAAAGTGAGAATTAGCAATCCCGAGGGTCTTAATGCCTGAGTGATGATCGAAGATTGGGACGATGGGAATCGCGATGGCATCGTAGTTATCCGAATTGCACGTCTGACTCAAATATTACCAGCTCAAGTGCATCAGAACAGCCGGGCTTGGTGTCACTTAACGGGTAAGTTCGAAAGACACTTTTCAGTTCACACCTCTCAAGCGATGCCTTTTGCAGTATATCCACCGTTAATCAACGGTGTATACGTTCTTGAATAAATAGCTAATATCTTGGTCTATCGAAAGCTCTTCGCATTCTTGACGAACGATCTGATCTTCTCCGAACTTTGCTTGCCATCCTCCTCCACGCCACTGCTGACGTCGACGCCCACAATGCGGTTGCTGAACTCACCCACAGCCTTGACCGCGTCAAGTACGTTATCAGGGTTCAGGCCACCAGCAAGAAAGACTTGAAGTTCGGCGTCTTTTGCAAGTATATCTTTGACGCTGGAGACGTCAATGAGTTTGCCAGAGCCCGCACCAGAGTCAAGTAAGGGGATCGTGTGGTAGCCGCGCAGACCGATGCCGATATCGCTAGGCTTGAAGGCCCGGATGACGGGGACAGGGATAAGATTTGCCCACTCGATGGGTTCGTTCCCATGGAGCTGAACAATGTCCAGGCTGAAGCGCTTCTGCTTCTCTAGAACCTCATCCAAGGGTTGGTTTTGGAAGATTCCAGCGAGAAGAGGACGGGGGCTTGACAGTCTGGCAACAGAAGCTGTATAATAGTCTGTAGCAGACTTCGTAGGCACGCTTGATGGCGCGCGTGTACTCGAGGGTGTAAAGGAGTGCACTGCCTCAGAGATTGCCGTTGCCGTCTCATCTGATATGCAGCGTTTTGCTCCCGGAACCAGACAAATCCCGACAAGGTCAGCACCGGATTTCACAGCCTCGAGGGCTGCCTCGGGAGTTCGTGTACCGCAAATTTTGACGAACAGTGGATGAGTCGCGACCGATTCGGCCTCGGCATCGGTTCCCGAGCACAATTCTCTGATGAACTTCGTTGTATCTGGTGCTCTGACGATGGCTTCTCCAACGAGCACAGCATTGACCCCATCGTTTTTGCACAAGATAACATCCTTGTGACTGTTTATGCCGCTGAGAGCGCAGATGATGGTATTCTCCGGGACCATGCTTCTCAGCCTGCTTGTTGTGTTCATGTCGACTTCGAAACTCTCCAGGTTGCGATTGTTGACACCGATAGCCTTGGAACCAAGCTTCAAAGCAGTCGTCATCTCTTCGGCAGTCTGAACCTCGACCAGCGGCTCCATTCCCAAGGAGAGAGAGTACTTGTACAACCTCTCCAGCAGTTCTGTCTCCAACATCTTAACGATTAGCAGAATCGTGTCGGCACCAGCTAGTCTAGCCTCGAGGATCTGGTACTCCTCAAAGATGAACTCCTTACGAAGGATTGCCGGTCTATTGGGCATGCCGTTCAACACTTGTCTCACCGCCCGAAGGTCCTCAATGCTCCCCTTGAACCACTCAGGCTCAGTCAGAACGGAGATAACACTGGCGCCTGCAAGAGCGTATTTTCGGGCCTGGGTCGGAGCGTTGATGTCAATGTCGAAAACACCCTTCGAAGGCGAAGCTCGTTTGATCTCTGCCATAAGGGACACATCGAATGGAGTTTGACGCAAACGGTCGACGAATGGGACCAGAGGCGGGGCGGCATTGAGATCGTAGGCAGCCTGCAGATCCGCAAGTCTTTGCGAGGGAATCAGTTTCTGAGCGGTAACTGAAGCCTTCCGGTGGGCGTAAATTTGTTGCAAGATGTTGTTTTTCTTGCTCGCAGCCGGCGCAGAAGCCGCGGTCTTGGTGGCACCGCCGTTGGCTGCAGAGCCATTCTGCAGTTGGGCGTTCTCCTCCCAAGTACCGCCTTGAAGCTGCAAGAAGTTGCGAAGCATTGTGCGACCCTCGGCGGTGAGAATACTCTCCGGGTGGAATTGGACGCCCTCGATGGTGTACTCCTTGTGCCGCACGCCTTGAATGATACCGGGAGAGCCGTCCTCTGTTGCAACCCAAGAAGTGACTTCCAGGCAGCTCGGAAGGGTAACACGGGTACCGGCGAGTGAGTGGTATCGAGTGACCGGAAGACCTTGACGCAGACCAGCATAGACACCCTTAGCATCATGCGTCAAAGGAGACGTCTTGCCGTGAAGCCATTCTCCTGCAGACCCAACCTCGCCCCCATAGACGTCAAAAATACACTGCTGTCCCATGCATACGCCGAATATGGGAATCTTGCCGGAAAAGTGCTTAATGGCATCTCGACTAACCCCAGAGTCGGTAGTAGGATGTCCAGGTCCAGGGCTGATGATCAGCTGTGTCGGCTTCTTGTCGATCAGCTCTGCCAGCGTGATCTTATCATTTCTGAAGACAGTCACGTTCGCGCCTTCGAGGATGAGATACTGGTAAACGTTCCAAGTGAAAGAGTCGTAGTTGTCAATCAAAATCAAGTTAGAAGCCGTCGGAATAGGTGGCGAGGGGTCCGGATGGTGGGGTGAATGATCGATGATATCCAAGGACGGCATCTTGAAATCTTTGTACTGCAACCACCGGGAACTTGGCCAATGGAGCCGTATTTTCTTATAGTTCGCTGACTCTGGTGATAGAGCGAATTGGTTCGGTGGTGGTTGATCTGATGTCCGAGTGAGGTGAGTCAACGGAGTAGGTTGTATGAAAGATGAGAAGGCGGCGATTGAATCAAGTAGTGAAAAGGGACAGTGAGTCGGAGAAGAATTCCCACTGTTATTCAGGTGCAAATCGCGGCGGTGTTTCACAGTGTGTTGTAACCACAGAGGTAGGTTGCAGGGTCCCCCGACAGAGGCCCCGCCGCTATCGCAATCCCGGGGACCGGGACTGCCTATTGTGGCATCTGTGCCCAGAGCGGGCGCTAAGACCTAAAGTAGACTAGCTCTGGCTACCGGAAAAACCAAGGAACTCAGGGAACTGGAGCTCCCAAAAAAGTGAGCTCCAACCAACCACCATCAGAAAGGCTGCAAAAGCATTTCGCGGGTCCAAAGTTGTACAAGCGCGTCGACTTGCTTTCTTCGCTTCCCAGGCATCGTAGCTCATCGCAGCCTCGCCTGATGCAGCCTGGACCTTGACGCTCTGCCCCATCGACCTCTGCGGCAATGGCGCAAGTGGCAGACAGTCATTATTTTCCTCCTTTGGAGGAATGTCTGAATGGAGACACTATCATCATGTGGGTAGCCTCTGTTGACCAAATGATGCCGAGACAACTGACGTCCGAACCAGCTCCTGGAAGCTTATCGCAGCTGCGCTTGCAGATCGAGACGACGTGAGGCGGAAGAGCGATGCTGTTGTACAGTTTCTTCAAGACGATTGCGTGCGATCCCTCATAAGAGACCCAGCAACCGCTTTTGCGCCGCCGAGCGATTCCACCAGATCGAAATTCGAAACAAGGACAGCCGCCATTCACGTCACACCCCAACCGAACCAGAAATTTGACATCAAGGCTATCAAGGAGGATGCGCAGTGGCTAAGCAGGAATGCCAAGGTCAACCTCATTACCGCGCTTCGAGCGACAGTGGTCGAGTTCCAGTCGCGGGCAGCAAGCCACCTGACAAGCACTCTTTCCTCTCAGGACATAGTCAACCTGCAAGAAGCTTCGGGCGTCGCAAGCATACAGTCATCCGCTCTGGTCCCAATTGCCGGTGCCGCGCAGGATGCAGAGACGATTTGGGCTGACTTCGAGAAGGAAGAGTCAAGGCGACAACGCATCTTCCAGACGTACTTGGCAGAAAGACGTCATTTCTTGATGACTGCTGCGTTGGTGCAAGAGAATGTTCTGTACACGCAGCCTTCGGCGTCGGTTCTAACGACAGCAGGCGAGCCGTCAACGCAGACAGATTTAATACCAGCCAACGATCGCCCGAAATACCTCGACGATCTCCTGACGACATACCTGCAGTACGTCACCGATGCTATCGGCCGGCTTGCCGAGGGTCTTGAAGCAGTTGTCGACGACAAGGGCTTGCTTGGGGAGGAACTTGAGTTGGAATGGATGAGGACGGCCCTGACTGAAGTGGTCCATGCTCTGACGGTTGTCTTCCAGTCCATTGACGGCAATGGCGATTCGTTCGTGCCTTCTGCTGTGGTCGGCCAGTGGTTTGGCCTCATGGATAACTATGGGTTTCTGAATGGGATAACTGCGGTAAGTTGAAAGACAGACCCCCTCAAAGGCACCAACTAATATGGATCAGCCGACTGATGCGATCTCATCCCTCATCATGCCCCTGAGATCCCTCATCTGTGCGATTTCTATCAAGCTTTTGAACCCCTCGAGATCCATAGAATGTCTCGCGGAAGAGGCACCAGAATACCGCGGGGATGAGGACCCTTACATCACTGCGCCCGCGGTACTCGAGCAGGTGCACAACGCAATCTTGGCGGCGGCGAATGCCGATTGCGAGAGTCAAAGCCCCATCATTTTTGCCTGGACCGTTGTCGTCCACCGCATGTTCTATTCACACCATGACCGAATTGAGAAGCGAGACGCCCTGCAGAACCAGCGATCCCAAGAGACATTCGAGGCCGGTGTACTAATTCGCCCTACTACAAATCGTCGTCTTTCTGCGGGAAGTATCGTTTCTCTCGATGGCAAGTCATTCGACATCTTTCTCAACAATGTAGGGCTTGATAAAGACCTGCAGGTTGTGGAGCAGCTCGCGGTGGCCGTGACATCCAATGGACGAGCCTATGAAGTACTCTCGGAGATGGCACTCGCCATAGGTGGTTATAGCGACGGAGCCTTCTCGCCGCTTTTGGGCTCCAGAGTTCGGCTGGCGTACGTTGACTTCCTCAAGGCCACATATCCACTTGTCGGGTATCAATCAGATTCAGTCACCTCCCTCCTGTCAGTCCTTGGGGCCGGTCAGCAATACTGGGACCTATCGAGGCCCGCGCTTCACCCCTCAAATGATATTTTGGCCGAGGTGCTCCAGGACGCTACTGCAATGGAGTACTACTTCCATCAGGCCCTAAACCGATATCCTTTCGAACTCTTGCCATTTCTCAACATCTGCCGAACTCTGGCCAACTGCGTTGTTGTCGCGGATGACCGGATGGATACAGTGGTCAACCTTCTGCGCAAAACCCCCTCCCTCACCTTCATCCTCCCCGACGACTACCAGCAATACGAGCTGACCCAGGAAGAGGACAACACCAACACATTCTACCTTCTTGAGGACATTCCGCTGTTCACACCAGCCACGGCGTGGAACAGGCGAACCCGTCTTGATGATGCTTTCAGGATACCGGCAGAGACAGTGGGACGATTCGTTACAGATACGGGCCGTGTTGTTCTCATGGAATACGAGCATTCTGCGCTTGCACTGCTTGGAAAGAGGCTGGAAGTTCAACTTGCGCCCGAGACTTACCGTAGTGAGTTGGATGCCTTCCAACCAGAGGAGACAGCAGAGACGATCGCCCTCTTTGCAACGCTTCTCCGTGCTGAGGTGCTCAAGTCTGAGAGGCAAGGCTTGAGCGGCGAAACGTCGCTTAAGTCCGGATTGGACTTGCTGGAGGAGATTGGCAAACACGTCTCTGGAAATAAGGACCTTGTTGCGGTTGTTTGCGAGACTATGGATGCCTACATGCAAGATGAGAAGGCGACGGAAGGTCAAGGCATTGCGGTCCTCAACTCATGCGTTCAGTTCTTGCACGCAATCCTGCCGCTGTGCCCAACCAGAGTCTGGTCATATCTGGCACGTTGTGAACTGCTCAATTCCGAAGCTCAAGCAGGCAAGCTTGCGAAGATTACTGGCAACCTCGATCTTGTTGGGGACCGATATGATCTCCTGCTCTCGGCTGTGCGTCTATTCGCTAGTCTCATTGACAGTGTCAAAAGTAGCGCTGTTCAGCGCAAATCTGGCAACAAGCTGGTCGGCCGTCAAAAGGTCTCGAACAATGTTTGGCTGGGGGTGGCAGACAAAGTGCTGGGAAAGGTCAGTCTTGCCATTGCCCAGGCCACGGTCGATGTTTTCGAGACTTCGTCGACTTGGCGATTCGGGTCGGAGCTGTACAAGACCCTGCTCATTCGACATGTCGTTCCTGTTATGAACCACATCGTCTCGTACACGTACGGGATGGGTGACCAAGAAAGCTCAGAGACTCTTACTGCATGTCTGGAGCCTGCGGCGTCCTATATCATCGACGCATTTTTCTCGCCCTCGACTGGTTCTCTTAGGTTCCAGCCACTCCTCACCACTTTGGTGAACGGCCTTCAGGTTCCCGACTCAACATTCTACCAAGAGAGACTGGCTTCTGCACAAGAGCAGCTAATCTCGGCCTTGCGATTCACAACAACCTTGCTGCGGGTTGCAAACCAGCTCGAGCGATCATCAGAGATATTCGAGGGCCATCTCTTCAAGACATCGTCAATTCTGGCAAGACTCTGCGCCATTTGTGAGCAGTTCCGGCGACCAGCGCTGCTGCTTCTGGAGGCTTTGGTCCTCAGCGCCGCCAGAGCACATGATGACCCTCCCTCGCTCCTGGGTTATCTTGGCCCTCTTCTGTCTCGGTCGTTTATCCAAGTTCTGTCACGGCTTGACAAACCCTTCCTTGTCTCCGAGGACGTACAAACCACATGGAAGTTCTTCTCCACAATTGTACAAAATCGCCAGCAATGGCTGTCCAACTGTCTCCTGACGGGTAAAACACCTAGAGATGCTCTCAAAGGCGCCAAGAAGGATGCGTCGTCTACGCCCAATTCCGTGCTTGCGACGGCTTTCGCAAAGCTCAAGAACATCAAGGAGCTGGATATTACCGAGGCACTTCGGATCCTGGACTTTGTTGCATCCTCCCAAAATCACTGGCCCTGGACTATTTTCACCATGCAGAAGGATTCCTCATTTTTGGACTCGCTACGTCTACACGTCAAAGATCTAAGCAGCTTCACAGTGACCAGCAAGGCAGATGCTGTCAAAGCCGCTATCGATGCCAAGATGGCTGCTTACATTGCTGAAATATTCGCTATGCAACTCTACCACCTTCG
The DNA here is from genome assembly GCA_003386485.1 of Colletotrichum lentis. Classification (NCBI taxonomy): domain Eukaryota; kingdom Fungi; phylum Ascomycota; class Sordariomycetes; order Glomerellales; family Glomerellaceae; genus Colletotrichum; species Colletotrichum lentis. Next base: position 3,085,637 of record NWBT01000048.1, read on the forward strand.
CCAGATGGGCGGCGCCGATGTCTTTGCCAAAAGCTTGGTGGCTGACCTGGATTACTACCTCCGAGACGGTGTCGAGGTCTCTAGCTACAATAACTCTCTGCACAGCAACTTTGCCAAGAACTTCACGAGCAAATACCCTGGAGTCTCGCTCGAGGCCTTCAAGCGGACAATGTTGAGACCCGGCGAGCTTGGTAGAAGCTATTTCTATGACCTGGAGAGTGCGACTGAAATGTTGAGCTTTGATCCTGGCTGGCACGGTCGCCGCGACAATGGTTTCCGCAACGAAATGGGAATTGCGAACGCCAACCTCTCCCTGGTCGATGCGCAAATCGTGAGTTTCTTCCGTCGGGAACTCGCAAGACGTCTACTAACACGTCTTAGTCCCTATTCCACGCCTGGGAATTCCTGTTGCTTGAACTCAGCAGTTCACTGCCGGATAACGACAACATTGCCAAACAGATGCTTCAAGTTGCTCAGCAGTGCCTCGAGGCAAACCGATCCAACCAGGGCCCAGAAAACATCTTTATGCGCGTCGTGGAAGAGCGGGCTGACCTGAGCTTGCTGCTTATTCAGCGTCTCGTTGGCAGGCCCATCTCGTCTCAAGACGTAAACCAGCTTCTGGGAACGTTGTTTACCATCATCAGTGCCGTCGAGGAGCCTTTTAACCCTAGCTCCATCTCGTACTACCGCACGATGCTCAAGACCATCTATGTCACATTGCGCGCATACAGCGTGGCCGACAAGAAGGGTCTCGGTGCCTCGAAGAGCGGTGGGGAGGGATTCTCCGTCACTTTGACACAGACTGTTCTGAACCTCCTCGACCGAGTTGTTGCCAAGGGCTTCAGAACGCTCGTTGCGCTCGTGCACGATCCTGAAGCTGCCGTTGCACCCGAAGACTTGGCTCTTCTCACTGCTATTTTACAAGCCTGCCTCAACATGCCGACGATTGATCAATGCCAAACGCAGATCCTCAACATCATGGCATCCTACGACGCCATGCATGCGGCGACATCGCTGTTCTCGTGGGCAGATAAACTTGCCATCAATGGCGATCCTATATACGGTGAGCTGAGCTTGTTGTTTCTACTAGAGCTATCCACCCTTCCGGCGGTGGCGGAACAAATGGCCTGTGATGGCCTGCTTAGCCATCTGACCTCAGCAGGCATCACCAACTTCATGCGCCGCGGAAACATCTCTCCCTTCTCCGAGGCGATCGGACCCCAGAGATGCTACAGCATGTGGGTGAAGGGTGTTTTGCCCCTGTTGCTAAACCTTTTGACCGCCCTTGGAGGTACCGTGGCGCCGGAACTTGGCTACGTTCTGAACCAGTTTCCCCTGCTTCTAAAGTCGAGCGTCGACCGCTTCGAGGCCCCTGGCGCTAGTCGGACCGCATCAAGAGAAGCGCCACACTATGTGACGCTTCTGTCTGTATCAGAGGTTCACTCGCTTGCGCTCTTGACAAGAGTCATTTCTGCTCTGCGGACGGCCAACACCAGAGATATCCCGGAGATCCAATGGGATGCTTCCTCGCTGTTGGAAAACATTGACTTTTGGCTGTCGAGTCGCAAGCTGTTACGCGACAGACTACTGCCGCTGGGACAGCGTGAGGTTGAGTGGAAGAGCACCAAGATCGGCACGCCTGACGAGGGTGGACATCCAGGGAACGCTCTCGAGAGCAAGGTGCTCTCCCAATTGGAGGCCGTGAGGGATGTATTGAGCGAAGACCTGGAGGAGTCTTGAGAACAAGAGATTCAGATGGCAACAATGAGCCGAAGTGGGTCGTTCGTCCGACCAAGGCGAAATGGATCAGGAGGGTAACAATAACAGAAACAACAGGTTTAGGCGTTCATGAGTGTAGGACGAACGTGCGTGCAATTTTTTCTTTTTCTTCGGCAGTCACTGGATCCCCGAAGTCCATGTAGAAGTCAACTCAGCAGATACCCTCAGCATGCTTGCTGGGAACTACCAATTTCTCAAACGTGTACACATAAGGAATGCAAGGCTCCCCCCCCAGTGGCTGCCGGGATCTGTGTTCAGCGTCATGAGCGGAGGTAAACCAACTAATTGAGTAGTGTTTCATTGCGGTATTCCGATTAATCTGGTGATGTCCCCTTGTTGTTGTTTTGAACACCCGTGAATGACGTGCCACACGTCTATCCGCCGTCTCCTTGGGGGAAAAGAAAAGGTAGTATACAGGAAAGGCCTCCATCGTGGTTGCGATATCGAAACAAGCCACATCGTCCGGCCCTCGTCGTCTGATTGATGAGAATCTTGGGTTGAGTTCTCGCATCCCAGCCCCCCCCCCCNCCGGGAATAGTATTACATTCTGCGCGCGCAACCTCCGGAGCGTTCCTCTCTGCTTTGGAACCTGCGCCCGTGTGCTCAGCCCTTTTTTTTACAACAAGCCGCTTCATTTTTTATTCTCTTTCTCGTTGCTGCTGCATTTCTCGATTCGAAAGTGGAAAATATTTACTGCTGCATCTGAGCCGTCATCTGGGCGTTGTGCTCCTGGAAGCGCTCGCTCAGGCGCTGCTGGGAGAACATCTGCTTCTGAATGCAGCGGGTGATGCAGCCTGTCTCGCGGGAGGAGAGGGACTTTGAGGTGAAGTCGTCAACGCACGAGGTGAAGCAGTGGTCGACGAGGTTGCCAAAGAGCTGTTGACGGGAAGATAGGAATGTCAGCGACAGCGTTCGATTATGAACATCAGCATTGGAAGCTATGGCAGTCTTGGATAGATGCCATGGTGACAGGACGAGGCGAGACGTACGTTCATAAACTCCTTAACCTGACGCTTCTGCAGTCTCTGCTGGAGCTGGGCTTCCTCGGTCTTGGTAAGGCTATTTGGAAGAAGATGGGCGTTAGCTTCGGCGCTTTCTCGTCCTCTTGTCCGAGGCCTTTGGCGAAGAAGGAAGGGACATCGGCTTACGCGTCCATTTTAAATGTAGAGAGTCGACGGGTCTCGGCTGGCTTGAGGTATGTGTTGGTTGCGGTCGCGGAGGTCGGAAATATGAAGAGGTGGCTGATTGACGATGACGATGAAATTTCTTTAGAGAGAGTCGACCTTCGGGGGACTCGCAGTTGCGTCGATAGAAGCTTTCCCTGGTCGGCTTTAGCCAATCAGCGCCGAGAACTGTGAGGCTGCTGCAGCTGCGATAGCGATAAGGAATTATCGGGATCTCATTGGAGCTTGAGCACGGTTAGATGCACTTAACCTTATTGTCCTCATCAGAAGAACCACCCTCGAATTTGACCATCACGGACAGTGTTGTCCCGAGGATTCGGCTGAAGAAACCATGTGTCTCTCTGAGCATGGAGAAATTTTTTCGATGTCAACTCGAGTGGACTTACCAAAGTTTTGACTTTCCTGTCGGTTTGATTGCATCTCTCAGTGTTTCAACTGCGTATACCTCTCAGAATGAGAACACATATCGACCAGGAAGAAATGCTCAGTCTTCTCGCCCGCAAGGATATGACCGGATCATTCCTATTGTTACGTTTAGAAAGATGACAAATACTGTCAGCTCAGGGGTTCCCCGTGTCCATGTTCTCCCCCTTCGACTCAACATACACTGGCTGCGGTGTCCGCCCCAAGTGAGAACTCGAATCACCCAAAAGAGGAAATGAACAACAATTTTTAAATACAGTCTGACAAGTGACACCGACAATTCATCTGCTATATAGTCCAGTGATATCTCGCCAGGGCCTCACCCATCGAGACAAAAAACGACAACGTTACCTCCCCACAACAGCAAAGATTTCCAATCCGCAGGGTATCCGTCCAAAAAGAGGAAGAGAGCAGAGCAGAAGAATGCCCAAATCAACCGACTAAGTTAAACCACCAGAGGCTGAGCCGGGCTCGAGCCCAAGAGGACGAGGCCATCGATTCCAGAACCGGCTGTCTACATGACAACGCAGCAAGCCTTCTCCAGCTTCTTGAGGATTTTGGCGACCAAGTCGGTGGTCTCGTCCTGGCCCTGCTGTTGCCCGCCGTGTTGTTGCTGGCCACCGTGATGGGGCTGCTGCTGGCCACCGTGATGCGGCTGCTGCTGTCCGCCATGATGCTGGCCGCCATGGTGTCCACCTCCGACCTGCGGCGGCGGCGGCATCGTCGCGTCCCCGCCTTGAAGATTGATATATATCCTCCCGGCGTTCTCCTCCGTCGAATAATTCAGCCCCATCTCTCGGCAGATCTCCTCAATGCGCGGCTTCAATTTCTGTACGTGGCCCGTCGAGTGGTTTCCCTTGCCGACGATAGCGTGCAGGTGGTCCTGGCCACGCGCGCGGTCCGCCCGGATCCGCTCCTCCAAGATGCGCTCCGCCTCTTCGACGAACTGCCCGTGCAGGTCGACGCAGCTGCCCGTCACCCGCCCCGCGGCGTTGTTCTCCCGGAAGATGAACTCGGAGGCCTGCCGGTTGAGGTCCTCCATGCGCTGCGCGTGGCGTTTGCCCTCATTGGAGAGCTCCTTGGCGGCCGCGCCGTCGCCGGATTGGTAAGCTTGCTGGGACTATAGGGAGTGGAGATGTGCGCGTTAGGACGAGGGCTGCGTGTGAATCCAGAAGTGAATGGTATGAAGGGTGCGGCGAGGGAAACTAACGCGCTCGAAGCACTGGTTGCGCTTGTTGGCCTCCTCGCGGGCGGCATCGCGTAGGCGGTCATACTCGCGTTCGATTTCAGAGTCGTCGTCGTCGTTGGCATGGTTGAAGGCTGCAATGCAATGTCCGGCGTGTTAGCGCGCACGATTGATTATCTTACGAGAAGCGCGAAACATGAGGGGGGAAAAGCTTACCGCGACCGCCCAAGCGGTTCATAGGGATAGACATTTTAGTAGGGCGTTTTAAGTATTATTTTTGCGCGGTTTAATCGACGCGGCTCTGGCTGCGACTGGCTACGGAATGACGAGTTGATGATGCAGCCAGCAGCAAGACAACCTCAACACGTCGCGTCTGGATGCGGGCGACGAGGTTGGCAGAAGGGCGCTAAACAAGCTTGTTTATCGGCCTCGGCCGCGTAATTGTGGACCGCAGCTCCGACAATGACGCCAGTGCCGGCCGGCTCGGCTCCTGTCTTCCACCTCCCGCCTCGTTGACTGCCGGGCTGCAAGCGGCGCGGCGGGGTCCGGTGTAAGTGAGTTCTGCCTCAAAGCCCCAGCCTTTCCCAATTGGCCAGAGTCTGGTCGCCGTGCAGCTGAGGGCGGACAATATCGCATCGTGTCGCTGCTCACCTGTACGATCTACAGGGGAAGTCGTGCGGCCGCTGTAGTCCCAACTTCTTCAGAGCGCATCCGGCAGTTTAAAAGTGCCAAAGGGAACACGGCGCGTATTTCCGGTGCACTGGTGGAAAAGGCTTCACAGCATTGGGTGTCTTCTTGTGTTCAAGTCGCCATGCGGCACTCTAGACCCAGTGCTCACACAAGGAGATCTGTTCACAGACACGAGGAGAGGCCCCGTTTCATGGCTCTACTACGTAAGGGTCCATAAGGATCTGGTACCGTCCGAGACAAGACTCGAACAAGCGAGCATCGATACCCACAATGGTGAAGGGAGGTGCTCCGGGTGTCATGAATTTCTCATGACGGAAGATGACTTGTTTATGTGACCAGCCAGACGGCTGTTGCACAAGAGACAGGTCTATAGGGGAGCACTCTTCTGCGGGCCTTCTAGAACGTCTCCCACACAGGAATTCTAGTGGTTCTCCCAAACCGACAACGTTCCTTCGACGAGTGAAAGCATCGTATGCTTAAACCACAGCAGCCATCGTCCGAACTTGCCGATGCCATTAGGATGATATAACGACGGTTTTCGATGGTGGACAGATGAGTAGCGCTCAGGGGAGTATTCCGAAAGGAACGACGAACATCACAAGATAAACCCCAGCTCTGTTGGTCCAAGGACGACCGCGCAGAGTAGCATCGTCTGCTTGCTTCCGCATGATATGCAAGAGAGACCGCTCGGGTCGGCGGCAACACGACGACGACAGCAAATGGGGCCTGGAGTTGGAAACGAAAAGAGTATCCGCAATTACGGGTCCTTTTCAATTAAAAGAGTACTCTCGTGATCCCGCGTGGAACGATTTTGCAACCCCACAGTTTTGCCTCTTCAGGCATGTCATGACTACTACGTAGTGTAGTATGAGTCCCAGCATCTGCCAATGGTCTGGATGGGATCCTCGCGCTTTGAGGAAAAGGAGCTCGCATGCCATGTGGCCTCCTTGTATCCGACAGGAATGGCTGTTCTGGTAGTCTCCGATCGTCGAGCTTGCGAAGATGTAGTAAATGTGCGAAATTGCCCCTATTTCGGATATGAGACACGCCCGCCAATTCCTTCTGTTAGTCCTTGAGAGCGCCGTTGAGTGCGTCGCGCTTGTCAAGTTCTTAGATTTCATGGCCGCTGATTTGCTGGCCGGTTGGGGTCTGACCTCCACAAAATCGTAGAAGGCTTATCCCAGCTTACCGCAGGAATTCGGGCCTCTGAGACACTGAACCGGGTCGTAAGTTGCTATACTGAAGGAAGGGTTGAGTACATCGTACATGGAAGCAAGGAATATCCATCGCACGACATCCCAGAACCACTACTGACCGCATCTTCGAGTGTGAGAGCAACAGCGGTGCCGCGAGGTAACGGTGCAATCTCAATAGCCCCAATGCAGCCCCCNNNCGAATGTTCATCCAAAACTTGGTGTTAAGCAACGAGGGGCTGAACAAGTTCAAGAACGGCGCACCTGCAGCAGGCCAGCAGGATTACACCCCTCAGATCACTGTCCGATCAATGTCGTCTTGAGAGCTTTGCCTCCTTTTTCCTTATATGGTCAAGGACTGAAGTGCAGATGAGATTTGCAATGGGCGGGCTGTGTCAAGGTGTGAAGCCGCAGGCAGGGGGATTGAATTTGCCCTTGCATGGATAGCTTAGTGTTTCAAAGCAGCTAGAACGGTGGGTTCTGGCTGCCCTAAACTCCCCATCCTGGGGCTTCCATTTCACGGGGCTGAGAGGCGATTCGCTAGGCAATCGACACCTTGTGTCAACGAGTGTGCCGGGTTTGACGTGAAAAACGTGCGTCGAAGTGGCAAAAGGTGCGCTCCATCGGATCATGCCCAGCAACGAGAAGCGCGAGTGACCGGCTTGGCTCTGTCCGAAGATTCGGTAACTCCAGTCAAGTGGTTCCTGTTTTTGAGTATATGCTCCCTTGTTCGTCTAGTCAAAGCCAATGCCTATTTGCGAATCTCCATGTTGCCGGATGAAGTGCCCCTAGATGCAGTGATGGTTGATGGTCAACCGTTGAAGGCTAAGAAAGTCGGAGTGCCCATTTGTGCTGCCCTGACTTGCGGCTGGGGCGGAAGCCTAGCTCAACACCCGGGCCAGTGGCGCGATTATTGGCTAGCCGTGGTGATTGTTCAGCAGCACTTAAGTCCAACATGTAAGCCACGCGCTGTGTTTGGGCGGCCAATCAATGTAGTGTGTTCGAGTCAGGATGGTTGATGTCTCTCTTTTAGCATCATCATTTCGTTGTTTGCCGTGGTGCTCGGGCAGGTGGCTTTCCTAGTGCAGCAGCGTTCCTCTACTCTTCTCACTCACAGGTTTTACGGGGCTGCCGAGCCTGCCTCCGTACCATCATCGACAAGAAGCCCGGCGAATAAGACGGAGTTGACCTTGCCTTCGGATCCGAGGGACCTACAGGTAGGTCATTGTTCAGGCGACAAAGGCGGCGTATATGGTGTGTGCGACTTGACGGTACCAGTCCAGCCTGCGAATGAAATTGCACAGGCATTTTGTCGGTGTTAGTTGCCAGTTTATACTGTGGAATGCAGCCATCACCTAGCAGCATCATGCAGCTTGCAGTTGGATGCAGAATACAGGATACAGAAGGATCGCTTTTAGCGACGGCGGCGGCGGCGGCGGCGGCTTGCAGCAGAGACCATCGGCTGAGGATGAAAGCAAACGAAAAAGCGGCCCAGCGAAAAGCAAACATTATGGTGCGAGGGAAGGATAGAATTGGTTGGTGGGACGGCTGGCAGGCAGTGAACGCACATCTATGGTCATTGGGTCAACGAGCTTCTCGATGACTTCTTTGGGGAAAAGCAGTGCAGTGGCCGGTCGTCAAATGGTCTGGTCTCACCCGGCTGGCCACCCTAGCCTCTAGGTGAAGAAAATGAGCCAACATCCCCAGGTAGAGGTCGCGTTGGAGCCAAATATGAGGGCAACTATGGCGTCCAACGCCCCTCTCCCAATTGGATGATAGGCGTGCTGGTGCAAACCGCTCGTCGTTGTAATATGCATCCTGCAGATCCGAACGCCATACACCATATGGGAGCGATCCCAGGTATTGTGAGATTGTGCCTGGTCGTCGCATCAAGCCTCATCTTGGCCGGACAAGTCGTTTTGAGCGTTTCTATGTCTTTACATGAGGTCATGAGCATGTCGGGCGGCAACCCAGAGACGGATCGCAAGTGACGCAAGGAGGATATGCGAGGTCCATCAAGTTCAGCCGTCCCGTCTGGCGAGAGGGGACTTGGGCAAGGGAGGACTTGCATCGACGGCGAAGATGGCGAAACAGATCAGGAATGGCGGTTCCTGATGGAGTCGCCGCCATGGCTTTGGGACTGTGCCTCAAATACGGTCCGGTCCCTGAGATACCTCTGGTACCTCAGATAGGTAGATAGCGTGAAAGACTAGAAGGATGTGCCTGTGCTTTCTCGGTTCTCGAAGGTTATTGACAGGATCGGTCTCGCTTCCAGGGGCACACTAGCTGCAGATGGCAGGCACTGCTGCCCCTGTACGGAAGATGCTGCCCCTATTACGGCAAACCCGCATCCACCGAGAGTGACACTTCTTTGTCCATCAAAAGTTGTTGGTTTTTGGTGGTCTGCACGGTCAAGAAAGAACGGGATGGGGAACGTCGCCTTGGAGGTTCGACAGGGCGTCTCCAGGCGGATCAAGAGGCGACGTCTAAGTGCTCGGAGAGGTTGGTCGGTAGAATGTTTGCTAGGCCAAGCACAGAAACAATGCAGTTTGCCTCGCTTGGGATGGGTCCATAGGCGCTCAGTGATGCGTCCAATAAAGTGACCACAACAGGATCCGTCCAGGCCGGTGGATGCGTATGTCGACGGAATATCCGTAGTTCGCCAGCAAACAAGCCGCATTCGTCCGCAGACACGGAGGAAGGGTACGTCCGGCATTGCGAGCAACGTCAACCTCTTCGACTGGAATAAGTTTTACTAAGGCAAGGTTGTCTTGTTTCAAGAAGTGCAATGGAAGGTCAGATGGAAGGAGGAAAGGCTCGAATTCCAGGGTTCCATTGCCCATCCATGTTGGCGGTGTCCTAGAAAGGGTGTTGGGCCTCTGAGCTTGGTCGTGTTGGCTGCAAGCGCCGATGCAGGTGCAGGCACTGGGTGCAGATGGTGGCAATAATAAAAGGAAAGACGGGCGCGGAGAATTTCCTTTCATTGGTGGTGTATCCATACGCATCACACTGTAAACCACACCGAGACCTATCCGACTCCTTGCCTGCGCAACTCGGGCGGAACACCGGGGACAGAGTAGTATGGGGGGTGATGGGGATGCGTGTGCCTTGGCTCGCCCTGCTACCCTTTATTTTACGTATTAACGTTGTCTGTATCCGTACGGATAGATTCATGTACGGATACCTCGGTCTCGTTCCTGTCCCGCGGACCTCAAACAGCAAGCTTGGCAAGCTAAAGAGTACGATCTTTGAAAATGTATGGTTATCAAGATAGATGATATGGATAATCAAGCCCAGTCTTGTGAATCTGTACCAGGAAATAACGCCGCAGCCAAAGGCACAACCGACATGAACTCCTCTTGTAGGTAGCTGACGGATTTATACCTGGCTGGGTGAAGCGCTCGCACAGGGCCTAGCGAGGCCATCTCCGTGTACGGTGTAGGTAGCCTGTGGTTGATCGTAGTGCGAATTTTCGAATTAGTCAGCACGGCAAACTACTGCCTTCCAGACCAGTCAGGCCATGTTGATCAGTATCAGGCAGATGAGTGCGAAGATCCTGATTCCCTAGGACGGAAGGGGAAAAGAAAGAAGGGGGAAAAACAGCCAAGGGGGAAGTCCAGAGCCCAGGGGCCCTTCGACCCCTCCAGCTTGGTTGCGGGCATCTTATCCATACAAATGGATGAGACCTCCAGAAACGACTCCTCACTGGCTATCGGCCTGGCCAGCGGTGATTTCGAGGCTGCAAAGGCCTGGTTGCGGATCCACGCCCGCTGGAAGATGGTCCTGATTCTCGTCTCCGGAGCCGGGGTGGCACATGGAGGTTATCCCATAGTATTACCAGGAAGGTTTCGACTTGCGTGCTCTCGACAATTGAAACTTGGGGAGCTTGTTTGATTTCCACACACTCTTCTTCTGCTTCTTTTTCTTTCTTGTCCATCTGAGTTCTCCAACAATCTCGTGTTGCAGGGCACGGGGGCGGCGCGGGAGTAAAACATCCTACAGTGCCCTGTACTCCGTGCCAAGTTCGGCAAAAGGATGAGACAGTCAGGCGAGAGACGACTACCTACAGACACTAGGTAGACAGGGGAGGCAGCCAGGAGCCGGGGCTAAGTGTCTGTGGGTACTGAGCTCGCCTTATGTAAGGCATGCGAAAGCAGGTACCGGTGGATACGTACCGGGCCGCGCCAGAGGGAGCTTAGTGTACTCTGTAGTGGCAGCATCAAAGAGCCACAGCCATGCCCGTACCTTGGCTTCTGGAATCCCCCTGCTGGCCCCTGCACTAGATGTGCGGCGCGTCGAGGGAAAATGGACATTCGCCCATCCACCCACCCCATTGCCCACACCGTCCACACCGTGCACCACACAAACCCCCCTTTCTTTGCGCCCATTCCAATCCGGCGCAAAGAAGACAGCTTTGAGTTCAGTCTGGGGCGATTTGCGTGATGAGGTACGGCGGTACTCCAAGAAACGCCTTGGGTGAGGTGAGAAGGGGAGAGGGAAGAGCCTGAGACTGAGAGCCAAATGCGTAGGTCGGCGCACTGTTCATCAGGAGTCTCCTGTGTTCCGGCGACAGTAGGTGACACTGCCCCCACCGAACCGCTTCAGCGTGAGGATGACCGGCGATAGCCCCCAAAAGCCCCTAGCTTTACCATAAGCCCCTCCAAAAAATGGCTGGGGATGGCCAGTCAGGGGAGTCTCCTAGGTACCTAGGTCATTGGCACTTTCTTTCGCCCCCGTCCGACGTCTTGTCCGTACTGTATACTTGGCCTTTGTACCAGCCCCCCCAAGCGCATTGTCCGCCCCGGCGACGACTGACACCCACTCTTTTTCTCCCACTATTCTCTGTTCCTCGCAGCACCGTCGCCGCCATCCTTGCTCATAATTCATCGACCCTTGCCCTTTCCATTCTCCTCTCTCCACATTAGAGGCACCTCCCAACCCATTCCTCTCTTTTCTCTCTCTCCCTCCTGCTGCTCCTGGTCCTAATCCTGTCGCGACCATCCCATCCTCTCACCGTCCGCCCAACGGCTCGTGGTTTTCTTTTCCTGTTTGCTGCGGTTTCCGACTCCGTCGTCAATTGACCGATATCATCGTCGATTCAGCAGCAGACCCAGAGGTGAGTTGAACATTGTTTTCATGTCGCATGCAGGCGCCGAACAAGAGAGACGACACATGCACAACCTCGCACCTAAAAATCGCCCCCCCTCGAACTCGAGTTGTTTGAGCCGCCGCCGAAATCGAGCCATTGAGGATCTGGGAAAACGAGACGAAAGAGACACAAAAGAGAGACAGCCCAGACAGGAGAAACAAAACCCACACGCCCGCCTCCTGGACACCTAGCTCCTCCTCCCTCGCCTTCTCGACTATTCATTACTCCTATCCGCATTCGCCTGGATCGTTTCGCATTCCAGCCCCGTCGCTCCCAAACAACCCAAACCCGTCTCTCTCGTTCGCCCGCCGGCATCACGCCCACCCCCGGCATGGTTGGCTAACAAGCTTTGATTCCCTTCAGGTCCCATTCGACTCAAACCCCCAGCTCCGTACAGAACCCCCCAATTTCTTCTAATCACAATCCGTTCAATTCAACCTGCCGCCTGTCCGAACGACACCAAACAGCCAAAATGGGTTGCGGAATGAGCACGGAGGATAAGGAGGGCAAGGCCCGCAACGAGGAGATCGAGAACCAGTTGAAGAGGGACAAGATGATGCAGCGCAATGAGATCAAGATGCTTCTTCTGGGTAAGCCATATTCTGCTGACATCCTAACACCTCTCATGCGGCCGTTGCTTTGCAGCGGACGCCGTCGAAGATTCCTTCTCCTTCCGTTCTTCCATCCATCCCTGACATCCACCTAGGTGCTGGTGAATCCGGAAAGTCGACGATCCTAAAGCAGATGAAGCTGATCCATGAGGGCGGCTACTCGCGTGATGAGCGGGAATCCTTCAAGGAAATCATCTTCAGCAACACAGTGCAATCGATGCGTGTCATCCTCGAGGCCATGGAGTCGCTGGAGCTGCCCCTTGAGGACCAGCGCATGGAGTACCACGTCCAGACCATCTTCATGCAGCCCGCGCAAATCGAAGGAGACGTTCTGCCGCCCGAAGTCGGAAGCGCGATCGAGGCTTTGTGGAAGGACCGTGGCGTGCAGGAGTGCTTCAAGCGTTCTCGCGAATACCAGCTCAACGACTCTGCGAGATAGTAAGTGGCCCGATCGACCGCCGAAGTCGCGTAGGCCGTGTGCGCTAACAAACCCAGCTACTTCGACAACATTGCACGTATCGCCGCTCCCGATTACATGCCCAACGACCAGGATGTCTTGCGATCGCGCGTCAAGACGACGGGTATCACGGAAACCACGTTCATCATTGGTGACTTGACGTACAGAATGTTCGATGTCGGTGGTCAACGATCTGAGCGAAAGAAGTGGATTCATTGCTTCGAGAACGTCACCACGATCCTCTTCCTCGTCGCCATCTCCGAGTACGACCAGCTTCTCTTCGAGGACGAGACTGTCAACCGCATGCAGGAGGCGCTCACATTGTTCGACTCCATCTGCAACTCGAGATGGTTCATCAAGACATCAATCATCCTCTTCCTCAACAAGATCGACCGATTTAAGGAGAAGCTTCCGGTCAGCCCCATGAAGAACTACTTCCCCGACTACGAGGGTGGCGATGACTACGCCGCGGCGTGCGACTACATTTTGAACCGATTCGTCAGCTTGAACCAGCATGAGACTAAGCAAATCTACACGCACTTCACCTGCGCGACAGACACAACTCAAATCCGCTTCGTCATGGCGGCAGTGAATGGTGAGTCTTAGCCCCTGTCGCACAGCAATAGGATAAGGAAAACAAGGAATAGAGAAAGCTAACACAACAAACAGACATCATCATTCAAGAGAACCTGCGGTTGTGCGGCCTGATTTAAACCAAAACGTTTGCTTTTTTTCAACAATACCCTTTACTTCTAATTGCATGACACAGGCCAGAAAGCGTTGTGGGAGGCTGGCTCATGAGATTCCTTTTTCCTCCCGACGAAGAGACGGCGACCCGACGGTTCTTCAAGATTCCCTTGATTACGCGACTGTATTTTTCTTTCACTCTCGGCCTGTCCCGGTATATTTCCTCCCAGATCGAGCGGCACACATTTTTGCTCTGCTCTCGTCGGTCCGCGTCCCGGAATGAGAGGGAAAAGACGGGAGGCAGCTCTGTACCAAACAAGACGTCGTAACAACAGCAGGCGGGACCGCGGCGGCAGATGGAATCCTGCCGCAGAGATAGCGGGAGAAGGAAGATGTGGGAGAGAGAGCGAGAGAGAGCGAGAGAGAGCGAGAGAGAGAGAGAGAGCGGGGAGAGAGCGCGCGAGATGGAACGATGTCCGAACGGATGGATAGTAAGAGGAAAAGAAGCAATGAACTTGAATGCATTTGAGAGAGAGCCCGATGGATGGAAGGCGGTTCGATATTCTGTTTAATTACGAGAGTCTCCTTATTCCTCGAGCTACTTACTGTGATGCCGAGCGCTCTTGACTCATATCACGGTTCTCAAACGGCCAGTGATGCATCATCTCCTACCCTGGAGTTGCTCGTTACAAGGCTGTCCACAACGGAGCATCTGTAAGAGCGTTGAGATCTGGCGATCCTTGGCGTCCCGAAACGACAGCTAGTCCGATCTAGGTGTATAACCTCGGCGTCCCGCGAGCAGTCTTGGTGTTGAAGATCCCGTCACATTGGGTAAGGTTGCTCCAGATGGACTGGACGAGCCCCGAAGCCACATCGAGGATTGGGCGTCTGGTCGGCAGGCTCCGTCCTCCGCTCTGAGCCGTTCGCGGCGTCCCAAGATGCGAAGGCGCCGCTTCCGGCCCCTCCAGGGCATTCTCCCACCAAAACTCGCAAGGGGGGACGAGACAAGAGGTCTGATTCTGGCCTTCCAATTCTTCGCCTCGTCCCTGGCAGCACCACAGACCATGCCCACCCAATGAAGATTTTTAGAGTCCAAGGGTCCAGGTCCTGGGATCTCTTTCCTTATCTGTCACCCGCGCGCCGCCACCACCGCCACCCCTTGACCGACCGCGGTCTGGTCCGATGTCGTTTATGCTCAGAGGGTGTTAGTGTAGAAGAAGATGGGGTAGGGGGACGGCGCCGGCGACGGCGACGGACGACAAGTGTCCGAGAAGGGGCCCGGCAAGTCTAGTTGGATGAAGTTGGAAAATGAGAATTACACATTGAAGAAGGGATACACTAATGGAAGTATGTAGTTGATGGTGGTCTACAACTGCGTATTGTTGATGAGCAGTCATTGTCAGGCAGGTATCATTTTCGTCCCGTCTGACGCCGCCCATCACTGGAACAATGATGCCCTTCCCCCTTCCCCCCTGTCCTCAAACATGTCGCAAGATGACTGAAGTCCAGCTTAATGGGGAACACCTGTGCCCATGTCTTTGTGTGTCCAATACTATGTTGCTTGTGTACTGATGGCTTTGTTTATTTGTTCTTGCTCTCCTCTATTATGCTGCAAGTCTCACCTGGTGTGTTGTTGTTGAACTGGCTGGTCGGTTGCGTTTTGCCGCTTTTTTTATTTCCCCCCCTTTCATCTCCCAATACTGAAGATGAAGGCTGTTTGGCGACTTTCCACAGTGAATCAAAAGATTAGGGCCATATGAGACCGAGGCCCTTGGGGTTTCCCAAGCTTGTCGTCCTGCGGGTAGAAGCTTGGGAGCAGGGTCACCGGAAGAAGGACGGTGAATAGAGTTGGAGGGCGTCTGGTCGTTTCATACAGATTGACGACGAAGTATTTCCCACCATCAGTCCACACACAGTGTGGTTCTCTTTCTGGCCCCGGATTCCAATGCCTCTTCCACTATTTGTTTATGTACCATCATCCTTTGGCCGTCGCTTCTCTTTTGCGATCGCTCCATCCCACCCGTTCTGGACCGGCCGCTTTGGACCCTCCGTGCCAGCCTTCGTGCCAGCCCCCGTATGTCACCCGGGATGAGAGGTGTGGGAGACACGAGAGTACCTAGATAACCAACGAGGGGGACACGGCCTTGCGTGTGTGTCCGTGTGTAAATACTAAAAGTAGATTTTAACCCCGCTGCACCCTTCGTCGGGTAGCCTCCGGAAGCGGGCCCAGGTGGCATGGCCTCAGACTTTGTACAACGGAGTTCGGAAGCTACCGTCCATGAACGTTCGCGGTGTGTTGCGTCTTGCTTTTTTGGTATTGTCTGGTGGAATGGGCAGCGCTTCTGACTTCTGGGGGAGGGAGAGAGAGAAAGAGAGAGGGGACACGCGCACATGAACACGCGCGTGCGCGTCACTGTGCTTATACCCAAACTCCAGGATGGCAATGGTGACGACTGGGTTACACTACATGTGTACTTACGTACGTCTATCTTGCTTGGAAAAGAGACGACCAGCATCCAGGTACTTTGGGTGTGGGCGGAAGCGACACAAGAACCGGGAGAGCACATATCAGGTTACATGGTGGCGACACGTTCTATCATGTACTCACTTGCCTTCATGTTCGAACGAGATAGGTGGTCTCTCCCATTTGTCGGACGAGTTCGTCGGGACCGGGCGCAGGTGGGCAAGGTGACTGAAAAGCAGGTGGGCTCGCTGGTTCTAAGAACAGGATGATACCTGTACATGTACGACAAGAAGGTATGAGAAGAAACGGGGCCAGGTTGTTGTTTTCCGATTGCCTCCTGCAACGGGACTGTTGAAACGGGCAGAATCCGGGACAACCCCGTGACGCAGCACAGCCCCGGCTGAAGGGTACGATGTATTACACAACGAACCCTCCCCCGCACTCTGGTTTCCGGGCTGCGTGATTCATTGCAGTTTGTTTGGAAACGAACAGCTGCGCTCCAAGACACGGTTAAGCCAAGCGGTATCTTTTATCCAGGAAACGAGGCAAAAGGAGGCACGGCAGCTAGCCACCGTCCTCGCATCTGAGATCTGCTGGTTCGCGGCAGATGACGTGGTGTCGCACAAATGAGGTGAATGCTGCTGATGTATTTGAGAAACCCTGCTCTCAATCTGTATGCGTATGTACAGAGTACAGACGCCTATCAACCTCATCTACAGGTAGCTAGCTGGGGACCATCTCTTGCTTTGTCCACATCTTGTATGTCTGTGGCGAACCAGCCAGCGATAACCCTCAAATGTTCGCTTGTCCTTTGATGCGGCGTTGTGTGGTGTCTATCCTGTATTCTGGCCGATGCTCCCTGTCGTCCCTTGCACAGGGGAAGCCCCACGTCCACTTCATGTTTTATTTCGTCAATTCGTTCTCGCGCCGCTTCCCATATGCTCGCATGCTTGATTGAGCCCTACAACGCAGGTGCCAAGGGAAGTTTATTTTGAGAGCGAGTAAGTCGAGCACCCAGGCCTGCCTGCTCGAAATACAAAGTGGTTCAATGACGATGAAGAAGACGCACCGGCATATATCATGATGCTCGCGACCCGATTGTATGGCGCAACCACAACGATTCGGGCATCCCACTCTTAGTTGCCTCTGGAGAAAAGGTAGAAATGTCCCACGACGCATCAATACCATCCGAAGAGTCGGACCATCTCTTCGTTTGCACTTTGACGCCGGGATAACGAAACGGAGAAGACTATGGCACAGGAGAAGAACAGGGCCTTTTCTCAAGCCCCGTTATCACCCTCCCCCATCGCCGCCTCCGGCGCGGAGCCTTCTGCGTCAGGATGCTGACTAGGGTCATGTCCTCCCTGCTGTGCGAGAAACTCGGCATACTCGGCGCTAGCCAGAGCCAGCTGCCGCGCCGCCGTTTCGACCCGGAGCTGGAATCGCACGTGGGGGTTGTCGCTCCGAGCCTCTACCATAGCCCTGTCTAACACGTCCTTCACAAACTGGGCGACCGTCGGGTCGGCGCCTGGCTGCCCGAAACTGGGGCCTACGGGGGCCATGCCGGGAGCCATCGGCGCTGTGCCGGCAAAGCTTGTGTTCGCGGATACCTGTGGCACAGACTGTATTTGGATTGCTGGCATATGTTGAGGAAGGTTGTTTTCTATGTTGGAAAGCTTGTTAGTCTTTAAACACATTTTCACCGGTTGGCCGAGTGAAATATCGGTCTTGCTTACCGTGGAAAGAGCAACGGGAGCCGCTCGCATTGAACCAGCAGTTCGCACAGCTGCCACACATCTGGCCATTGACGACGACACATCCGTTCCAAGGCCCATACCCTTTATGACAGCTCTTACAGGGACTGTGAGCTTCCTGTCCCGACACGTGGGCCAGTAGTGCTTCGACATTGCTTCTTCTCTTCAGGTTAAGAGTCTGGTCCTGGCGACGCTGAACCGCGGGTCGCTGTCCCTCGTTGTTCGCCAGCCGCTTGGCGAGAGCACTATCGATAACTAGCTGCCCGTATCCGCTCTCGGAGGCGAGGTCCTCGGCCGTCCGGGATAGACTCCCGGTGCCGTGGGTACCCATCGGTGCCTCCATCGCAAATTGGGCCGGTAGATTATGTAGATCGGGGTGGATATCGGAGTCAGTCCCGGGCACAGAGCCGGGAGGACCGTTGGCTAGGATGCCGGCTGCGGCGAGATCGAAGGGGTTCGGATGATGATGATGCTGCTGCTGGTGATGCTGCTGGTGATGATGGTGGGAGGAAGAGCCAGGAGGTGCAGGAGCGGTTATCTCGTCGTCATCTTCGTGCTCAGCCTCGGCCTCTGCATCGTGGGCGAGCTGCTCCAGCTGGTCGGTAGCGACGGAGGAGTGGCGGCTTTGACGGCCGTGTGCGTCGCGCTTGAGGCCTCCTGGGGAAGGCTTCGTCACCTTGTTTGGGCGGCCTCGAGGAGGTGGTCGGCTTCCGCCTCGGGCACTCATGGGGTAATCGGGGAGGATGCTGCTCCTTTTCCCCCCTTCTTAAACGACGAGGACTGCTAGGAAGCTCTAGCTAGTCGACAGTGATGAGTGGCGTTGAAAGCGGGCAGCTGGTGTCAGCTGGGGGAAGGGCGTGATGAGTTTGGGGGTCGAGGGGAGCTGGTGTTGGTTGAGTGGGAGGAAGCTGGTTGTCTTTGAGGGTCCCACTCGTTTCGCGTAGGTGGTGCAGATGGAGCTCGGGCCAAAGGTTCTTCTCCGCACTTGCCCAGATTTATGTAAGCAATCAAAGTTGCAGTCCAACTTCAACCAGGGAAGTAGGGAAAGTGCGACTGTGCGGTCATGATGGAATGTACACATGTATTGCCATATCTCAAGCCACCATATCTGGCGCGCAAATTAAGACAGCCCACCTGAAAGCACCTTTTTGCCAACGGAAGTGGTAAAAGAGCTTTACTCCACTGCTGTATAGTATACGGTCCTGCTCAGGCCATCTTGTCTACAACGTAACAGAGCCAACCGCATCCTGAGGTGGGTGTTGCTCTGGAATCGCCTTGAAATCAATCTCACAAGGAGGAGTTCCGCGCTCTCTGCCTTGCATGCCACCACTTCCTATTTGGTTGCGGGGAATCTAGGGAGGATAACAGCAGGCAAGCCCTATACTGTGGTGATGAGACTACAGGACTAGCACGGTTGCATCCTGTTGTCGTGTATGTTCAGACTGGCCAATGTACCTTTCGGTCGGAGATACAACTATGGCTCTGACGGACGCCAGCAAGAAAATCTTCCATAGAAATTAACAAGCTTCAGCCTGACGTCTCGGCTGTGGAAGGATTCTCCCATACATCACCACCACCCTCAGCCTCCGTCATCTCCTTCCACCGCTGGGCAAACTCTCTCAGCCCGCCCTCACCCGCAAAACTCGCGTCTACAACCTCCTTGGGAAGCTTATGCGCGGAATACTGTGGTGTGCTGAAGTTGAAGGCAGCTGGGTTATCCTTCTCGACCAACCTTAACTCAGGAACCAGCTCATCGGCGTCTTCGTCATCCGTAGTCTCGTCCGCACCGCTGCCTTCAATCTGCTCCTCATCGTTTACAACGGAACCCAGCATAGGCCTCGGAACCTTGAACTCAAGCAACTCGACCCAGCTGAAGAGCAGACTGTCTGTTCGTGGCGCCCAGGGGTTGATGTCGATAAGGCGCACCTTGCCGAGCTCATCGTGCGAGTCGCTGTCACCGGGAACGTAGACATCGAAAGTAAAAGACCCGTCGGGGAAGGTGAAGCGCAGACGGTCCTCGAAGAAGTCGGTGACCTTGGACACCAGCGCTGGCCGCAAGCCATCAAGGAAGGGGTAGTAGTTCCAATCGCGCTGGCAGAGACCGATGAGATTGCGGTGCTTGACGAAACAACGAAACTCAAGCGCCGGATTGGGTGCGAAGAAGGATCTCAAGACCAAGATGGGCTGGAAAGGCCTATTGGCGGACGAGGAAACAGTATCCTCGAAGGCGTGCTCTAGGTCATGACTGACGAAGCTGGAGCTCTTGAGGAGGAGGTAGATATCGTTGGGTGATGTGCACTTGAGCGTGTTCTGGTGCGGTGAGATCCAGGCTGCATCTTTCGGCGCGGACCAGTTCAGCTTGGGCGCGACAGAGCCTCCCAACTCCTTGATAATGTCCCGGATCTCCTGATGAATGTCAGGGAAGCGCTCATTCGGCGGCCGAGAGTCAGCCTCGGGTTCATCGTCAGAGCTGTCTTCCTCGAGACGTTGGTTTCGTCTCGGGGCACCGGCCGTATTTGATGAGGCGGACCATTCCCCTTCATCTTCCTCGTCAAGAATATCGTCGTCGTCGGCGAGAATGATGCCATCGTCGCGGATGTACTGGACAAAATCGGGAGACAGCTTGACAATCCTGGACCTGATTGACACTGTCCGATACTTGGTAAACCAGTTGTCGTACGAGCAGTTTAGAATGTGCTCCTTAGTCACGGGCGGAAAAGTAAGCTCTTCAGTGTCTTGGGCCGTGGCATTGTTTATGGCGTCCAGGGTTGGTTGCCCCTCAGTGAGGCCTTCGAGAGACGGCATCGTAGAAACAAGGTTTTCGGATTGATAACGGAATATGGATGTGAATTTAGGATTTCCCTGGGCTGTAGAGGTAAACTGGTATCTTTGTCAGATGCTACGCGGTGATCAGTTTCTTCCTAATCGCACTTACATCGTAGAGTCTTCTTGATTAGTGGTGAGTGAGTCTTCCAATCACCCAAACGAGAAAGTACCCCACCATGCCACCCGGCATAACTTTTCTGCCGCCCCTCGTCTCCGCAACATAATCTCACCGCCCTTGTTGAACATCGTCCGGACCTTGTCAGGGTCCTTTAGCAGTGACGTCTCCTGCATATCGAGGGTACCGAGATACATCTTGAATTTCCCGCCAACACCGACTACCCAACATATTGTCAGGCACAACATCGTTACCTCCATTCCACACAGATCGCCGCACCAAAACATTTCAAAAGGACATGTCTGACAACGTCGGTCTCTCAACGCCTCGCGGCAGCGGCACCTCGGGCTATGTCCAACGCAACCTCGCGCACATGCGCCCGCGCGACTATGGTGCGCCCTACCCCCCAAAGGATGCGGACTCGTTCCGCCATAAGCAGCGACAACCCGATAAGGAGATCTTGGAGCATGATCGTAAGCGAGAGGTAGAGGTCAAGGTGCTTGACCTGCGCGATACTCTCGAAGACGAAGGGTAAGCTTATCGTGCCTTTTCCAGCCACCTATTGCCATGTCGCTGACCAATTGTCCAGTCTCGACGAAGAGGAAGTAGAGAAACGATGCGATGAGCTGCGAAAACAACTGCTGGCCGAGCTCGAGAAACAGAAGCATAGCCGAGGAGGCAGTGCCGGACCCGCACGCAAGCACTTCAAAAGTCACCAAGTACACGAGATGGCCGACGCTAAGATCAAAGAGAGCGAGCGACTACGGAGTGCATTGAGGATAAGTAAAGACTACGAGGAAGGGAGCCATTGGAGGAGACAAGAGGAGAGACTCCGGGGTTCTCTAGAGAAGGATACCCAGAGGGAGGACGTCGACTAGAGCGAGTGATACTATTCACCATCTAGAAGAGTGAGTCGCAGCGCCTGCGTTTTTGGGTACGGGTTAGTATGAAACGGGATGGCGTTCAGGCGTTGAGAATATCAGAGGGAGACCAATCTATAGTAGCGTCGCCGAGACAAGGCCGTGTCGATACTGCGCTGCTCAAGAATGACTCGAAGTACCGGGCTCGATAACGAGACGGTCTCATGTCGAATTGTTGGTACATGTGAGGGTATTTCCCCCGACCTTCAGTAGTATACAATTTTGATGTGTCTTTTAAGCCGGCTACTTCTTTCCTGCTGGTGGTACCCACGTTGCTGGTTGCCAGCTTTCACTTGGCCCTTGAGCCCTGGCCCAGGTGTCTTTCCCGTATTTCATCCTCGTCTCGTTTGGAAGCTGAGCTGACTCGGCCGGCCTCGAAGGCGTCGTTGGTGTTGTGTTGTTCTCCTTTGCGTCCGTATTTGTCGCCTCTAGTTCTGGCGCAATGGGCTGGGTCTGCGCAGTGTTGAACGATGGTAAAGACTGACCGGTTTGCTGACCCGGGGCATCCGTAAGTCTAGGCTTGGCCTCCCACCTGGCATCCGCCTGCGCCGCCAGAACTTTCATGCGCTCTTGCCTGAAGGCCTCTCGCGACTGTTCTTCGAGTGTCGGGGGCTGTTCTCGCGTGTACCGCAGCCACTGGTGCCACAGCGGCGATACCTTTACGTCGGAGAGGTACACCGCTCGCGGATACTTGACGATGCGGCGGAAGCGGCCAGGCCCGTTGCCGCGGACATCTCGAAACTCCCAAAAGGTGTAACCCTGCAGGTCACGGCCTAGAACCAAGAGCATGTTAGTCTTCACGGTCATTTATAGGAGGGGAAAAGCCGGAGTTGGGACCGTACCGACGAGGAAGCGCTTGCGCCATGGCAGTCTGAGCGCCTTCCATTTGTACCAAGCCTCCAGAAAGGGTGATATCCGTGTCGGAGACATTTGCGTCGTTGGTGTATGGGGGTTGGGAAGAGTCGTTCAGGAACCCATGGCTTCAAATACGCCAAAGCAACAAGATTCTAGAAAAGTAATGAGGTCAACCTTGGATAATTTGCACCGCCACGGTGAATTCGGCCGAGGAATGGATATCTTATCTTCAGCCACATATTTGCTCTACAGGTACCTGTACGCTTGTTTCGAGGATCAAAGTTACATTGACCCCGCCAGCCACCACCGCACACGTCACTCCGCAATGGCCGCGGCGGGCCAGCCGGACCCCGGGCGCTGTCACCTTATTAGGTACTTACATACCTACCTTGCCTAGGAAGTCCAGGTTCCTGCCAGCGCCTGGCTGAAGACATGCATAAACAATTAAATCTTCCCCACCAAGACCTCTCTTCACCGGGCCTTCTAATCACTTTGACCTGCCACCCGACTGCTCTGTTCCTCTGCTCCGAACATCTGAATGTCTCTTTCCCCGAGAGACGGAACGACCACCAGAGAAATCATTTGTAGTATTCGAGGCAAGTCTCGCGCACGCGCGTAAACCGGCTGAACTTCCAGCTTTCGCTCATTCAACTCCAACTCCGTCATCGCCGGACCCCGCCGACGTCAGCACCTAACCGCCGCGACACTGAAACGCATCCCACGAACCCAACCGCGAAGCGCAGCGGCCCATAAACACCGAGTCGCCCCGTTTCACGATTCGTTCTCGTGTCGAAAAGCCACACAAAGGTATAAAATGGCGTCAGTAACGTCCTTAGACAAGGATCTGCGAAAGTTGCGCCTCGACAAGTATACGCCCACTGCTGCGAAGGAGGTCAGTAGCTGGATTGAGGGGGTTTTGGGAGAGAGACTGCCTTCTGGTGACCTCCTTGACGGGCTGAAAGATGGCGTCGCTTTGTGCAAGTAGGTCCACTGCTGTCCCTTTTATACTCATCAAATGCTGACATGCAATGCTTTAGATTGATTAACCTTGCGACACCATCACCCGGAGTCAAGTTCAAAAAGTCTGCTATGCCTTTCGTTCAGATGGAGAACATTTCGCACTTTCTGCGCGCCTGCAAACAGCCCCCTCTGAACCTTCAAGACCACGACGTCTTCCTCACAGTCGACCTGTTCGAGCAAAAAGATCCTGCCCAGGTGCTGCAATGTCTCGGAGCCTTCAGCCGTGCCGCACACGCAGCAAACCCGGCCAACTTCCCGTCGCCCATCGGCTCCAAAACCCGCGGGGTGATGAGCCCTCAAGGCACTGGGCGTGGAACTCCTTCGCCTACGAGATCGCGCGGGTTGTCTAATGCATCTGGATTCGGCTCCCCTCGGCCTAACCTATCCAATGCCAAGCCTGGGGACTCGGGCTCGGGGAGATGGAGTCCGACCAAGCCCACGTCTCCCGTTAGCAGCTGGAGTAGGAAGGAACATGAAGGCGCCACTTCTCCAGCATGGAACATTGCTCAGTATGGCTACATGGGCGGTGCCAGCCAAGGAAACCTAGGCATTTCGTTCGGAAGCCGGCGGCAGATCACTAGTGCTGGCCCCTCTGTTCCTAGTCTAGCCGAGAAGGAAAAACGGCGAAAAGATAAAGAAGTCGAGGAGGATCGTCAGCGGCAACAGATGGAGGAGCACCGACGCCAAAAAGAGGAAGAGCTCGAGCGCGAAGCACGTCTGCGAGAAGAGCGGGAGATTCAGCGTCTCGTGGAGGAGAAGCAAAGACAAGCCGATCAAGAGCGACGCCAATGGGAAGAGGAAGAGCGCATGTGGAAGCTGACAGAAGAGAAGCGTCGCAAGGAGGAAGCAGAGGCCGAAACCCGCTTGGCCGAGGAACGAACCCGCGCCAGAAGCAAGAGCGATGCTCGCCTGCGGGGACAATTTCTCAGCCAGTACCAGTCGGAGCAGGGCATCAAGCCCCAGAAGACCGGTGCTGACCGGATTGCTGAGCTGGAGAAGGAGCTCGAAGAAGCCCGGGAGCGAGAAAGACGATATGAGCTTGAGCGCCAAGGCCGTCCGGGCAGGACCCTTGCCGTCACCAATGATCCCAAGGCCCGGCTTAGGTCTAGGAGTCGGCCGTCAGATGGAACACCGAGCCGCCAAGACTCATGGTCCAGAAACGAGCGCGAGGTGCTCCATACTGCGTGGTCTCAACAACAAGAGGCGCAAGACGATGATGAGCCCCCCGCACCGCCCCCGAGATCTCCAAGGCCCCTTCCGGACCCGATGGCAGTTGCTCAACCGCCTCAAAATGCTGTGGCTCACACGACGGGTGGTCGGCCTCTTCCGGACCCTGCCGCGTACAAGGCGGCAACCCAAGCCCCACCCAGCCGAACAGACCGGTTCCTCGCTAGCAATGCCGCGCCGGTCTCACCCGCCACTAGGCAGACTTACTCTCGCGAGCTGAGCGCTACGGCAGAGCATGATGCCGAGGATCGTCGACGCGCTCAAAGCCAGAACAAGACCAAGGCAGGAGGCTGGGCGTCCAAATCGCTCCTCGAGCGCGAAATGGAGATGGAGCGCGAGCGTCAGCGTGAATGGGAAGAAGCTCAGAAGGAGACGGCCAAGGCCGTTCCTTCTGGGAACGGTGTCGACGGTATTGGCGGTGGCATTGGAGGTCGCTGGGACGTCAGCCAGTGGTCTGGTTACACTGGGGGCGACAACCAGAACAAGGGCGCCCAGGGAATTGGGGCTGGTCGTAGACAGATTGTCGGACCGAGACCGCTGCCTAACGTCCCGCGATAAGTTCCGTGCGATACTGGTGGAAGGACGGATTGTTTCAGCAGATGGCGCAACTGAAAGCTCAGTCGCGGAAACCCCTGTTTGTGTGATCTGAATATACCACAGATGGCAGAGTACACTGAGCGAAGCAGATATCACTTAATGGATGACAATTGATTTTGAACGAAGTGCAAGCTGCGTTGTATCCCCCCCCCTGAAGTAGTGCTGGACGAGACAGGGTGGGGTTGCCGCGGTACGGGGTGAATTGATCAGGGATAGCCAGCGCCCGCTGAAGAATGAACCGAGATCTTTTCTCGAAGACTTATTAATTGCAGGGACTCTCCACAGACCTCCTGGCCACTGATGCTCTGTAACGTCAGGTATTGAGGCAAACGTCTAATTTATGTATCTCCACACGGCGCGTATATGCATCTCCACCTCCTGACTTTCCAATTATTTACTTAAACGTAATAATCAAGTGGCAACTCCAACCACTTGCACTGCTCGATATCCTTGAAACCCCTCATCATATTTCGCTTCACAGGCCAGTCGATTCTTCTCATCTTCATGTCACCTCTTACAGACGGCTGCCATGGGCCCGACTTCTCCTGCGCCTTCAGCGTGCTCTCGAACCCTCTCGCCTCGAGAAATGCCCTTTCCGGGTTGGGATTATATGTCCTGGCAAATGAAGTGATGGTGTCGACGACGTATTGCTGCCAGGGCAAGTCGTTTCCATCGCGCAAAGGATTTCCCTGACGCACGATGTTGCCGAAGAGCGGCAACAGGTCGCCCGAGTGGCATCGCAGGTTGTCAGTGGCCGAGTCAGGGTCTCCCGTGGGATGCGTCTCGGACTTGGGTGCCTCGCAGATGTCGAGCCTCGGCCATTCTGGCGTCTGGTATGTTCGCTCGAATTCGTAGTAGTACACCTCGGTCCCGAACACGCCACTATCTAAACCTGCGTACACAGTGGCTTGGTCGACGCAGCGGAACATGGCGTCAGTTGCCAGCCGAGCACCTACACCAAACGCTGCCCGAGTCGTATTCTTTGTGTCTATCGGAGAGAAAAGGTGCTCCGAAGGCGCCGGAAGACCCTGCGATGTAAGCCAGCGAGTGTCGTTGATGACAGTCCCATTGCGCGGGAAGATCAAGAACGGCAGGCCGTCCTCGGCCGCAATGCCCATCATCACATGGACGTTCAATGGATCGCCCTTCAGCTGCAGTTCGTCCGTCGTCAGATAAACGCCATCATTGACGAGGAATCGCGCCCCGGGCCCGAGTCTTCCGACAGGTACTTTCCGGAGACATTCGACCTGCGATGTTGCGTTGGTGCAGTTCGTGGTGCGAAGGATGGCATTTCCTACAAGGTCCAGCTGATCTTTAATCGAAAAATATTTGGAGTATGACGCCCCGTACGGCATGCCCCCCAGATTACTCATAGGAATAGCGGCAGCGAACTTCCCAACAGCTTTCGGCGACGCCATCATGGCTCGGACAGAGGCCGCACCGGCGGACTGGCCAAAGACGGTGATCCTATCGGGATCACCCCCAAAATCTCGAATGTGTTCTCGGACCCAGTCCAACGCCAGAATCTGATCGGCGAGACCGTAATTACCGTTCGTCTCCCCGTCGTCCAGCGCCAAATAGCCCAGAGTTCCGAGGCGGTAGTTGATGGTGACGACCACGACGTCGCCACGGGAAGCCAGATTCCCTCCGTCGAATAATGGGTCGCTGCCGAAGCCGCTCGTCAGAGCCCCGCCGTAGATCCAGAGCATGACCGGCCGGAGCCCGTTGTCGATGCGTCCGTTGCGAGGGAGATACGGCGTGTAAACGTTCAGGTAATGGCAATCTTCCTCGCCGAACCCCTGGTAGCAAGGAGAGCCGAACTCGAGCGCGGTAGCATTACCGCCGGAACCTCGATACATCCTTGGATACGCGAAGCGCTCTGTTTTTGTGGCGAACCGCATGCCCTGAAAACGGAAGCTATTCCTGTCCCGAAAACCGAGAACATCTTCCCTGTTGGAGTGAACGACCACCTGCCACCTTTCAGTATTGTTCTGGGTCACGCCGTTGGATAACGGCGCCGTGTGCATACACAGGACAGGATTGGTAGCGGAGGCACTGGCGGAGGAGACCTCACTCCTCAGATTGATCGTCTTCGGGCCGTCGCCCTCTTTCGGCGCTACCCATATCGCGGACAAGTCGACATCCGCCTCTTGGTATTCGAGGATCGACAGGATTCTCTTGGTGCTGTTCGACTCGGGAGCCCACAACTCCTCACCCAGCTTCTTGCACGCGGCTTTCGCCTCGCTGAAAGGCACTCTGCTGCGGAGGAACAGAGCGCTAGCGTTTACCGTAGGGCTTTTCAAGTCTGAGACGGCAAACATTGTCAGTAACCATAGGTTTCTTCGGTCCAAGAGGTTTTGCGCGACATACCCAGCAGATCGTTGTCTCGAATGATGGTTATGTCGGTCCTCAGGTCCTGGGTTGACGGTGCGCACGAAACAGCTGCAGCTAGTAAGGCGACCAGAGCGAGCGCTCCCGCGGGCATGGCGCCTTGCACCGAGACCGAGATGACAGTTCGCCGGAGGAAACAGCGGAATCCATATGTATACAAACATGGAGAAGCCTCACGATACAAAACAGCAACCCCGTGGGCAGGATCAAAGGAGTGGACAAGCTAATCGATTGGTTTTCTGAGATTTCGGAGCCGCGAGAGTAAAAGGACGAGCTGTGGCCCCAAGTCCCCTCCCGAAAAGAGACAAGGACATCCGCCCAACTTAACGAAACTGTCCATTGCGCCGAGCGTGATACGGTGCAGCAACCAGCCAAGGGCTTCACAGCAACCACGGAGGCGGCGAACGAGGGGAATCCAAGTCGGCACGGTCCAACAAGGTGTCCGAGTCATTCGACGCTGGTCACCTTCAAACGACCCGGGCTCACCCAAGCATGCCAAGGTGAGGTTCATCACGCACATGGGTTCGGGGGTTCGATCCCTTCCATGTCGCGGTTGCGGGTTGCTTGGCTAAGTGTCCCGGGAACACAGCAGGGCGAAGAGAAAACAAAGAGCGACCTCTTGATTTCCCCGAGCAGAAGCATGACGGACGCAGGCGTTTTAGGGTGGACGGGCGGGATCGTCCGCAGGCCGGTGCTTTGGTCCACCCAGCGAGCGGAAAGGTTGCTGAGGTTTCAAAACTTTGACTTCCGCGCGCTCGTGCCCGCCCGTCCCCCCGAGAATCATACACACTTTGTCTTGACTGGAACGCGCTTTCCTTCCTGACGGTTATGGGTTGCCCCGATCTCAAGACCTTGATGGGCCGGTATCTTCTGGCTGAAACTGCAATCCGGGGCGCTGACATTGCAATACCATCGCTCGACGAGGCCGTGTGGTATAGTGCCAATATTGGAGCGGCACATAATCGGCGAGCGTCTGTTATATGGATCCCCTGTAAGTCGTACTCGGAGCCGCCGCCGCGTTCTTGAACAGAAATCGCTTTCACTCGGATCGGTGCGGCGTGGAGTGGTGCAACAGACAGACCCTTCAACGTCCAAGAGCACATCGGCATGAATGCGAAGAAGCTGGTCAAGGCGGGCGGGAGCGGGCTCAATCAGATGAACGATGTCGGCATCGACGTGCCACGGAGCAATCCGACACCGATGGCTTCAATTCACTGTCGCGTTGGTCATCCCACCTCAGTATCAGTATGGTTTTGCGACTTGCGTGCGGCACGCCGAAACCGAGAACGATGTTGGCTCGGTTGTTTGTAGTCGATGCTTCCTTTCTGTGCACTTTTGCCAGGCTGTCTATGCGACTGAAAGTCTGCATACCGAAGAGGAATCTGCGCTAGAGGGAGGAGAAGAACAAAAGGGTAAGGTAAAGCACGACCTTAATACACGAAGGTTGAGTGTGATGACGAATTTCGGTCTGAAAAGCCGTCAAACCCAAAATGCCGTTGTGACTGAAGATGTGTCGGATGAACCACAGAGGGGTCAGATCTTGGATGCTTGTGTCGCCACGTACGCGGATTATCTCAACTCTCATGGGCGCATTAGGGCGTCTGGTTTGCTTGACCTCATTACCGGTGAAGATGGCGCTGTCGGTCTGTTCAAGTTTGGAAATGCCGGCCTTTGGGTTGACGAAGCCAGTCTACCACTTGCCACTGTCGGGCTTGACTTCGTGACAGACGGCATCCTCGAAGAAAGGCTTGGTGAAGGCGTAGATGAATCCACAGGCAGCTGTCATGGATGACAACATTGCCCTGGGGAGCGGTGGTTGGGGTTGATAGTGGCAGCAAATACAACCATAGCAGAATCAAGTAGATGAATCATGACAGCCACCTTGAGGATTGGTGATGGAATGTAAAGGGACTTCTCTTGCCTCTTTCAATAGTGGAAAGGACCTTGGTTGATGTTGTGAGGGTGGGCGGTAGTGGCCGATGTCTGTGCTTAGGCCTTGGGTTGGAGCTGTTTACATTCATAAGAGGTTGGTGAATGTCTTGATACATTCGTGTGTGGGAAGGAAGCGGAAACCAGGAGGTCACACATGAGTTTGGCATGGTAACGCTACAAGAAGGTCACCATAAGATGGTCAACTATATTCAAGCAAGAGCAAGATGTCGCAAAAAACGACGCCATTAATTACGAGGCAGCAATTAACGCCTTATATGTCTGTACCCTGCAACACAAGACAACTTAGTTGACCAGGTTCAGATTGAGGGGGAAATACGTCAGGAGACAACGCTACGCCAAACACAACAGGAGCAAGGTGCTAACAGTAGGAAACTGACCACAGTTTGTTTGCCCTGTCTTCTCTGGCATTTGCGTGATATTAGGATAAAGAAACCAGACGTCTTCAGTTGATATGACTGCCGCAACTTCCCCATGACGGATGCGGATGTTTCACACAAGTAACGGTTAGCATAGATTTTGACGAGCACGTGTAAAGAGACCGTTTTTAAGAATTAGCTAGCCTGTTGGACGGAAACCCTCCCAGTCTCCGAGAGCCTCAGGTCTAACAGCGTGCTTCTCTTTCCTGAACCATGTCTTTTACAACCTCAGGCTCTTGAAATTCAGACTCAAAAGCCATGCCACCCTACCCACAGTTCATTCATCCCAGTCAGATATCTCAGTGTTGGCAATGTACCAGTTGGCCGCAACCCTGTCTCTGCCGTCGCCGGTGATGCAAGAAAAGCGTCCAGCTACCTCGACCCTGCCCCCAGTCTGGGGGTTCTCAATGATATCCTGCATGGCTTTGGTGACATCCTTGCTGCTGATGATGATACCAGTATCGGTGTGTTTCTCCTCGGTGGCGCCAACAACAAAGGCGCAGGTGCCCACGGCCAGGAGGACAACCCGGTTGTGCTTGTCCAGGTCATTCCTGGATACCACCCAGTGGCCTGCGTTTGCAGCAACCCACTCCTTGACAGCGATGCATTCAGCAACGAGGGGCATGCGGGGACCGGAAGAGTTGGAGTGAGTGCCGCGGATGCTATCGCAGAAGTCGTCCTCATACTCGCCAGCACGGTTGCGGTTCCAGATGGTGGCTTCAGCCTTGCTGTGGCCTGTAACCATCTTGATGGTCATGTAGCGGCTCTTGTTGGCAAGTACAGGGTCCTGGCGGAAGACAGCCACGGAAGCGTTGTTGGAGGTGGTGAAGGGCTCGCAGACAGCGTTGGGGAAGGGGGTAACGCCCGTGTCAGCTAGGTGACAGAGTTGGTGTGACTTTGCGGCCGTCACAGTGAGAGCGGCTAGAGCGCTGGTCAAGAAGAGAAAAGAAATAGGGACAGAATAGCTCTGCATGACTTCTGTGATGATGATAGGCAGTTGAAATAAGATGGTGTGTGCAGTGTGATGTCTGGAGGGGAGATGACCTGTAGAGTTAGGTTGAGGCTTGTGTAAGAGAATTCTTGACTGGAGAGGATATCCTTACTATAAGGGTCAAGAGAAGGGGCGGCCCTTGTTTGGTTGAAGTATTCACTAGCTCGAAGTGAGAGCCCCGAGTTGGAAGGGAATGAGACGGAAGGAATATTCCCCTTGCTTAATATTAACAAAGAAACAACATTTCATGAGTGATTGTACTACAATTGATTCATAGGGCCAAATTCGGGGGGGGGGGGGGGGGGGNCGATAGAATCCGTACCTTCTGCACCACCCACAGTCTTTGTCATTATTGGGCATTGGAATCAGCAAATATTTCACGATCACCTGAAGTGCTGGTCATCCTTGATTGTATGTGAGATGTTTGCAGCATGAGCAGAATGCAAGCTTCAGTCTGGTTTCTGTGGTTAGGGGCCTAAGATGTGCATGTCTTTCCTCTAGTTCAAACCCACGCAAAGATTAGGGTCGCATGATGTTACCATTTACCTGCAAGTACTTCACCATACACTCTTTCAAGTACACCAATACCCCTTACTAGCAAAACCACAACGATAAAGCTGGGGCTCTGTGATATTCTTCAGTTAGAGGCCACACTACGTAGGGAGAGCCAAATTAAGAGGCCCAGTCTGTAGACTCTTAAACTGCCAACACACCATCGGAAAATCTCAGGGCCTCGGCCGAGGAAGTCTTCGTCTAGCCCATGAAGTGCATAGGTCAGGACATGGCATAGTCTGACAGAGCCGTTAAAGCAAGAGAATCAAGCCAACACGCCAGGATAAGGCTTACATTGTTCACTTTCGGGGCTCAGATCAGACCATCAGCGCCTCTTGATCTTCTTACTTAGTAGCCACGTCAGTCTAGTCATCATAACTTGGTGAATATGCTAGCCGGGTCACCAGCAAGATGTCGTGAAACATAGGTAAGAAAGAATAAACGAGCCGGCCTCAACCAAATTCTTCGGGACGCCGCCACCGCGCGGATGTGTCACCAAAAAAAGAAAGTCTAGAACTCGGGCAGGCAGAAGTGAAGTTTTAACGCGCGCAAAGCGTAAAGGGCAATTATGAGTAAGAGATGCCAGCCACAAGACGGACAGACTCATGCATTCGACAGCCTCCTTTGAGAGGGGCAGGTCGGAAAGGAATAGGCAACCGTTGAAAGTGCAGCAAATACCTTGGCTTGCGTCACCTACGCCTGTTGTCATGGCGAGCGGGCGCACCCTTGATTGGCATGGAACGTAGATTTGCGTCCCTCTCTGTGTAGATAGACCGAGGTAGTTCTCGCCCTGCAGGGCTGGACTGCGTCCGGATGCCCCCTCCTCTCTGAGAGGAGTGCATCTTGTTGGAAATACTGTAGGCTAGACATTCGCAGAGGAGGGGCCGTCCTGTGCCAAGTTACAAATGCCATGGTGCTATCAACAGGAAGTATCAGACAAGAGTCTGTCGGGTCGGATAAAGTGAGAACTGCTCGTCTGCATTGTGAGCACTGGGCTGCGATAAGAATTTTAAGAATTTTGAGGTTGGTGAGGTCCAGAACCCACTTCTCGTTCAGGACATGACCAATGGTTTAGGCTCAGTATGAAAAGGATTGGTGTTCGCGGCGAGACGAACAATTGCCAGATCGTGAGATTGTGTGCTCAGTAGCACAGAGAGGGGGGGCATATGGGTTGACCCTGTGGCCTAGAGCAGATTGAGGATGGACGCATGCAGGGAGGCAATGAAGGCTGGAAAGAGCTTTTCTGCAACACCAGTAGAGCGGAGTCCTGCATATCCAACGTTCCACGGAGAACAGGCCGGGCGAGGGGGGGGGGNGTTTCGTTGGCAGAGGGAATCATAGAACAAAGTCGATGACACCTCCTGTGCGAGGTGACATGTCTTTGTAGTTGTTCGAAGATCCTCCAACGTCATAGATCTGCCTGTTCCATTTCTAACTATCTGTACAGTAACATAATTCCTCGGCCAACGGAGCATGGTGACTTCGTATCGGCGCCATGAATGTCGAGCAGCGATGTGCTTGTCAATGGCGCAGCCGCCTGATAATCGTCAGGCTTGGCTGACAGGCTGTTACTGTAGCACAGGGCTTCCCTGCTCTGTTACTGACGGCGGCAAAAGGAGGTACTGGAGACTTACTCCGGTCATCCATGTCGGTGCTTGCTGACGGCAGGATCACCCAAGCAGGCGTCAGTTAAAGTGCGGCTCTGCGATGTCAACCAAGACCAGATGGCGGAACTACCGTCTCATACTTCGGCACATGCAGGTGGGTTTTTGTATGTTCGTAATAGTTGAAAGACTCGAAACGACCAAAGTAGAACGTGGTATCGAGCCATGAAAAATCAGGTGTATATAGCATGACAGTGCTTTGCAACAATCAGCCGGGTGAGTCTAATCGATGCCACTGTCAGACGGCACGTCGAAAGACCGTCAAAATAAAACCGACAGGGCTTGGGACTGGTATCTGT
This sequence comes from Colletotrichum lentis, assembly GCA_003386485.1. NCBI lineage: Eukaryota > Fungi > Ascomycota > Sordariomycetes > Glomerellales > Glomerellaceae > Colletotrichum > Colletotrichum lentis. The sequence goes on from NWBT01000048.1 coordinate 3,119,040, forward strand.
ATGTAAGTAGCCTGGCTGGTCCTCGGTGCCCCGACACCCGTCTATCGTCCCGACGATGCTGAGTGTAGATTGTGCTGACTCCGGAACGCAGACGTCTACGAAAGACAGCGTTATTGTCTCGGAAAGACAAATATGCAGCCCCTCTTGCTCTTCGCCATGAATCACCATACGCAGATGTACATGGTCGGATTATTGGATCTTCTAGCCGAGGGCCAAGCTCGAAGTTTTTGTCAATCTAACCGCGGCGTGCCCAAAAGATTGGCCAAAGCGGCTGTCCTGCCGTGCAACCTCATCCTGCAGGCTGATGTACTACCTGTTATTCTTGAGGGTCATTTGATACACACCTTCGCTTGCCTGCCAATTGAACGCCGTTGGAGAAGGATTCGTATGGGTGCCGTCGAGTTGGGGTCGAAGATGGCGGCTTACACGCAAGTGTAAGAATTCCAACCCCGATTAAGCCAAGGCAGTGTCGAAACAGTGAGGCTCGTTGATTTGCCCATCTTACCAAGCAGCTGGACATGCTGCGCCATATGCAACTCTTCCCGCACACCTCAGAGGGAGGATAGAAGAGAGGGGGGGATAAAGTGGCATGTCTTCGGTGTGGGTTTGGATATCAATGGCGACAGCCCGGTTGCCTTATGCGGACCGTTCTTTAGAGAGGTTCGCCTGGCGTGTCCGGGTCGACCCTCCCTCCCCCTCGTCAAGTCATTCTGCACAAGACCCGGGATGCCTCTTGCGGGGTAGGGGTTCGGCAGAGCAAGAAAGATAACCGCTCTCGGTATGTGATGCATCGGAACTAGATGACACCGGGTCGCATTTGTCAGCGCCCAGGTCCATGTTCAGCTCCAAAGTAAGGAGCCCGCTTTATCTTTGGGTTGGGGCGCTTCAATAGCCCAGTTCCGGTGCAAAGGAACTGCTGATAGCTGGGCGGCATAACATCATCGCCGCCGTGAGTTGCACATTTGCGTTGCCTACGGTTGCTTGGGTATCTTGTGCGGAGGTCACAGTTGGAGGAACTGCCGTTTGAGCAGCAGGCTACCAAGACAGAGGTTAGCGGCGACGTAGACGGCGCTTGGCTGGATGATGCTGTCCACCTACCTCACCGAGCTGACAAGGATAGTGAGAGTGGCTGCATCGCGACAGACGTATCGACAAATGAGGTTGGTGGCTTGCCACCTCGGATGGTGGGTTGCGTACTGCTGGCGGTGAAACCCAGCTCTCTCGAGATGCGTCGATGACTCGAACCGCTCCCTCTTGCAGTGCGCTCTTGTGTTTCTCCCATCCTCCTCCCATCCCCTCGAACGGAAAAAACTCAAGTGCTAGTTCCGACGGCCGTTGGTTGTGAACGCTATGCCGTTCTCGAGAAATTGGTTGATGTGAATGTTACTGTGGCTGAAAGTGTTGACCAGTCTGTCCTCGTCGCCGAATCCCGTCTGCGTCCTGCTCCCAGGAACGAAGATAAAAATCCAACAAACCCAACACACCCTCTTGTTTCCTCACTTTGCCTCGTACACCCTCATGCAAAAGGCCTCTTTGCTCGCCTCACTTTAATTTATACGTCTTCGAACTCGAAGCACGCACAACCCTGTCAAATACTCGCCAACAGAACGTTCCGCTCTGCAAGGTCGGAGGATTCCCGGTCCTGCACTTTAGCACTTCTCTCTCACTCCCTCTCTCTTGGCGAAACCTCCGGGGGCATGACTTTATAAATCGACACTTACCTGTTTTCGTCTTCACCGAACATACCACCCGTCTCCAGGTTCTTTCGCAACCCTTCTCGCCAGCATGAACCCAACCAGCTTTATTCAACTCCCTCCTGGCCCACCAAGGCCCCCTACAAGAGCAACGGTGGGACATGGGAACCCGCGACCACAACCCCATCCGCCGGCTCCTAAAGGTCCTCTACCGGGACCATCGCCGCACCAACCCGCGCAGCGTCCGTTGGCTCCCATGATGGATCCGATGACGATGCCGCAACCTATGCCGCAACCGATGCCGGTACCTCCACCAAACGATGCCATCCCACCCGAGCTCAGACAAAAGCGGCTTGTCGAGCCTTCGGACCTTCGCAGCGAGCGGATGACGGAGGCTAACGCGCACGAAGCCCTGTCCGAATATGTTGTTTATCGGCTCGAAAAGGTCAACGACCCAGACGAGATTGACGACGAAGGCTACCCTGCCGTGCCAACTTGGGAGAACGTGACCAGGACGGAAGTTCGAGAGCTCTCCAAGCCGGTCATAACCCGCACCATCCGCCATCTCGACAGCGAGGGCAAGTCCGTCATGCAGAAGAAGATGAAACTTACGGCGACCCAGCAGCGTCAGATCGAAAAAGCCCAAAATTATCTGGAAACCCACAATCATGACAAGAGGTCCTGCTACACTCTGCAGCAGATCGATACCAAGATGAAGAAACTCAGAAAGGACTCCATCGAGTACCGTCAGCATATGGCGGGACGAGAATCGAAGAAAGTGACCGTATCGAAGGCGAAGAAGTCCAAGAAGAACCTGTTGGAAACCACTTCGTTGACGGTTTACTTCAAACGAGAGCCTCGTGCCGGAGTGAATTCCACAGCCCTCCTGGCTGAACAGAGTAGGGAGGCCGAGCACAATCGAAGACTAGAGGATCAGCGACGACAAAACATGCAGGCTCAGCAGTTGATGGCTGAGCAGCAGCGCCACAACATGCTGATGCGGCAGCAGCAGGAAAACCTTGGACGGAGCACGATGCCGGCGCCGATGCAGCCCTCTCAGCCACATCACCAACACAACCCCCTCCTCCCTCACCCGCCTCAGACAAAACAGTTTGGAGCGTTCAAAGGAACCAAAGTCCATGTCAACGATCCGAAAGGGGGGGGCAAACCCAAAGTTTATCCGGTGTCCTCAAAGGGATCGAGAAGTTCCGGGAGCTCTGTCTCGACCGAAAGCTCCAGCGATTCGGAGCTGACCCAAGGGTCATCCGTAACGGGGTCGTCGGATTCCAGCAGACATGGCCGGCGTCGCCATCGCAGTCACAGCCGAGGTCGAAATCGAAGCCGCAACCACAGTCATGGCCGGCGTCGCTACCACGACCGCCCCGAGTACTACGGTCTCCCGTCCCGCCACCACACCAAACACAACCAGCAGTACAACCTCAATGGCGACACGCCTCGGGGAGGATGGATGCCACCTCCACTGCAACCGGGGCCTATGCCAATGCCTGATAGTGCTGACCGCCTTGAGGACGCGACCTCCCGATCCCGGTGGATAGCAGACAGAGCGCATGGTTATGAGCTGGATGACCTCAAGCTGTTCCGTTTTCGTCTCCAGAGTGCGCTGCCGCCCCGCGTGGTTCACAGGCATCCGGGCTACCGAGTTGTTGATCCAGAAGAGGTTGTTCGTCACAGGCATGAGAATGATTTGAGCAACTTGAGAAGATTGAAGATCCGAGACGAGGCATTGTATGAAGACAAGGAGGAGGCGATTGCCGCAAGGAGAGAGGCAGCGGCGCGGAACCGACAGCATCTGGAACCGAGATTCCGCCGTCAATCACAAGAAATAGTCGCCATTCTCCACGAAGATCTGGAAGAAACATTCGAGACAATGGACGCTCGGAGGTACATGAACCGCCAAGACCGTGGAGCGTGGTCGCCACCTGACAACCCCTTTGAGCCCCTCGGACGAGCCGGACGGAGGGAAACATTTGCTCCGGCGAGGTATGACTAGTCGGGCGTTGTGTCTTTGGTCTTTGATATTCATGTTTAGTGTAGTCGGTGGCGACGTATCCCCTTGATCAACAGAGACGAAACGATTCGGGGTCGACCCTTCACCTTCATTATAATGATAACCGGAATGATAATGATCCTCTGATGGACACAGTCCGACGCAGGTGAAAAGAATCAGGTGCTGGGAAAATTATCCACTGCCACTGTTTGCCCGAAAGGAGAACAAGGTGATAGAAACCCCAGGTTGCACACAGCTGCAAGAGCTCGAAAGGCGACGGCGTCTATAAGTATCCGTGGGTGAGCTGGGTCTACCTACGCGTTGGGCACAACATAAGCCTTGGGAAACGGCCACAGGGAACGTGTATGCCCGACGTGAGGGAAGCAGTCCCTCCGGACGAGTCGACTACGTTGCAGCAAGGCGCAGGATCGTATGCAGAGAGGAGCCTGCGTGGTGAACGTGGGCGAATGAGAACCAGTGACGATAATTGAGCTGAATGCCATTGAACCAAACAGGAAAGTGTAGCCAAGCAAGCCCATCGCCGAAATGGAACAAGTGTCTAAAATTGGAGATGTCTGGTGGGTAGAAAGAATGGTGGGCTGTATAGATGTCGAGTTAGAGACTTGAGATGCTGTTGAGAAAGTATTCCACTTCGAAGTACCCTGGACAAACAGATCTCACTCAGAACCTCTGATCGGGCGGGGGGGGCGAAGCTGTGTGGGGTCGGTGTCGAGGATGACTCAGCCACACTTGCTAATGGTTCCTCTCAACCTTAGCGCGAAAGTTGCGACCTCGACGCGTTGGGACGCGCCCCCTGGCCGACCACGCTCAAGAACTGCACGCTACTCTAAACTAACTCTATTCTACCTACCCAACGGTCGAACTCGTGCGATAAGGAAACCGCGCCCCTCCCATCCTCGAAACACAGACAAATGCCAACAAATCAGTCCCTTGGATGACGGCTGGAATCATCGGCCTCCTGCCCATTCGATCCTCGCCGATACTACGCCTGTTCACCCACGGAGCAATCCGCATCGCTCATGTCCACATCTCTGCCCCCCACTCGGATATAGATCCGGATCCAGGTTCAATGTTGGCCAGAGCGAACAAGGCATACGAGGCCAGCGCGCCGCCTCCTCCCAAGACCGACTTGGCGAAGCAACTCTTCCCCTCGAGCAGTCCCAGCGCCACTCAACATGGAAATATCATGGACCAATTCAAGAAGACGAGCCAACCGATCTCGAATGCCCCCGTATCGGCGAGGACCGCTTCAACCACCAACACATCCATGCCCTCGACATCGTCACGGCCTCCACCAGGCAGGACTGCCAGCGTCACACACTTCGCAAACAGCAACCGATCTGCCCTAGACCCGATTCCCGCCCCAAACGGAAGATCTCTCGCCTCACTATACTCCAGATCTGATTCTTTTCGCCACGAGCCCGAGACCAGCTTGTCTGTTCAAAACCAGTCAGCCAACTCAAAACCCGCCGTCTACTTTGCCGAGGATGACTTCAGCGACGACGACCAACTGGACCTAGACTATGAAGCACCATCTGCTTTGCCTTCGCTTCCCAAACTCCCATCCAAGGCGGTTGAGGTCCCCGAGCCGCCAAAAGAAGAACCCTTGTCACAGTTTGTACCGTGGTCATCGTCTCCCGCCTCCCATTTCGTCAACCCAAACCTGTCTCGCACGACCTCCGCCGTCAGCTCACTCAAACGCGACTCTCCAGAAAATGCAGAGTTGCTGGCGGCCCTACAGCCCAAGAAGCGTAGGCTCCCGAAGAACTGGAGCTTTGAGGAAGAGGACCGCACCACTGTACCGGAAAGCAAGCCTGAAGTACCTCGATGGGCTCCTGGGGGAGTTACACCCGCCCCGAAGAAGAAAGAGACATGGAACATGACGGCCAGTGCTGTCAAAGAGCAGAAGAAACAGTTGAAGACCCAGTCCAAGAAAGCTATGGCCGGCGATGAATGGACCATGGACGAAATTCGACAAGAGGTCACTCAGAGTAACCTTCCCAGGCCCAAGGCGTCAGCGATTGCCCTGACCAAGGAGCAAAAACACGTTCAGAGTCTCGTGGTCAACAAGGGGCAGAGCGTGTTTTTCACGGGCCCGGCAGGAACCGGAAAATCAGTCCTGATGCGGTCGATCATCGCCGAGCTAAAGAAGAAGTGGGCGAGAGATCCTGAGAGGCTGGCCGTCACAGCATCAACCGGCCTTGCGGCTTGCAACATCGGAGGCCAGACATTGCACAGCTTTGCTGGAATTGGCCTCGGGAAAGACGACATTCCAACGTTGGTCAAGAAGATCAGGCGGAACGCCAAGGCCAAGAACCGCTGGCTCAGGACTAAGACGCTCATCATTGACGAGGTATCCATGGTCGACGGGGAACTCTTTGATAAGCTGTCGGCAATCGGCAGAACCATCCGGAATAACGGCAAGCCCTGGGGTGGCATTCAACTCGTGATCACGGGTGACTTCTTCCAGCTGCCCCCGGTACCCGACGGCGACAAAAGCAGGGAATCCAAATTCGCATTCGAAGCGGCGACATGGAACACAGCGATCGACCACACAATTGGCTTGACGCAAGTGTTCCGACAGAGAGACCCAGGTATGTTCGCACCTGCAAGGTCAACTTGTTCCCGTTGCGGCAGCTAACCAATGTTTAGTCTTTGCCAATATGCTCAACGAAATGCGTCTCGGCAAAATCAGCGAGGAAACGGTGCAAGCTTTCCGGAAATTAACTAGGCCCATCGTCAGCGATGATGGGCTGGAGGTGACCGAGCTGTTTCCCACCAGATACGAGGTCGAGAACGCCAACCAGGGGCGATTGCGCAGCCTTCCCGGGAAAATGTACCGGTTTGATGCCGCCGACTCTGGAGACCCTCAAGTTCGCGACAAACTACTTCAGAACATGATGGCAGCCAAGACCATTGATTTGAAGGTTGGCGCCCAGGTTATGCTGATCAAGAACATGGACGAGACTCTTGTCAACGGGTCACTTGGAAAGGTGACACGGTTCATGAGCGAGGGCAGTTTCGAGTCTTGGCACATGACGGATTGCGGGTCCGACGTTGATGCGTCCGAGGAGGGCGACTTCAAGCGAAAGATCAAGGCCTTTAGCAGAGAGGTTGAAGAAGCGACCAAAGGGACGTCTGAATTCCCTGTGGTAGAGTTCGCCGCAGTGGACGGGTCGACTCGTACCATTCTGTGCGTTCCAGAAGACTGGAAGGTCGAAACGGCGACAGGCGAAGTACAAGCTAGCCGCAGCCAGCTGCCCCTCATCCTTGCGTGGGCATTGTCGATTCACAAGGCCCAGGGGCAGACTCTGGAAAGAGTCAAGGTGGACCTAGGCAAGGTCTTCGAGAAAGGTCAGGCCTATGTCGCACTCAGCCGAGCAACCAGTCAACAGGGCTTGCAAGTACTTCGGTTCCAGAAGGACAAGGTCATGGCCCATCCCCGAGTCGTGGGATTCTACAACAAACTCTACAGCGCCGAGCAAGCTGTTGCGAAGAAACCGGCTAGCATGGCCGATTTCTTACACAAGGAAGAAGACACGAAGCTCGTCAAAGCCAATGCGAGATCTCAGTCGTTCGTCAGGAAAGGGGTGGACGTTATCGACCTCGACGACGAAGAAGAAGCGATGGCGAGCTATGGCAGTTTTTGAATCCCAGGACACGGAATGTTCTGGCAAGTGATATAATATGGGGTTCAAGGGTTGGTGACCTCGCGGGCAAGGTCCGGTTCGAGTAGCCAAAACAAAGGATTGAAAGGGGGCTCATCTGGTGGTCTGCATGGGTTGTCTGGACATAGATAGCGTTGGACTTGGACGCTCAGGTTTTCACTGGAGGGGCGTGCCTTTGGAAGACGAGGAAACCAACCACCTCTGCTCTTATAACGAACAAACACGATTTGACAATTTGGATCCGCGTCCACGGCTGAGAGAGACGGGGATCTATTCACATAGCAACCACCCTGGCCGAGGCCTAATTGGGTGAGAGGGAGGCAGGCAGATAAGCTGCACCAAGGTAGGTGGACGCTTCTTTGTTCCATAGTCCAAGCCCATTTCATCGTGGGAATTCGTGGGGTCAACGTTTCGTTTGGCCCTCACCAAGGCCAGCTTCAGTTGCCAAACATGAACCTACTAGATGCATTGTGCGGGAGAGGTAAGGTAACGTCAAGTACCTATCCGTATGTAGCTTTGCAGTTCGGTATGTCTTGGAATCTAATTATTTACCTGGTTCGCAAGGTCGGATAATTCAGAGGCATCGTGGTTGTGCATGCACAGCAGCTCCTTTCACTGTATCCGCACATGCGCCGGAGCTACGTATTTAGGTACGTAGGTAGGTACGGATGGTGTCCCGGCCATGGCGTTCATCTCTTCTTCAGGCGCAGTGTTTGTCGGCAGCTACCCGCCACCGGCCGACATCCTCGTGACCTTTAACCAGGCCCTGCACTCCTCCCTTGCTCTCGCCTTATCGATAAGGACCAGGAAAAAGTTAAGGGAACCTAATCCCAGCAAGTGAAGGCGTCCGAGGGGAGATTTGGAAGCTCTGTCCGGGACTGGTTGTTCTGGCCTCGTCCTCCGTCGTTAAGATCAGGGTCGACGCAAAATCCCTCCAGACGTTTACCTCACCACCGCACTCCACCAACATATATTCACCACCGTATCTGCATAGGGACTTCTTTTTTGGCGGCCTTGCGATACTTCTAGAGCTAAAATCGAGCCCAATTCGCGCCTTCAGCTCCGTCCACATACCACCTCGAAGCATAATCCACCACCCTAACACCGTCGACGACCGAGAATTCAGGCGCCACGACACACCCGGTATCATGGAGTTTATCGGCTTGCAAATGATGGTGACGCTTAGGCAGCCTCTGGGAACAATGCTCAAGGGTACCGTAAGCGCGATAGAGCCCGGCACCAGTCTCACGCTGAGCAACGGTACGCTCCCAAATGCTTCGCTTGACGTCCGGCTCTAGGCTAACGCGCATCCTTGCAGTCTTTACCATTGGGACGAACCACTGGCTGCCTAGAGTCATCATCGATGCCGCCAATATCCTCGAGCTTTCCGAATCGAGGGAGGAGGTTGTGCCCAACACCTTTACTGCCCCAGGCGTTAGTCCCGTTCCTGCACCCGTCATCAACCAGCCCTCCCAGCCGGCCTTTGCGGACCCTGCGATCCTGAGTATGGGAAAGAGGCCCGGCTCTGACATGAGAAGCGGAAGCGAGAAGCAGTCCCTTCCGGAAGCCATTCCTCAACCCACTCTTGCGGAAACAAGGGATCCACGGCCCGGACAGCCTGGGGTTCTGTCCGGCGTACACCTGACCGGAGGCCCAAGAGACGACGTAGTGAGTCTCAGTGAGACCTTGCAAGAATTGGACGTGGAGGAGCCGACGCCTACCGCGAGGAGATATGCGCCGGAGAGCAGCGCAGTGCCGCAGGTTGCTCACGAGGTTCACGAGGTTCAGAGTCAGTCTCAAAAGAGGAAGAATAGGCGGCGAGAAAAGCAACGAGCTCCACGAAATGGTGTGGCGGACGAGACCATCCCAGAAATTACTCCTATGCGTGGCAACGCAGCTAACCGTGGGAAGGGCTGGAGACAAACGCCCATGTTGCAGAGCTCGCCTTCGTTCCAGCCCTTTAACTCGCTGAAGCGCGGCATCAAGGGGAAGAAGGATTTGCCGGAAAATGGCTGGGCCTCTGAAGATGTCACGGAGGAGATGGCCGAGTTCGACTTTGAGAACAATTTGGCCAAGTTCGATAAGCGCACCATATTCGACCAGATGCGTAAGGAGGATCTGATTGATGAGGCGGATCGCTTGGTCTCGCACAACCGCCGACCGAAGCCTGGGACTGCCGGAGGCAAGAACTTTCATTATTCGGAAAACGTTCTCGACGTACCATCTGCATCCTCCAATGCGCAACAAGATTTTTGGAACAGCGAGGCCGACGATGCGGCCAACGGGGTTGACCGACTGAGTGGCCGTGATGTCCGGAGTGCTCAGAGTAGCCGTAGGGCTGAAAGCAAATCGGGGCCGTCAAGGAGATCGCAGTCGCGGAAAGCGAGCGCGCAACTCCATAGCCAGCCCTTGAACCGCGTCAACTCCAACGTACGTCTGAACAGACAGCCCCAAGCGTTGCTCCGTCCTCAGGATAGCCCAAAAAATATTCTGGGCGCTAACCACATGCAGCACGTCACACAGTCGGGCTTCTATCTTGTGCCGTCGAACAGACGCCTAGAGACCGTTTCGGCACTTCAGATGCTCAACCTGGAGAACATCGCGGCCAACGAGATCGGGCTGACAGAAGACATGATGGCCGAGAATGCGGGCCGGGGTATCGCTGAGGTGACATTACGGGCGCTCGAAGACCCTGCGATACAAGTTCGATTCGGTACTGGCGGCGCGAATGCTCAGAACAACAGCTTGGCGACCTCGGCTACTGTTGTCATTCTCGCCGGCAACAACAAGTCCGGAATTCGAGCCATCTCGGCGGCTCGTCACCTGCGGAACAAGGGCCTCAACATCCTTGTTTGCGTCGTCGGCGTTGAGCGGGAGCGCGATCTGCTCGAAGATATGCGGCAGCAGATCAGAGTTTTCAGGAACTTTGGAGGTCGAGTGCACAGCAAAATTGAACTGTTTGAGCAACTCCGGAAGACGGCTTCGACCCCAGCAACGTCGGTAACCCTCATCATTGATGCTCTTCTGGGCTTGGCGATATCGTTCGAAGAGCTGCGTACTGGCGATCAAGCTACCGTCTACGAGTTGATAGAGTGGGCCAACCGAAACGAGGCCTTTGTTCTCGCAGTTGATGTACCAACTGGCATCGATCCGTCCACAGGCAAGGTCAGCATCATTGATGGCGGTCGTCTCTACGTCAAACCTCGTTACGTAGTGGCGATGGGTGCGCCAAAGAAGGGCCTGCTTGAAGCGATGGCTCCAGTCTCGGACTCCGACCCAACCGGAACCGAAACCGCCGTCGCCGAGGAGGAAGACTGGAAACTATTCATCGCCGATATGGGTCTTGGCGCGACGGTGTGGAAGAAGGCCGGCACGAAAATCCGGAGAGGCATCGATTTTGACGACAAATGGGTTCTGCAAATGCGGTATCAACCGGCGCTCTCCCAGGACTAGGGAGACTGCACTGCGCTATGGCCGATGAGGGAAATGGAAAAACAAGGGACAAGAAAAAAAACACGGAGCTGGTTTTGGGAAACGGGCAAAGAAAGAAAGAAAAGCGAGTCTTCATTTCTGCTGCATTACTTGGGCGTTGTTGTCGCTCAACGATTGGAGGACTGCATATGGGTGGTGGGTGGGTAGGTGGGACAGGAGTTTGTGCTTAGCCATCATTTTCGCATTCGACGACGGCAGCCATATGGGCTTGTATGATATCTTAGTCACAGCATTTATTACCGAGCATAACGTGGTTTCTCACGTTGCCGCAAAGGGTCAAAAGCCCGGTTCTTGCGATCGATGAGATACTTACACGGGCGATAACGACGGCAGACCTTGTTTAATTTCGGGATCATGCGTATACATCGCCAGAGCAACCGAGATATACAGCATCTTCAGATCGCACAAGTACGCATTGTAAGAAAAACACAACGGAGAACATCATAGATTGCATTCTTCAAGGTTGCTGTCTTGCCGCATAGATATGTATAGCACTCGACACCTGATGAGCGACATCAAGGTCAGTAGGTAACGAAGTCGAGGATTATCGATGAGAAGGGTGTCGGAAGGAAACTGCCTGTGCCTCAAGTAAGCAATAGAATTGACAGAGAAGCTTCTTCGCGAGACCAGGCTGAGCATCCCCCCCGGCTAAGCTGCTGGGGTACTGGTATGAAGTGTGCCACATGCTACATTTTGCTTAAGCCCGCACAGCCAAGAGACTCCAAATCTGCAGCCGCCTGGTTGGGTTGCATGTATCTTGCAGCAACTTGCCAGGTCCTAAGTAGACGCAACCGAGTATTTGGGATGGCCAAGCGGGAGGCCAGCGAGGGGGCGCCGGAGTGGTCCTGGGGATGGCGTGATATAAGAAAGGCCTCGGTCCTCGCTTTGCAGGTCCGAATTGGCATTGAGTCCTCAGCAGTATATGCATGATACGAGTGTCGCAATTAACCAACCCCTTCTTTTCCACAAGTACAACCAAGAAAAAACCGGAGTTGATTTCGCGGCTCGGTCCGTTCACTGATATCGAAAAGACGACCGAAAACCCACTTTCAGATGAGCTTCAAGTCCGACATGGTGGAGATTGACTCCGACACCGCGGGCCAGTCCGACGGGGGAAGCCTAACCGCTCCGCTCCGGCCTCACGCGGTGCCCGCCCGCCCCCCCCCCCTTCCGGTTGAAAGGTACAATGCTGACAGTAATGCGTAGACGGGGGGACATTTCAAGCCACGATCACAGCATGGCTCGTCGCGATAACAGCCCCCCGACGCCCTTATGGTTGTTTGAGGCGTTCCTGCACGTTGACGACCGCTATGGGCCGGCAGTCCCCGCGGCATCCTTGGGCTCAGACTACTAGAGCACCACATCAACTTCATTCCGACCATGCGACACGGCATCGCGGTCACGATGTTCGACCACTCGGCCGGCAAGCCCAGGTACTTCGGGTGGCGGCAGAAAGTGGCGACGTGGCCGCTTTCCAAGCAAGAGGCTATGAGCAATCGAGTCTTTGTTGTTTGATTGGAGGCGGCGCGAGGGTTGTTCGGAGCCTCGGAAGATGCCACAGCCACCTGATGACCCGTCTCCAGGGGTGTCTAAAAAGAGCAGGTGTGCGTTAGGAGGGACCTTTCCCCCCTAAGCTTGTATTAGCAGGCAGGAGCTGCAGCCGTCATCCTTTTGCCGATGCATGCATCGAGCCGCATGTGTTTTGTTGATGGGGGCTGCTGGGATGGCAAAACCTTTTGAGGGAGACACCAGCTGAACACCCAAAACAGTGGACGGGTTCGCCGCTCCTTTGGACTGTTTGTTGTAGAATTGACAAAGAAGTTGCTCGCTTCCTCCGTCCATATCTCTTGTTTGCTGCAGAGCTAAGGGGGAAAAGGCGTTTGGTACATTCCAGATGTTCGCCCACCTGCTTCATCTTGTACCACCCCAGAGGCTTGCTCAGGCGGCGAAATTGATAAAGTGAGAAGCCCAGATCATATGGCGAAGGTGTGCGTTAGAAATCCCCATATCGGCAAGGCTCACTAATGCAAAAAGGCGATAAGACAGAGTACCGAAAAGCATGGTTGCTTGGACCAAGTGGATTAGGTGGAGGACGTGCGTGCGACACTGACTTGAGAGAGTGCGTGGCCAAAGGCTGCCTAGTGTACTGGGCCCTCAAGGTCAGCAGCAAGCGACTTGGCCAAGTGGAAGCTTCCAACACTTTCCACTATCCTGAGTACCGCCTGAATCATAGAGCTTGGGCCATTCTTGACTGCTTGACCCTGGGCAACATCTTACCTAAGCTACCCGAAGCCGCCGGAGACCACTTAATCCGCCCCACTGTATGATTTCATTGGTCGTCCAGGAGCCGCCTCCCAGTGATTGCCGCCTCCCGTCACCACCTTCCAACTTGCACTTGCCTTTACTGCACCGCACCTGCTTGTTCTCCGAAATACAGCTTCCCATCTCCAAACCTCCCACCTTTTATCTCCGCAAACCACGAAATTCTCTTTTTTCTTTCCCCTATTCACACATCGAAGGAAAGGGACACTTTTCAAACTCCCACCAGTCTTCCTTCTGTTTTTTCTGAACTCGAGGAAGCCTACAAATCGACAGCTCAACCCCACCGCTGACGATTCCACCTTTCAACACCTCACCAACCGACAGCATACAAATATCCGAACCATCAGAAACAGACAGTCAAGATGGCGCCTCCGTCGGAACAGCCCGTCGAGCACAAGAAAAAGGTCAACTTGATGTAAGTAGGCGCCTGCTGCTTCTACAGCTAGCAATATCTTTCAATCAGAAGGAATTATGCTGACGCTGCCTACCAGGGATGCCTCCGGTGCCGAAGTCAAAGATGTTCGTGTCCTCTAGCTTCTACCAACGCGGTGACGAATAATAGCCCTTACTGACCAAACAAAACAGCAAGATGACACTGCGACCGCCATTCTGAAGAAGAAGAAGAAGCCTAACCAGCTGATGTATGTGAGCTCCGGACAATGTGGGGGACGCGTTCCGGCACTGACCAAAGCAGGGTTACCGATGCCGTCAATGATGACAATTCCATCATCGCCCTCTCCGAGAACACCATGGAGACTCTCCAGCTCTTCCGTGGTGACACCGTGCTCGTGCGCGGCAAGAAGAGAAAGGACACCGTCCTGATCGTTCTTGCCGATGATGAGCTCGACGATGGCAGCGCCCGCATCAACAGAGTCGTTCGCCACAACCTGCGCGTGAAGCACGGTGACATGATCACCATCCACCCTTGCCCGGACATCAAATACGTACGTGGAACCACAAAAGATGCATGCTTGTAATTGATTGCTTACTCCTCCACAGGCCAAGCGCATTGCTGTCCTCCCCATCGCCGATACCGTTGAGGGCATCACTGGCTCTCTCTTCGACGTTTTCCTCGCTCCCTACTTCCGCGAGGCCTACAGACCTGTCCGCCAGGGCGACCTCTTCACCGTTCGCGGTGGTATGAGGCAAGTAGAATTCAAGGTTGTCGAGGTCGATCCCCCCGAATACGGCATCGTCGCACAAGATACCGTCATTCACTGTGAGGGCGAGCCCATTCAGCGTGACGAGGAGGAGGGCAACCTGAACGAGGTTGGCTACGACGACATTGGTGGCTGTAGGAAGCAGATGGCTCAGATCCGTGAGATGGTTGAGCTTCCTCTCCGTCATCCTCAGCTCTTCAAGTCTATCGGTATCAAGCCCCCTCGCGGTGTGCTCCTCTACGGCCCTCCCGGTACTGGTAAGACATTGATGGCAAGAGCTGTCGCCAACGAGACCGGTGCTTTCTTCTTCTTGATCAACGGTCCTGAGATCATGTCTAAGATGGCGGGTGAGTCCGAGTCGAACCTGCGCAAGGCCTTCGAGGAGGCAGAGAAGAACTCTCCCGCCATTATTTTCATCGACGAGATCGACTCCATCGCGCCCAAGCGTGACAAGACCAACGGCGAGGTCGAGCGCCGAGTTGTTTCCCAGCTTCTCACCCTCATGGACGGCATGAAGGCTCGCTCTAATGTTGTTGTCATGGCCGCCACCAACCGCCCCAACTCGATCGATCCTGCCCTGCGCCGTTTTGGCCGTTTCGACCGTGAGGTCGATATCGGTATCCCTGACCCCACCGGCCGTCTTGAGGTTCTTCAGATCCACACCAAGAACATGAAGCTCGGCGACGATGTCGATCTGGAGCAGATCGCTTCCGAAACTCACGGATACGTTGGTTCCGATATCGCTGCCCTCTGTTCCGAGGCTGCCATGCAGCAGATTCGTGAGAAGATGGACCTTATCGATCTCGACGAGGACACCATCGACGCCGAGGTTCTCGATTCCCTCGGCGTCACTATGGAGAACTTCCGCTTCGCCCTCGGTGTTTCCAACCCCTCTGCTCTGCGCGAGGTCGCCGTTGTCGAGGTGCCCAACGTTCGCTGGGAGGACATTGGTGGTCTTGAGGGTGTCAAGGCCGAACTTCAGGAGAGCGTTCAGTACCCCGTTGATCACCCCGAGAAGTTCCTCAAGTTCGGTCTCTCACCGTCCCGTGGTGTCCTGTTCTACGGACCCCCCGGTACCGGTAAGACGATGTTGGCCAAGGCTGTCGCCAATGAATGCGCCGCCAACTTCATCTCCGTCAAGGGGCCTGAACTTCTCAGCATGTGGTTCGGTGAGTCTGAGAGCAACATCCGTGACATCTTCGATAAGGCTCGTGCCGCTGCCCCTTGCATCGTCTTCCTCGACGAATTGGATTCCATTGCCAAGGCTCGTGGTGGGTCCATGGGCGATGCTGGTGGTGCTTCTGACCGTGTCGTCAACCAGCTTCTGACTGGTAAGTTCTCCGCATCTCGTTGCAACAACTATAAAGCACAAGCTAACCTAACCCCTCTATAGAGATGGATGGTATGACCTCGAAGAAGAACGTCTTCGTCATTGGTGCGACCAACCGACCCGAGCAGCTTGACCCTGCTCTGTGCCGTCCTGGACGTCTGGACTCTCTCATCTACGTTCCCCTCCCTGACCAGCCCGCCCGCGCTGGAATTCTCAAGGCCCAGCTCCGCAAGACTCCCGTTGCCGGTGATGTTGACATCGATTTCATCGCCTCCAAGACTCACGGCTTCTCCGGTGCCGACCTTGGCTTCATTACTCAGCGTGCCGTCAAGCTCGCCATCAAGGAGGCCATCACTGCCGATATTCAAAAGACCAAGGCGCGCGAGGCCGCTGGTGAGGAGGCTATGGACGAGGATGAGGAGGACCCCGTCCCCGAGCTCACCAAGCGTCACTTCGAGGAGGCCATGCAGATGGCCCGTCGCTCCGTCAGTGACGTGGAGATCCGCCGGTACGAGGCCTTTGCCCAGCAAATGAAGAATGCTGGTCCTGGCGCCTACTTCAAGTTCCCCGAAGGTGAGGGCGCGGCCAACGAGGCTGCCAACAGCTTCGGTGACGCCGGTAACGATGATGACCTTTACGACTAAAGGGTGGGCTTAGGTGGCCACTAGATCCAGGTGGCGCCCTCGTTGTATTCTAGTTTTTCCTTGCTCTGCGATGCATCGGCGTCATCTGCGTACAGATGATGGGCCGGGTCACAGAAATTCGTGCCTATCGGCGGAAATCTGGGGGCGGACGGAGTTGGTAGACAGGCAGTTTCTATGAAAGTTGATCTCACATGAAATTGCTTTTGATTGATTGTACGCGGCGTGGGAACATTCTTGGCGTCAAACCTGGTGTCGACTGTAACCTTCAAGATGTCGACAAACTTCACAAACATGATCTGGCAATTCCATGCTCTGTTTAGATATTGAACAGTTTGGTACCACCTACACCGATCATGGTTCGGAACTTGGAAGCAACTCATGGTGCGTGTGATCTCTAGGCCTGCTAATGAATCCTTTGCTCCACGTTCGACTATTTCTAAAAGTATCATGTCGGATGCTCTTCCCTGACAGAGGAGGACCGCTCCAAACGTCGTCGATCCAAATTTTATACGTACAGGTACCGCCAGTTGCGCTGTCCTAGATACCCAGGTTGTCATGAAAGTTTTCTCATCAAGGCTGGCTGTGTCGCCACCACAACACAGCCATACCTTTTTTCCCACTTGCTGTGGGTGAGTGACGAGGAAAAACCCTTCCAGGGGTCCTTCCAGGAGCCCTTCCAGGGGCTTCCTAAGAGATAGCAAGCGCCCATCTCATCCCTTGATATCCACCCCTCCTTTTCCACCTACGGCTCAACGGTGCCCCCCCCCTTCTCTCTTCCTCTTCTTCGTTGTTTCCCCACCTCAACAACACACCGTCAAAAGGGGACGCTTCCATCTTAGGTACTTGCGCCATCAATCTCACAAACAGCCTCTAAGCTCTCCTGCGTAACCTTAATTGCCTCATCAATGACAGTTGAGGGAATGGCAAGGCTTGGGGGTGTGTTGGATTCGGTCACTGAGCCTGGCGCTGGTGTGGAGCGCGCAGTACCGTTAGCCTTCTTGTCCTTATCCTTTTCCTTGTCCGTGCCGTTTGTCTTGGACGGTGGAGGGGATGCAGCAGCTGCTGGAGGGGGGTTGAGGGTGTCCTGGCGGACGTCGTCGAGGACGCGGCGGAGGAGGTCTGGGAAGGTTGTGACCTCGCCTGCGCGCAGGAGGTTGAGGGCGTGGTTCTGGATCAGGGTCGGCCAGTTCGCTTGGTTTGCATGGAGGGAGTGAAGCAGCTGTTCTTGAATTCTGGAGGGAAGGAGAGGAGGGCGAATGTTAGTCTCGTTGGGTCTGAACCTCTTTGAGGTGCTTACTTTGTGACATGGCCGTCCTTCAGCAACAATGTGTTGATCTGTGAGCGCAGCTCAGGGTCCAGAGTCGCTGCTGAGTGGTTCGCGGCCGAGGGCGGTACCTTGATCGGAGTTGAGGGCGTTTGATTCGACATGTTCGATGGATTTGAGGAACAGAGTGTGTACGTGTCGAAGGGTGCCTGGCCCAGGCTTCCTGGTGCAATCTCTGTCGAGGCGATTATCCGACACGTAGTCCCTCTCAATTATACTAGCTTTTCTAGGAGGACTTCGTCTAGAACGAATCGTTTCGTTCAACCGCCGGAGAGATCGATGAACGTGGGGCAGGTGATTGCGCGCGAAGTTGGGCTGACGGTTAAGGTTGGAGGGAGGATATCTTGCTTGATGTCTTTTTTCAGCGGCATGCGACTGCTTCGAACGATACAGAACCTACTGAGAACAGCCTTTTGGAATCGGGGTTTGGATTAGCTCGTAAAAGGGGTGAATTTCGTTATCAATTGGGTATTTCGGTCGAAGCGGTTGGTGGTTCTCGGTGGCAAGGCTGACTTTTTTTTGGAGCCATCTTCCTGGGGAAAGCTTCAGCGCACCTTGAGCTGACTGGGGTTGGTGCTTTCAGGCGCGCAAGGCTGAAGCGATGCAGGGGTTTCCGGTTCTGGCAGGCGGCGGGGGGCACGTGGGGCCGGCCAGTCTGGGATTTTGCGATGACACTGGACTTGGAGCCACTAAAAATTGGAGAGATTACGGCCACTGAAATGCCGTCACCCCTCCCTCCACATCTCACTGGTGGTACGGCCCCACTATTTTACCTTACTTCCAGAGCGACCAACTTCGAAGCTCTCCAAGACTCCAACTCAAACCAACCTCATTGGTCTACCGTCCAGAGCCATTCGTTCGTCCGAACCATTTTACCAACCGTTGAGATCTGCCGTTCTCTTATTAGCCAACCTTCCGATCGTTGTGATAGGGACCTACTTCCTTCTACGGCTCGTCTGGACCGTTCCAAGAGCGTTCGCGACGATCAGTCGGTATTGGGCATGATTCCAGCTTTTCACGGCCTCACAAGTCACCTTGACACGCCATCCGCTCGACGCAGATGGTATCCACTTGCCTTGGTCAAACATCGTCTTTTGTTTCTTTGCTCAGCTTACTCCGAGCGCCGAACCGGATTACCGCCATCGGAGCATTTTGAACAAGCCTTCCCGCAGTGACAGCTCATATTCGCCCGTAGGGTGGTCGGTGAAGGCAGCGCCCCCCCCCC
>NWBT01000048.1:3137981-3165449 GCA_003386485.1 Colletotrichum lentis
CCTTCGTCCCCAACCCTGAGACAAATTGCCTAAGATCCATCTTGCGCGTGATGCATACACTTTAGGAGGGATCCGACCCCCAGCAGATTCCCAAAGATACTCTCAAAACAAGTATCTCGTGTGTATACCGCCTCTCGGCATGCGGTTACGCACTAGTGTGTTCCATAAGTTTCGAAGGTAAAAGGCCCGCCCGCCCGCCCGCCGGCAAGGCAGGCGGGCGGGCGGCGATGTCACAGTCTCAATCAAAATCACTCAAGCGGCCGACAACCTCCGGCCCGCCCCCGAGAAGCATGACCGCACCGCGCATGGGATTATGCCAACACGTGTGGCTGGCTCACCACACACACACACATACACACACACAGCATTTCACCTTGCTCACGAACCGGGCCTTCCCGCAGCAAGAAATCGCTTCCGGAGAAAGTCACACAACCGCCTCCCTCGAACAAGGTCTGGCCCGCAGAAAAGCAACAAGAGACTGCCAGGCGGCTTGGTTGAAGGGACTGGGGAAGACAAGTCTTCGTTTGACCTGGATGCGCCTTCCCGAGCCGGCATTGTATCACTCAACCATGCGCGGTCGAGCAGATCACCCAACGGTCACGTTGGACCACCAATGTCGAACCAAAACCCCAGTTTGGGACCGGGGGTCAAGGTTTCGCATCTCGACGGGGTACTTTTTCTGGAAACGCCTCTTTCGAAATAACTCACCCCTTCTTATTCATCTGCATATCCCTCTTCTCACAGAGCCTTGCTCCCAGAGGCTTGCATGGTCGTTGGCTGCAAGGCGAGTCGTAGAGCTGCGTCCGCTCTCGCTTGTGCTGCGTCGAAGGCTCCCGATGCGGAAGTCCAGGCACAATACGGATAGTCGGTCTGGCTCACCGGTTCGATAGCAGGGAATGTAAACTTGATTGCCTGCTGCACTGCATTTTCCCATGTCACGCCTTAGCCAAGCGAAGAAGCAAAAACCCTATCTCTGTGCTCCTGGCTCACCTCTCTGTGTTTCCCGACCCTGCACATCAGCGTCCCGACACCGAGGGCGTGACGGAAGTGGGTAAGAGGCATCCCCTTCCTCGAGTGACGCCCATGTGGTGTATCCCCATTCGGCCGGATCGTGGGTGTACAGCCATCGGCAAATGCTAGGCGACAGAATCCACAAAACGTCCAACCGATGCCTCTCTGAATGGTGTTCTTTTTCCAGAGTCTCACGCATGTTACGCATGTTGCAGTCGGTTGTACCACACTACGCTCAGTTGCTGGTCGTTGATCTGACTTTTTCCCTTCCGACCAGCCCTCATCTATCTGTCTGCCTCCTCTTGGGCACGATAAGAGAGACGAAAAGCAAGCGGGGACCCCATTTCCCAATGAACACCCCGGACAAGCATGTAGTACACCGACCCCTTCACCGCTACTGTCCTCTCTCATGCAGGTCAGATACAACACCACCAGCGCTCACACCCCTAGCTCCCAAGAGCCGGGCCACGACAGACCACCAACACCTCCGGCCGGTACTAGGATACCGTGCCGCGGGAACCCACTCGACACCCTTCCCCCTTTGTCTCGGCGCAGCTAGCCGAATGTAGGCGGGGGAGAAGGGCCAGGATCGAAAAGAACCGGCTTCGGTGGTGTGCCATGGATCGCAACGCGTCTCGCGCTCGCTGGTTCTACGGAAGACGCCTTTCCATCATTCTTTCCGTGGGTTTCTCAAGCAGCCGGTTCTCGTTTCCCACGAAACGGAGCGAGACCCGTGAGATTCGCATGCTGCCGGGTCTCGCGTGATTTGGTGACAGGGCTGTCGTGCTTCCGAAAGAACACACCCACCCCCGCCCGCCCTCTTCAGTGTACCACAGAGCGTTTGTAGAGGACACAGATCTCACTCGGGCTGCAGCGGCTCCTAGCAGCTCCCCGGCCTCGGCCAGAGCAGCGAGAGGTAGCCCGCCGACCAGTCCTTCAGGAGCAATACACGGCTACATACGGGGCGAGGATGAGAGGGGATAGGGCGGACGAATCGCTACTCGTCTCCATCCTGAGACGGCGAGCACGGTTTTGTGTCGTCATTTCGGTGTCGGCGGGCTCGACTTCTTTGCATGTAAGCCTTCGTGCATCGATGCGTTGCGCTGTACGACAACGGTTGACAAATGCAAGTCAGGCAAAGTCGCCGGCCGCCCTTGCTGTTTGCCGTGTTGTTATCGAAAACATCAACGGTTCAAACGTCACGATACCGCGGCGATAGGGACCGCATCCCGGTGTTGCAGGAGTAGCCTTGGCACGCTGGCCCAATTCGATAAAGCTTGCCTTGCCGAGTCATTGCTCACATGTTCTGGAACCGTTTCGGCAGAACCAATGGCGAGGAGCATGAGATATACGCTAGGTCTCGGCTGGAGCTGGGAGGACGCGGCCAGTTCGACGTGCCGCCGCCGTTGATGCTGTTGCTACTTAGCACCTTGCATTTGGGTCAAGAAGAGGTCGGATAGCCAAATTGGAAGTCGTAGCCGCCAACCTGCGCTGTCCTCTTGCATCCGTCCCCCCCTGATGCGTCCCGCGGGTGGGTTACCATTGGAGAAAGATGCCCAGCGCATCTGCCGGATACGTTGACAGCGGCATATCTAGTAGCAAATGACAGGTATGTTTCAAGCTGCCGTTAAGAAACATCCGTCGGAGGTGGTATGATGGTAGCAATGGACCACCGATCCCTCCTTATTCCCCCAAGATAATCTCCCTCCCCTCTCCTTGTCCGCGGCGGCGGCATCATCGAGTCCTGTGGTGAGTCTCCGGTGCGTAACATGCCGCTGTGGCATCTCTCCCCGGGCGAGCGTCGAATGGGAGAGGTCATCAGAGGCCCCCGGAGCTTCCACTTTCTGCTCGTCCTCCGCGTCCGATTCGCGACTGGTCCACGGCTTGGGCAGCCCGCGATTGCAGCTCATATGATTGATTCTCTTGGCCAAGGACGTCAGGTCTCGGAGGACATGTCATGCCGGCTCTGCTGATCACCCGTTCCAGACCCCGCCCATCCTGAGCCTCCGCAGCAGCCACCCCTCTTTGCCTGAGTTTGCCAAGTTTCCAGGACCTGGTCAAGACCGTCCTGCCGGTTCGAAGTCGATATCGAGATAGGACAAGACAGCGAAAGCTCCGGCGATTGCGCAGCCAGTTGTCTCCCTATACGTGTGACTGACTTATCAGAGGGTCGTCCTCGGCTCAACCGGCAGCAGCTGACGATAGCCTCTCCTTTCCGCAGAATATCTCATGTGTGGCACGGGGAGAGGAAGAAGGTGAGAGGAAAAGATAGAAAAAGATAGAAGCAATGCCTTGTCTCAGATGGTGCGTCTTCTGGGCATCACCGCCTCTTGGGTTGGTTATGCCTCGGCCACGGTAATCCTTTCGTTTTGCGCGGAAGCGGGGCGCATTTCCCGGATCCGCAGGACACAAGCTATCTTGGAGAGCGGCAGTGCCAAGTGGCGATGTTCAAGTCGTTGGGCCATCCTCGATTGCAAGGGCCCCAGTCTTTGATCTTGCTTCTTCTCCTCCTGGCTTCCTGCAACAATAAGCCACCGACGGCAGTGGTTGGCAGTCTCTCAGATACTGGGTCCACGCATCTGAGTCAGACCCGTCACACGTAAGTCGTGCATGCACTCTAAGCCACTTGGGCCCGCTGCCTTCGTATGCCCATGGGCGCGATCACATCGTGGGATTTGGGAAGCATGGGTCCTTGAACGTCTCGGCCGAGTGCCCCGTGGCGAACAACTGTCATCTCGTTGTCGGGTCGATGTTTCGTTCGTGGGGAAAGCCTGGCCGGGACAGTAGGACGCAGACTCTAAGAGGGATCCTGACGGCCAGTCCATTTAATGATGTACGAATACATGCGGGATCCCCTCCCCCGCGACTTGGTCAATTTCAACGGCCGTGAGAAACGCAGAATACGGCAAGGCGTTTCGATACGGAAGTGTAAATCAGCGCACGGAAACTCGGCCGCTGAAACAGGCGCAACAAACAACGCGGGCTGCTTATGCCGGCCATTGCTACCCCCCGGTGGAGGTGATTTGTCGCAACACAATATACAGCTAATTACATAGTGACGGCGGCGAGGGTCCAGACCTTAAGATGGACCGATCAAGCGACGATCGCAGCCAAGGAGGTCCACAGCTTGCGTCAAAGAAGCCTGCCGTGGCCACCTCAAATGTCATATGATGCAAAGCAGTTCGATGTTTCTACTCTTCATCTGTTTGGGACGCGACGAGTATCATCTCCCGGCGCCAATTACTCGGAGACGCTGCTGGTCGCAACCAAGGTCGAGGTTGGCAATCTGCGTCAGGTCTCTCCGGCTGGACGGAAAGCCTGTCGCTGCACGAGTGGTAGTCAGAACCCAACGTCGTCAGATTTGAGGCTCAAGAGGGCAAATGTCACGATGTGGGGGATCAACGGTACTTTGGGTGTGTGTGTGTGTGTGTGTGTGTGTTGGGAAGTCCCACTTGCAGTTGTCTTCCCCCACGAGCTTCCCCGGACGCACGACTTTGCATACGGGGTGCATATGCCTGTGTTGAAATGACGTCTCAGCCTTGTGACACCAGACAATCGTATACCCCATCCCAACGTCATGAGCTCCATGTGTGACCACCCTCGTCTTGAGTGTACACCGGAGAGACATAGAGAAGGGGAGAGAGAGAGAGATCCACACTGTCCTCTCCAATGCCAGCAAAGTTGAACCACAATCACAACCACGCGAGAAAGCGAAAGGGTATGTGTAGCATGTGTGTTGTATCATGGGACCGCCATCATTGGCGGAAGACCCTCTTGGGTGGGCTCCGAGCGACACCCTTGTCGGAGGTGTCAAGTTGTGGTCTAGACGCCTGCAGAAAATGCCGGTGGTGATTCGGATGGGGTTGCTGTCGCGCGTTTAAGCATGGTCGCTGCAGCTGCACCCGGTGAGGAGGCTAGCTGCATCCGTACCCAACTCGGCCCTCCTTGATCCGTTGAGCGATGGTGATGGACGTTGGCGGGCTCAGCTGTTTCGCCATCCACTGCCCGGCAGCCACCATGTGGTCTCCTGTATAGGTACGGACGAACCTGTCGGCCTGCAGTGCGTCCACATGGGGTTTGTGCTCGCGTCTGACGAAAAGATCGAATGACGCTTCTCAGAAACAAACGACCGGACGAGTGTGAGAGTCGAGGAGCGTCGTCGCTCCGCATCTAAACGTAGTTCGGTGGATGTGAAGCGAGACAGTCTCAAAGAATCCCATATCAATTGTGGCAAGCGAACTTTCAGCCGTCCGGACCGCAGCCCGGCAGACGGTCGGTCATTCAACATTTCACCGGGCGGTGCGCATGCGCGTGCGAGCCCGGTAGAAGCTGCTCCCTCCATGAGATCCGAATTGGAGACTTCGACGAGGAAGGTACATATCATGTGTGAGACGCAACTGTGGTAGCAGGTCCATGTGTGGGCAAATCTCGAAGTGTGTCGAGGTAATGACGCAGCTTGTCTCATGCGATGAGGTGTTGCGCGTCCCTCGCCCAGCGGGCCAGTCGTCGACGGCGGACGGTGGAAGTGAAACAGCTATTAAAAGCATCGGCGACTTCCCAACCGAACAGTCTGCGACAGCCGCGACTCGCCGCGACAGCGTGCCTCGAGCCTGGCGTTGCAGATCATCCGTCACCAACCTCTTCCACACGGCGGGCAGCTATGGCGGTTGAGGCGAGCGAAGTTACATACCGGCACCAACACCAACCAACCCGTTCTCCACAGAAGCACACAGAGAGCCGGGCTGCAACGCGTGCATCTCCTTGATTGCTGGGTTACGAGAGCGAGCCATCTGCCGTCTCGACACAAGCATAGCGGTGACCGTCGCAGCTTCTGGCAACCGACTTATGATAGCTCTCGGACGTGTTCGTGAAAGAGGAGAGCGAGAATTGTCAATCCTTAACGGGCCTGCAACCGGAGCCCGCTATTGGCGCAGCGGCAGAAGCGGCCAGGTGCACTCTGTGCGTATACGGCACGAGCATCGGGTCATGGGCGAAGCCACCCGAGGCTATCCGTTAATCGTTTCTTCGCTGCACCTGGGTCGTTCGTCTATGCCTAGGACGACTAGTAGAAAGCGCTCGAAGGGGGTGGTTCGTCGTTGGGGACGTGGTTTGGTGGTGTACATAAGTATCTGATTCTGACCAAAGAGCAACGGCTACTCTACCACGTCCAGCACGATCGAAGCCGCCGAGTCGCAGGGGTATTCCGGCCTGTCTGCGAGGTGTTGGCTGCCGGGTGTAGACGTGCTTGTACGAACACTCCAGAAAAAGGTTTCCCAAGCAAAGGTAGGCATATTGCGGGTCTGGAGCGTGTGCGTACATGCATGGTGATGCACGCTGCGGCTGCCGTCACTGTGTCCCTCGTCTGCTAACGCAGCTGATGGTCAAGGTCAAGCGGTGAGATGGGGGGGCCTGGATGCAACCCGTTTGGTCGGGCTTCTGACCACCCAAACGCGAGCTGATACCAACCACGACGACATCGCAAGCAGTGACGGCAGGGACATAGGAAACGTCAGGGGGGTCTCGGGAATAGAACGAATCTGAGGTCGGCCACTGCTCGGTTTTGTTTTGGTTTGTTCCGCAACCGCCTTCGACGAGCCCAGAGCCGGGGCCAGAANGGGGGGCGATAGAGGCGGCGGATCGGAGGCAGCATCTCGCCTACCTACCTACCTTACCTGCCTTTGGAACACCAAACTGGTATCGCAAGTGGGTGGCTGACAAGTGGGCAGTAGTGCTGCATTAGTCGTCAGTGCGCACTCGAGCTTCAGTACAAGCAACTATAGTGCCCTCTGGCGGCCCTTTGGTGCACAGCAATGTTGTGTGTGTGAAGACCATCAGCATCGAGATAACGGGACTTGGCATCGAAAAAGAGTGCTAGTCAGAGTGTTAGTCGGACGGTCCGCCGGCGACTTGGGAGCTGGCTTGAAGCCGTTCTTTGACCGAGACCTTGGAGGACTGAGATGCTGTAGGGAGGAGATTTGGCCAGATGATACAAGGTCAAAAGATTTAGAGAGGGGGAGAAGGAAGGCTCCCTATTTGCTGTGTGTTGCGCTCGGCCGGTGCCCATTCCATATCCAAGTCGAAGGGAAAGAAAAAATGTCCGTTTGTGCTTGTAAGCTGCTAACCACCAAACATCAGCACTACGGTAAGTGGCAGCGCGAGCACGCATTCGCACATTAGACATACAAGTCTAGGAAGACTGGGATAGGAGGCAGACTCACTTCTCATTCCAAGTCCCCAAAAAGAAAAGAAACACTCATGGAGAGTAAAAGAAAACCTGCCGGGGGTTGAAAAATCATAATGAAAAGAAAAAAAGAAACCGAAAAAGAAGAAGAAAAGAATGAGGGTGGAAACCTCTACCTGCAAGGCCCGTCGTCAGCTTGCCGGCAGGACCTGACCTCACAGCTTTGCGTACTGTATGTATGTACATTGGCACCTGCCTCTATTCAGAACTTGCAAGTATCAAGGGTCGACGGGATATTGGATGCTGCAATTCTCAATCTAATTCATTCGTTTCCGTCCATGCTCCATACCTGGCTGTGTGTGCATATCTGCCGGCTTTCTCAGGTAGACAGACCCCCGAGTAACGTGTTGTGTTTCTCAATATCCCCCACCATCGTTACGCATCCTTCTTCGTCTCATTCTGGCCATTCGGCTCACGTTTCCATCTCTGTACTGGCCCGACCGACTCCGTTCCTAACCCCCCGCCTTCCTTGGCCGGCGAACGAGGCTTTTCCCACTAGCTTCCCCTTATTCTCTCGCCAGCTGCAGCATTGTTCCCAGCCTTGAGGACTTGGTGAACACTACCCAATTCAACGATGCGGTGGAAGTTGGGTGTTCGCTCCGCACCAGCAGCTAAGACCCCTAAACCACAAGAACTACCAAAGGTGTATGTGTGGTCCCGGTACTCAGATCCCTCTTCCCAACATCCAATCTTGACCCCCCCTCTCCGCCCCGCTCTGGTCGTGACGGAAGCGTGTGAAGGAGACGGAATGCGCTATTCTCGTCACTGGACCACCGGTCGTTGGCGACAACGACGGACAAAGGCCGTCAACCGCACCTGACTGCCATGCAAGACATGACGGGTATCTCATATCGCATACGACGAGGTTGCGTGCAACGCGAGGAGCATATCGGATTAAATGCCTTGTCACCGGCGCCCGCCCGGCCTGGCCTGACCGCACGTCACCACAAGCACCGTCCATCAACCTGTCATATATACACACCTCCTACGGGGCGCTTGTCACCGAACTCCCCGATCTGCAGTAGCCATTGGGCCGTGGGCTGTGCTACCGTGCTTGTTTTCTTTTTATATATAACCTGCGGCATGGCCCTGAAGTGTGATTTAAGCTTCTCTTCACCCCCCTTGTACGTGTCAGCGTATGTGTCCGGGTGAGGTGGTGTTCGGCCGGGATTCGTGTCCCTTTCGAAGTGTTCCCTTGGCTGTCGGTTCCCATTTTGGAGGCCCAATTTCCAAACACTCATCTCCATCCCCCCCGTTCGTGTCCTCACCTTGAGCTCCATCTTCCATGTTCCGTGCTTTCGCTACGTTGGCACTACCGCAGTGAGCAGGTATCATACATAGACATGCATGAGCAGCCCCGGCACCACTAACCAGGGCGCCCAGCAGGACCCTTGGCGAAGACCTGTTTCCATCCATCAACCGAGTCCAGACCCTCATTTGACACTCGGCCCAGAAGCTGCAGGCTCTTGTTCCGTTTACGCCCACTTACACCATCTCGGACCTTGAGGGAGAGTCTAGGTGCACCTCGTCGACAGCTTTCCATCGTCCGTCTTCACTACTAATACTGCCACTGCCACTGCCAGCCACCATAACTATTTTACCATCATTGTTTACGACAACAGTAACACAACCTTCATCATCACCAACACCGGCGAACCCCATCATCGTCGCTCCACTCCTCACACGACCCAGCCGGTATAGTTTCCCATAGCCACGCTCGACTTTCGAGGGTGGATGCCGGATTGTCATCTCCCGAACCGTCTGGCTAGCACTTCCCCGGCAACGGCAACGGGTCAACAATACCAGCCACTCACCGTCTTCGGTCGCAGCCAAAAGGGTACCGCGCCGGGCAGGCCACCGCCCATCGACTACTGCCCGCTACAACTGGCACTACGGGCGTGATAGTGATACTCTGCGTGCTCGTGTCTGTGGCTGCTGCCATCACAGGCTTCACGTCTGCTAGCAAACCAAACGAGCCAAACAAGCCGGCCACTGACATATCGCGGCACTGTGAAACCGAGTAAGTCGCCCGGTCGCCATGCACACATGCGCTACCCGACTCAATACCACCGACGAGTCCCGTCTCACCCTAACGACCATACCCGAGTACCTAGCCTGGCTTGGGTAGGTAAGTACTCATAGGCGCATACCCACAATCCATACCTGCCGTCACAGCACACCAACTTACCACCCCTACCTACCTTACCTACCTACCTCACAACCAACCCGCCTACCGACTGCACTGCGCTGCACTGCACTGCACGCACAGTGAGACGCTACGGCTGCTTGTGGCAGCAGACCTAGACCGTACTTACCCTTTTGGGCGATCCGTGCCTGCCTGTGTGGTAGGTATGCAGCTGGTGCTGTACGCTGTACCTGCTTCTGTTTTCAGGCTCCTTCCTGCCATCATCCTTCCACCCACCCACCACCTCACCTTTCTTCCCCTCCAATAACCATCACCGTCTTCACCATCCCAACCTTCCCCCCTCGCATCTCCCCCCCCCTCCAGAGACATCGTTTGATGATTGCGCTTCGTCTTGACGTACGCACCCCGAGACCTGTGGGGTTTTCTTCTCATTCTCGTCTTCTTTTCCCGTTTCCTTCTATTTTCACCTGACCCGCCTCTTCTCTCACCACACTGACGCGCTTGGAGATTTCGTCGTCGCTCGTTCCTTAGGTAGGCGGGGAGAGAACACAGAGGGAAAGCTCGGTACTAACCCCGGCTGTCGGCAGGCTCAGCTCAGCAACTAAGCAGCTGTTGCCCCGTCGTCTACACTACCGGCTCCGCATACTGCGTACATCGCTCTCACCTCACGAATACCTTTCCAGCGTCACGCCTTCCTTTCCCTGTCTTTCAACCGAGGCCTCTTGCCTACCTGTTACCTACTCTTCCCCAGTCACAAGCTTCCCGTTCCTTGGTTTCCTCCGTACAAGGTCTGACTTTCGCTCTGTTGCGGCAAATACGAGTCGAGCCCACCCAGTCGAGGTATCCAGAATTCAGCTCTCGCTGGCCCAACTCCCCTCAGTTTCCAAGGAAGGGGCCGCGCCTTTCTTGCCTCTCAGATCGGGGCACAGCCTGCCTCTGCTTTGCATTCGAGCCCACCTTGCCAGAAAAATCCCGCCCCACCCTCGGCCGCCGAGTATCTGACAAGTCTTGACTCGACTACCAGGGACTTCGGAGTGGCTTTTCGCCACTGGAGCAAGTCAGGCGACCGACCCCACCACTACTCCAACTGAAAGGCCCCTCTGTACCGCCCTGTGGTCCTGTGGATTCGACCTGCACCCCCCCTCCGGCACCACAAGCCTTTGGGAACGCACCCTTTGGCATTTGCACGACCACCCCCGGTCTCAGCGCTCCCGACCCCTACCTACCCCCCGGTACCACCTGCACCACCTGCACCACCTGCACCACCTGCACCCAGAGCAAGACCCAGAACCTTTCAGACGGGCGGATAATTGCCTGCCAGGCCACTCGCGTCTCCAGTCAGTCGCTTGCGCCTTGCTCCAACATTCTTGCTTGGGCCCGAAACGAGATCTCGTGTCTCTTTGCGTCGCTCTTGTGGACCACCACTTCCCTTGCGACTTACTTACAGAGGTATCCGTACTGGGCCTCCAACTCGCCACGGGAAACCACGTCGACCTGCGTCTACAACGCGCAAGTGGCATATCTGGCAATGGTGTGAAATCAATATCCTACTTTCCCCCGGATCACGAATTGTAAGTCTTCTTTGTCCTTTCCCTCTCTTTCCGCCCCCCCGCCTTTCCTTTTCACTTTCCCGTACAGGGGGGATATCTTTCCCTTCACTTGTTGTTTCTGACATCTGATTTTCTTCTCCCTCACAGTCCTCACACACCATGGCTGGTGCCGAGAAGCCGCCGCTGCCGATGCGGCTCGACAACAGCACAAGCCCGAAAGCCAACTTGACCTGCGGCGAATACGACGCCTTCTCCTGTTTCCTCCTCGACCAAACACTCTGCTACTATCCGCTGGTCTTGCTGCTGGTGTTCATCGTCTCGGCCGCCACCTACAGCATCGTGACGGCGCCCAAAGAAGAAGACGAGGCCGGCGCAGACGCTCAGGGCCCGGGCGGCAAACGGCTGCCCGTTTCGAAGAAGAAGAAGCGCCGTGGCGAGAATGACCCCGAACGCAAAAGATTCGGTGCCATTCTGTCCCCGACCTCCAGGACATGGCTCACGTGGATCTCCGCCGCCGTGTTCCTCACGTTCGTCTCCAATGCCGTTGCTCACTTCAGCTATGTAATGAAGGAGCTGGAAGGAGCCGTTCAGGGTGCTAAGGATTCGCGCTCTATGATTGTACGCCATGGCTAACGTCCATCTGTCCCCGAAACTATGGCTAATTGGAAACAGGTCTACCTCATTGCATCGCCAAACCTGTATCTCTACCTCCTAATCACGCTCATCGAATGGCACGAAGCCCCAACAATAGCTCACTTCGTCACCTGGTCACTCGCTCTCATTGGCGAGCTGATCATCTGTATCTGCACTATTCTCGAGGTCACCAATGCTAAAGCCTCCAAGACGTCTCGGGTCGAGTCACCGCAGCCGCACATTTCCAAGTGGGCCGTGACAGATATCGTCCTCGCCGTCGTTCGCGTCGTTTTGATGATGCTCCTCGTTGGCATTTATGTCGCGGCTTGGTTCCGAAACCCCCAGCAAATGGAAGACAAATTCGAGGAACAGAACTCATCGCAACGTGCGGAGGAGACGACACCCTTGCTTAACGGCCACCGGATGTCGTACAGCAGTCAGAATGGGCGGTCGGTTCGAACCTCGCGGAACGGGAGCACTGTCGGCAACACTAATGGCGCAGCCGAGGGTACCGCCGTAGCTAAGGACTGCAAAGAACCCGGCTTCTATCGACCCGACAAAGCACCCCACAAGAGCTGGTGGGAGTATGTCCGGAGCTACCAGGTCTTTTTCGAGTACCAATGGCCCAAGGGATCGCCGCACCTGCAGTTTCTCTTCGCCATCTGCGTGGTCCTCTTACTCACGCAACGTGCCGTCAACGTCCTCGTCCCACTGGTTGTTGGTTGGCTGACTAGGGAGCTGACTATCCAACAAGCCCCCTGGGCTGCTCTCGCCCTCCTCATCTTCCTTCGGCTATTGCAGGGGACGGGCATGCTTCTTGATGCGTTCCGTGCCATCCTATGGGTGCCGATTTCACAAAATTCTTACAGAGCTCTAACGTCAGCAGCCTTTGAGCACGTCCACTCTCTCAGCCTGGATTTCCATCTTGGGAAGCGGACCGGAGAGGTCCTCTCTGCCTTGAACAAAGGCGCATCAATCAACTCCTTCCTCGAGCAGGCGACGTTCTCGGTCTTGCCCATGATTATCGATCTTGTCTTCGCCGTTTGCTTCTTTTGCTACTATTTCGACGCAACCTACGGAGCCATCGTCAGTTGTTTGACATTCTGGTATTTGTTCCTGACCATTCGCATGGCGCAAACCAGGGCAGATCAGCGACGAATTATGAGCAACGCCGACAGAGAGGAAGAGGCTGTGAAGAACGACTCGATCACTAGCTACGAGACGGTCAAGTACTTCAACGCCGAGGAATGGGAGTTTAAGCGCTATCGGAACGCGATTCAAGCCTACCAGGACGCCGAAAAGCAGGTCACCTGGGGGGCGAACCGCATGAACGTTATTCAGGCCTTCGTCTTCATGGTTGGATTCAGCGTGGTTATGATCTTCGGGGCCTACCAGGTGACACACGGCGACATGGATGTCGGCCGTTTCCTGACCCTTATGACGTTTCTCAACCAGTTGCAGACGCCTCTAAACATCTTCGGGTCCTTCTACCGTACTATCCAACAGGCAATGATCTCGGGCGAACGGCTTCTGGAGCTGTTCAAGGTTAGGCCCACCGTGGTTGACGCGCCGGGGGCCAGACCCTTGTCGGAATGCCATGGCAACATCCGGTGGAACAAGGTTGCGTTCAACTACGACCCGAAAAACAAGGCCCTCAAGGATCTTGACTTTGAATGCAAGCCCGGTACCACGACGGCATTTGTCGGCGAATCCGGCGGTGGCAAGTCAACTGTTTTCCGCCTGATGTTTCGGTACTACAACACCTCCTCCGGCAGCATCGAGATTGATGGCCAGGACGTCAAGGACCTTACTATCGATTCGGTCCGGCGTTTTATTGGAGTTGTTCCGCAGGACACCACTATGTTCAACGATACCCTGATGTACAATCTCAGATACGCCAATCAAGCCGCCACCGACGAAGAAGTCTTTGAAGCCTGCCGGGCCGCCAGCATTCACGATCGAATCATGTCCTTCCCGGACCAGTACAACACGAAGGTCGGCGAGCGTGGTCTCAAGCTCAGCGGTGGAGAGCGACAACGGGTTGCGATTGCGCGGACGATTCTTAAGAATCCCAAGATCATCATGCTTGACGAAGCCACATCGGCTCTCGATGCGCATACCGAGCAGCAGATCCAGGACAGACTAGGGCATCTCGGCCAGGGCCGGACATTGCTCATCATTGCGTACGTATTCGGACCCCATTGCGCAGTTGGTTTTGAAAGTCAAAATGTCTAACACGGGTCATAGGCATCGACTGTCTACTATCACGCATGCTGATCAGATCATCGTCCTCAACAATGGCACCATCGCCGAGAAGGGCACTCATGATCAACTGGTTGCTGCCAACGGGCGGTACGCCTCGATGTGGGAGAGACAAGTTCAAGCAGAACGCGCCGCCGAGAAGGCCCGTGCTGCAAGTCGGAAGGCACAGAAACTCCTTAGAAAGGCGAACATTGTCTCCAAGAAGCAGACGGATGGGCACTCGGACGGCTACACTAGCCTTGATTCGTCCACGATCCTGCCCGGCAGCTCAGGGAACAACTCAAAGGCCAACACCACCAGAGAGGATTCATCCAGCTCCTCTAGCAGCTCTGATGCAGAGTCCATTCACAGTGCTCATCACGATTCGGACCACTCCAACCGCTCTGGTCGCTCTGGTCGACATTAGCTGTTCCAACGGATACAACAACAAGACTGACATCTGGACACAGTCGGCCCCCCTGGATGCACACAGCTTCAGCCCTCTCAACCAAGAACTGTTACTGATGGCAATGTTTGTTCACTAAAGCCAAACATGCCCTCTATATTGACTACAACTCCACTAATCTGCAGCTTCCTACAACAGGACTGCACCTTTTCCTTTACGAATACAATGAGGCACGCGCCTTTTATGACCCAGGTACAACGGATTAACGGCTTAAGATTGCATCAAACCGGCGATTCGGAGTTTGGAGTTCACACACACATACACTCTTCTTTACCCTTTTGGCTTTGGGATCTCAAACAACTGAAAGGACTTTCACCAGTACCACAAAAACGACAACCTTGAGAATTGGTTTCTTAGGTATGGCTCGGTTGGTTGGCCAGTATTCTCAACTGTTGCCACCAGACACGCTCTCGTTTCCTACCTTCTATGGTTGCATACCACCCAGCCTTCGTTTCATATTCTGTGTGTACAACAACTGGATGCGACTCGTCTTTTTCTGAATAGACAGAGCATTCTTTTTCTTCTTCGTTACCATCATCATCATACAGGAGGGAAAGGGCTTCTTTTCCTTTAATCATGCGCTCTCAACAGCAACCTTTCTTTCGATTACAGATCGACGCCTGCTATCATGGGCAGCGTATTCTGCATTGCATCACAGACACCGAATTCATCACGTTTGACGAGACTCGAAATCACTTGTCTGGGCCTGCATGGGCTTGGCCGGCTGGAGGGACTGGGTTTCGGAAGGTCGTTCTGGGATTCTGGGAGGAGGAACAGTCGAGCGGCGGCGGACTTGCATTTTCAATGAACGTTGCTTTTAAAAATCCCTTGCCATCCACGCAATGGGTGCAGCGGATGAGCTATCAGAAAGCCTTCTTTGGCCCTTCCCCCTTTTTCCGCCTCTTCATCTTTTTCCTTTTGTCTTATCTGGACAATGGATAAGGGAATATGCCAGAGGCGCATAGTGGCTGGTTTTAATACCACCTTTCTTCTTTCAGTTATCAGTATTGGGACAGCGGCTGGGAATAGCCTCGCGACAACCCAAGACTTAAGGTCCATAGACGGTAGTGATCGCATGCAAGACTTTGCGACGCCATAGATCCAGTTTACTCAAATGCTCCAGGCACTCTAAGAGCGTGTATTGGTTTTCGTTTGATGTGTGAAATGCTGTGTGTTGCATGCTGCGTCTTATGCCTAGTTAGATCTCCTGGCTGCTGTCTGTACCTGTCTGACGGTTAGAATTCCACCACTTAGATTCATAATGTATTTTGACTAGCAGCAATCACGGTTGATACAGTATTGCATAATGCTATAGAGATGAGGTTGCATGTCATTAGTATGATCTACTCCTGGGCTGACAATCAAGTTCTATAGACCTTTAGGCGGATACAAGCCGGAGCAAACCCCCCCCAACCGTTTTATGAACATAAACAAGACCAGACAGACAGAGCCAGCACACGCGCTGCTTTCCTCTCTATTGAACTTGAACCGCCTCATCTTCCATGCCTGTTATCTGACCCGTCTCCATGTCAATAAGCACACTCAGTACCTAAGGCAGGCATTGCCTTGATCTTCGGCGACCTTCCTACCAACATTGTATCCTATTCTGCCAAGATACATCTGGGGAAAAGGGGGCACAGGGCTGAGTTGTGTAGGATATGGAGACTGAGATAGCCACCGTGGCCGTGAGGATGTTGTGGGCTAAGTGGGCGCAAGGCCTTGCTCAAAGCGGTGTGGGGGAGAGGGTTGGTTAAGTCGCGCAGGAGGATGCGCCCCCATTGTTCACAGACACAGACCTGTCTCACTTGATTCACCTCACTCATCCCTCCACCACCAAACGCCCGGTCCTTGGCCCCGTGTCCCTCAGCCACCGGCATGCCGCACAACCAACCAGACGACGCAATGTGGTTGTTTTTTGAATACCCGTCGGTAGCCGGACAATGATGACCGAAGTCTGATGTCGTGTGCTTCGCCAAAGTTGATCTTACTTCCTCTCGAGGACGCGGCGTGGCCCATTGAGCACCTATTCAGGGCGTTTATTCTCTGGAATCAATAACTCATGATCTGGCCGTGCTGGGCACCGTTCTCGTCTTGTGTATGTAGTTAGGTCAGTCCGGCGAGGTGGCTCAATACCACCGCGCGTGTCGCGATTTGAATGCATTGCATATGATGCAACAGTCGCTAAGGCACTTCACACGATTGTGGTCAGGAAATTTGGACATCTCCATTGCGACAAATAACCATCCCCCAAAATGGCTCGATTCGCATCTTTCTGGGTATCAGTGTATAGGCGCGAGTTGCGATAGCAAGGGATGGTGCAAGCGAATGTCTTCGTCAACTCCAGGGACACCAATACCGGTTCGTCCCGATACCTCGGATCAGGAACACCGTATTCATGTTCCTATATCGTGTGACCATTGGCAGCCCTGGCTCTGGGGGCACTGCTGCTACGTCCGGAAGCGTGAACATTGTTCTTGTCGTCGGCCAAGGCTCTTTTCCTCCTCTTCTCGGCTTCGTCATCAACGTCGGTGGCTTCAGCGTCGCTACGGTCGTCTTCCGCAATGTCGTAGCGGAGGAAGCGGTACGCGATGCGAAAGATATAGAACAGCCAAAAGAGGTTCAAAGCTTGGAGGGACGCAAGGAGACCGAGAGTGATGTACTGCGAAAGGGTGCACTTGTACTGTTGTGTGGCCCAGTTCAACTCGAATGGTCCGACAGTGGTGTACTCCGTGAAGAGGGAGAGGATGATTTTGAGGTTAATGAAATGTCGCAGGTAAATCCAGACACACATGAAGAGGAAAAAGTAAGGCCCAACAATGGGGGAGTCGATGTAGTTTAAAACCTTGGACGTCTATCAAGCCCGTTAGCCTTCCTCGCCGCTCTTCGGCTGGTTGCTGCTCCGATGAACAGATGACGTGGGGAAAGGAGCATGTACTTACTGCCAGGAAGAAATCGCTGATGTCGTGTGTCGAGTATACTGCCAATCCCATGTACGTAAAGTGGAAGCGGTAGCTGAGGCCGATCAAGGCAAGACTGACAATGTGATGGCCAACCAGCTCCTTGAAGTCCTTACGGGGCTTCTCCATGCCCAGCAGCAAGACGATTGCCTGCTGGGCCCAATACGCCGCCTGGAAGAGATAGTAGAACTTGAAGCCGGCCTCGTGGGTCATGTGCGGAAAATCCTCGTACATGCCACGCGTGTTGTAGTACCAGACGGGCGTCTTACTCATCACGTATAAGCCAGCAGGACCGAGGCATCCAAAGTAGATAGCAGTGTACATCTGCTCCATGAAGCGAGCCTGCTTGCCCCGGGATCGAATGCCAGCGGCACGGGCCAATGGTCGTAAAAGCTCCTGCATGACAAATTCGCGAGTAAAGGTCAGGACGACCGTGTAAAAGGAGACAAAGGCGATGTCCCAGAGACCTTTGCCATATTGAGCTGGGGCGCCAGGATTGGCAGGGTCGGGCGGCAAGCGGTACGAGAGGAAGATGAACCGATGCACGGGATTCGAATCGTTGGGCTTGACAGCATAAAGGGCGGCGGTGATGGCGACGATGAGGGCGGGCACGAGGTACGTGTGTCTAGTCATGGCCTGACGAATGCGAGAGAGGCCGCCGCGAGCACGGCGGCGTTTTGAGAGGCGTTTGGTAGATTCAGTCTGCAATAGAGCGACAATGGGTCAGTTCTGCTGAATGGACAGCTACAGAGGCTCTGGTGTTTGCATCTCTAGGCATGAGGCTTGCTACGCGTAGAGAGAAGAGATGGACGGGAGAGGGGTTGTTACAGGCGTGATGGGGCCGTCGATGGCTCCGTAGGTTGCGAGCGCGGGACCAGTATCGCCGGCGCGGATGTCTTGCCCAAGTGCGCTGGACTTTCGTCGTCTTGTCGTTGTCGTCGTCGTCGCCGTCGCCGTCGTCGTCGTTGTTCGAGACGTGTTGAGGGAATGGTCGATGACGGAGTGCAATTGGTCGACGGAGGTGTTGAGAAGAGGGAATGGTTCGGAGTCGGCCATGGTGACAAAAGCTTGCTGCCACTGCAGGCGTCTCGGGTCGTTTGAAGGAGGTCGGCTGGGCCAGCAGACACAGAGGAGTAGAGGGAAGGCGAATTTGACTTTGGAAGCTGTCGGCAAGTGCGGAGAAGGAAAACCGGGCAAGGAAGTCGTGGGTTGAAAAGGAGGAATTCGGTTTATTAGACGTCGAGAAGGTCAGAGGGGAGGGGGGGTATTGTCGATCATGAAAGTTTGGAAGGGAAAAAGACAGGGCGAACGTGGTCGGCGGGCCGGTGGAGCAGGAGGAGCTGGCAAAGTGCATGTGCGAGCGCACCGCTGATGGGTCAAACTCGGGGACGAGCTCAAGGTTGTTCCCTGAGTCTTCTGTGTTTCGTCGTGGGCATTCGTCTGACCGAGAGACCAGTCGTCTGGTTTCCCTTTTCGACCGCAATGCGGTCAAAGAGTAGGAGTATCAATGGGAGTAGCGGCAGCAGAGCAGCAGAGCAGCAGCTGGGGAGACGGCTAGGGGGGAAGACAGATCAGTTCAAACAGAAAGGATCGGACACAGAGGGGGGGCAGAAACGAGCAAGCGAACGCACGTCTGCCACGAATCATAAGATTGAGCCAAACAAGAGGAAATCAAACATGAGCAGCAACGAGGTCGTGAGAAGCCATCGAACAAAAAGAAGGCCAGCAGGGGTGAAATGAACAAGAGAAAGTAAAATAAGGAAAACACCCTACGATACCAGGGAGCACAACCCTCGATCAATTAAATTGGATAGAAGGATGGGGCGGGTGCGCTGGGAAGTGGTGAATGGTCGCAGTACCTAATCTGCCGGGTGGGGCTGCTCGGGGCGCTCCATCGTACCCGTGATCACCCCCTGCTTTTCGTTCCAGGCCCGGGTCACCTTACCTCATCTTGCATTTGGCGCGCCCCGCTGCAGGAGACGTTGTATCCGTCCCTGGCATTACTTGCCATGCACGACACCTAGGTAGGTACGCCATGCAGCACAAGCAAACCGACGCTGTATGCTACACCCTCCATTTCTGTCCTCACCAACACGCCCTCTCAAGCCTTGCCAACAACAGTCGACACAAGATACCTAGGCATGCACTGAATGAACGGTAAGTGCACCCACGTGAGAATTGCCACGGCATCAAAAGCACAACCAGGGCCACCCTTTTGAGATGGGTTTCGACGGCATGGCGAAGCAAGTATTCCTTTCCAAAGTTCATCTGCATCTCGATGGCATGCCAGCAGTGATGTCCGTCCCCGGCTTGCGCTCTTACGATCTACAAAAAGCCAGGTTGTGGTAATTATACGTGTTGTGCCTCGGATCACGACGTAGCGAAGCTGGGCTGACAGCTCTTCGCAAACGAGTCAAGCCAACCTCGTCATCGAGATGGGAACATGCACCTCTGCGGGGCTGTGATGACGGCCGTACATCAAACTCGATGCCAAGAACAAAGAGATGCAGGAGCAAATGACACGCTGGCAACACAATGTCCACAATGTAGGTATCATCATATCTACCTCTGTTGCGTTCTTCGTCCCCGGCCGTTCTCGCCCAGTAGATATAGAGTTACAAGCAAAGGGGAAGGGGGCCGGGGCAAGAAGATGGATCGCGACTTTTCTCTTTGTCGAGTCGCGCCTCTTTCTCTCTCTCTCTCTCTCTCTCTCTCTCTCTCTCTCTCTCTCTTTGCCGTTCCATTACCAGAAACTCCCGTCTCACCAAGAAACCATCGTTGATATCCCCTGTGAACAAGCGTCAGCCAGGCCGGCCCACACCATCAGCTTCATCATCGCCGATGCTTCGCCTTTCTTGTGTCGGATTACTTGGCTTGGGCGGGAGGTGAAGCCTAGGTTGCCATCTTTTAACCTCCAGAACTCATTGCTTCATTGCATGAGCCAGTCGCCATCGGGACATTGGGGACGAGCAATCACAGCCAATCAACAAGACCGGTTGGCTCGCGTTGGGCATTCAGACAGACCCTGTCTTTCAGATCTTAACCCCACCAACCAATGCACCTAATCGCCCCGCGCGCCCACCACCCCATGTCGCACATATTACTACATAGTACTCATAGTAGCTAGCCCCTTGCCGGGTCTGTCGCCTGTCGTCGTCGAAGATCCGGGGCCGGCGCCGGCACTGCCGGCACTTCCGGATCAATCAAGACAACCAACGCGTCTTGTTCTCGTCCGACTGTCCCAGAACTGGTCGGGCGACCGACCACTGACTCTGTGCATGCTGCCCTCCCGGATCTCGGCTCAGCCATCAGCAGCTGCTATCGAATAGCCACACTTGCCCACTTCCTGCTCGCCGTCGCCGCAAACCTCGTGGCTCTGGTGGCTCTTGACTCCCAGGTACCACGGAAAGTTCAATCAAGACATGATCCAGCTCCTCCATCCACCAATCAACTCTTCTTGTCCATCAGTGACGTCATCATCCAACTGTGAAGAGAAGGATCTCTCTCGTATCATCTTCAGCGGCACTCGTCTCGCTTGCGTGTCACGC
This sequence comes from Colletotrichum lentis, assembly GCA_003386485.1. NCBI lineage: Eukaryota > Fungi > Ascomycota > Sordariomycetes > Glomerellales > Glomerellaceae > Colletotrichum > Colletotrichum lentis. Next base: position 3,158,775 of record NWBT01000048.1, read on the forward strand.
TCATCAGCCACCACGTACCTGGGCAGTAGCAAGACTTGGCAGCCCCTCTGCGCCCCGGCGTATGCATTTCTCCACCGCTTGCTTTCCCAACAGAGACGCGTCGCCAGGCGCCAAGCTTACACAACGTGTTTGTCGATACCGCCGGAACGGTTTCTGTGTTGGCGGCCACCTGCTACGCGCCTAGTTTCCCGATCTACCTAGCCTTGGCCTTGCGGGGGAGCCGTGTACGACTCGGGAGACGGGAGGTCTCACAGCAACGACGGGCGCCTTGAAGACGTAGCAGACTCGGAACCGACTGTTCGGGACACTAGACTGCAGCCTCAAGACTTTGGGGAAACAAGTCTCCGCTAAGCCACCTGCGTGCGGGCCACCCCAAGCCGGGCCCATATCTCTTCTGACTTTCCACGACCCAGGGTATCACTTGGGTCGATCCTTTTTGCTATTCTCTGGGAGAACATGAGGGGGTTCAGGGGTGTGCCGAATTCCGGGCAGCCCGGGGACTAATGCCGTGGGCTGTCAACAAGATCCGAATATGGAGTTGATTCTCACTCGATCGTCACTTCCTGCTGTGACCCGCCAGACCCCGCCAGACCCCGCCAGACGTGATGAATGCCTCGCTTTGCCACCCTTGAGGAGGGCCCGCCGTCGCCAAGAGAAAGACTGTTTGGTGGTGGTTGACGCGGCCCTCCGTGACCGGGACTGGCAGGCCGGCGAGCTGGGAGTCATGGACTGGAGATGCCGATATGAAGACCAGAGAATCTTGGCGTCCCGTGGGGTTTGTCTCCTGTCTACGGGCACGACGTGGCCACAAGGTCACTCGAGTACGAGGCAGGCAGGATTGTTATTGTGTTAACTGATTTGAATTCATTCGCGAAACTATATCGCTTTGATCTTCCTCTCACCACCTCATGTTCAGGCTCATGCCTCTCCGATAGCGTCTTGGTATCTCTTCTAAACCCAGTTCCCCCCTCTTTTGGCTATCCTCACCCACATGAGGTCTTCTTGTATCTGAGCGCATTGGCCTGCTTTCTCTCCAGTGCCTGAGATCAGGTCATAAAATGACCCACTGCCCCATGGAAAACCAAAGCCAAGTAAACGCCCATCTGAGCCTGCATCGCCGGCTAGGCCGTTGTCCCTTCGTTCCAAACATATACATAGGTGCCCGTACGTCGGTCCCTCTCATTAATTCGCAGAAGATTTTGGTTTTCCACCCCTACCGTACCATGCAAGACATCTTCGCCCTCCGGAATCGCCCCACATACATCGACGTCCCGTCACACAATATACATGATAAAACTCCCAAACGAAACAAAACAAGGCTCGTGCCGGAGCCGTCCGTTTTCCCCTTGGTGATGCGCCGTCATGATTAGTCGCGATGCAGAAGTCGTAGAGGAAGAAAATGGGCCCACAGCGCCATGCTTTGTTTTTCTGTTTTTTTTTTGTATTAAAAATCGACACGGAAACGTCATTTTGACTGCACAGACCCGTTCAGGGAGTAGTCGGCGGGCCCGAGTCATCTCCCAACCGCCGGCCATGGGAAGGTGCGCTGGGTGACTGGGGCTCGTACTCGTGCTGTTGAGGTCGTACGCCGGGCCAGAGCGGCGGCCTGCTCAGTTGCAGCGTTGCCGCTTCTGGAGGTCGACTCGCATTGCTTGAAAGATGGGAGAAGTTACTCGCTGTCCGGCCGAGTGCACCGGTAGGCTGGGGAGAGAGGGCGGACGCGTCGCTCGTAGTTCTGGTGAGTGCCGCACGCTCAGGGGTCTCTTGGCCCCTCTCCTCTTCCAGCAGTTGAGCCAATGCAGCCCCTTGCCTCGGTGGCGCGGGGATGACGGTGACTGGTAGACTGTCCGTTTCGGGAGTGGGGCGCATCTTCTCTCTGATCTTCTCGGCTTGTGTCGCTGCGAAGTCTTCCAACCGGGCCCGGAGATCCCACCTTCCAGCATCATCGTGACCGCCACGGGCTTCGGACTTGGACTCGGCATGAGCCATCACTTCGGCAGGCGGATCCGGAGCGGTTCGCCGGAAGAGCGGGTTGGCGATGAGCGATCTCCATCCATTCTTGCCCTTCGCGGCCATGTCTTCCTGGGCTTCCGTGTCCATTTCTACCGCCTTGTGAGTCGCTGGTCTCGGGATGGGAGCCGCCATCGCGGGCTCGTCGTCGCTAGCGACTGACTTGCTCCTTGAGATTGCCGAGTCGCTCCTTGAAATGGCAGCTGCTTGGTTGCGTTGAGGCGGGTGGGCCTCCTGGGGCGCAGCCTCTGGTGTCCGCGAGGTTGCTTCCGACGGCATTTGGTACCTGACGGCATACACAGTGCTCGCTGCGCTTGCTGTGTCGGTTCGGCTCACGGGAGTTACCGCGGGGGCGGGCCGTGAAGGCCACACTGGCGGACGCAACAGACCGCCCATGGATCTTTGGCCATTCTGGGCGTTGTGCGGTTCAGCATTGGCCTGGGCGTGGTTGACACGGTACCTGGAGGCGATTTGTGTCATGCCGGGCCAAAGGTTGCCTCTGCCACCAGAGGGAGAACCTTGAGCGACGGCTCCACCACCTTGGGGACCATCTTGACCACCGTCGTCCCGGCCGCCGTGCCGATTCTTCCTTCTTCTGAGCCAAGGAAATTCCGAGGCAGATACTTCCAGCATTTCGTCGCCGTCAAATATTTCGCGTCCGAGAATACCGTCCTTCTTCTCTTCCCTCTCCAACGCTTCGATTCTCTCCACCCATTCCCAAACCACTACGCTGGCGGCCGCGGCACCAACCCAACGAACGTAGTCTCCCCATCCCGTGAATTCCGGCTTGGCCATGTCCAGGACGAAGAAGACGACAGGGACGAGGATGGCGAAGAGGGAGAGGGTGGAAACCAGAACCATGTTCTTCATCAACGGGTGGTAGAATGCGTATCGCTTCTTCATGAGGGAGTAGTAAATAACCCAGGCGGCGTACAAAAGACCGAGAGAGAGTTGAAATAGGTAGCTGAGAGCGGGGATGGCATTGACAAAGCTTCGGGGACGGGCGTTGCCGTTGCTCCCGCTGGTGGGGGACTGAAAGCTGTTGAGGGCGCTGAAGATGAGGTTCAGCGTGATCAGCGCGAATGCAGTCCACTTGATAATAACCTTTTCCCGCTGGCGTGGGAAGAGTCGGATGAGGGTTTGGGCTTGCGCCAGCCACAAAAACGTGTCAGAAATCAGGCGAATGACCTTCAGTTCAGTGCCGTCCATGACTTCCGATTGCATCTTTTGAGCGTCCTGGATTGCCCATTGGTACTGCTGCTCCGCCACCTTGAACGTGTCGGCGCTGGCTATCGTGAGAGAGATTGCAACGGTAACGGCGGCCACTTTCTGCAGCCACGGTCGTCCACCGATGCTGATTCCGTTTGACGTTCCGCCACTGGTAAACCCGCGTCGGCCCAGGTATACAATTCCGCCATCAAGAAAGGATCGAGGCGTGATGAAAAGCATAAGAACAAGCATGTATGCCGTCACAGTCGTCGCGGCGAGTGCGTAGCAGACGGGGAAGATGGATTGAGAGAAGAAGGGATCGCGGAAGTCTTTGTATTGCACCGCGCCTCCGGCCGTGGTTTCTTCGTAGTTTACACCATTATTTGCGATAATGATGGGTGCGGCGGTAACAAACTTGGCGGCGGCGGCTCCCGCAGCCCCCAGATCGGAGAGAGGACTTGCGTTCCCCATGGTCGCGGCGCCTACTCGTCGAGGTGCCTTGTCGATGAGGAGCAAAGCGGCCAGCCGCAGGTGAGGATTAGAAGAGGCTTCCTCCTATTCGCAAACACTCGCCATCGAAGAGACGTCGCAGTCGTCAGTGGTTTCGCAGTGGCGATTGACGGCGGCGTTGGTTTGTTGTCGTCGAGGGACGCGGATTCGGGGCTCGGTCGGACGGATGGCTGCAGCGGTAGTCGAGGAACACGAGTCCGGGCGTTTCCCAATTTTGCACACAAATTGTTAGACAACTGACGCGTGGTTTGGCGGACGAAGCATCGGTTGTCCAGCAAAAAGTTCCGAGAATAAGTAGAATAGTGCCAGCAGGTCGCAGTTGAAGTGTTAATAAACCGGGTCAAGTTAGAAGTCGTCAGTGACCGTAAAGGAGAACGGGTTCCAAGAAGGCTTGCGTGTGGGGGGGGGGGTTGTGGGAGGGATCGCAGGCTGGGCGCCGAGAGATTGGTGGGAGGACAGAAGAGTTTGGGGGGGAAGAGCGGCAAAAGGGAGGCCGGGGGAAGAAAAGAGACCGGGCGCTATTTCGGGGGCTTGATGAGTCGACGTGGACGGGGAGGTGGCGCGCTGTACAGAGTACAGTATTCTTTGCGCTTTGTCGGACTCGTGCTGGCCGGATCAGGCTCTTCTGCTCGTGGTGGAGTCGGAGACCGTCTCGAAAGTGTTTTGGATAGCAGTTCGGGGGGAAGCGGATGGTTATGGGAGAAGGGGGGAGAACAGCAGCAACACTCTCTCGTCGAAGGGGGGTGTGCTGGGGACGGCGGTGGCGGTGCGAGCGCAATCACCTACACTGTGTGAGATGGGTCAAGGTGCTAAAAGCACCCCTCTCGGTGCCAGCCAGGATGTCATCACTGTGTTGAATGCTATCGAATACGGGATCCACTTTGATAGTACACCTTCAATTGCCACTGCGGAGTTGGGCGGAATCAAGTGTCTCTGATCTCGGGCGCACAGTCGGCCTACTGTACAGTACCGAGTAGGAGGCACTAGCTCTCCAGACTCTGTGCGATCGCGTACAGGTACTGACAGCTTGGCAGACCCGAGAGGAGAGAAGACTAGGAGCGATCGACAAATCTCAAGAAAAAGGGTCCCCCGCCGTTGCAAAACGCTGTGCGCGACGTCCAGATCCATATACAAGGCATAGTCGACCGGCAAAACCTCCAATCTTCAAAGTCGAGCCACCATGGTTTTTCTGTTGCGTGCGGGACCGAGAAGGAGCGCAAAGCAGCGGGGCGGGCATATGTGATACCGGGATAAGGTTGCGAGGAATTGATTGACATGCTTTCGGAGAGACAGAAGGGTGAGAAGTCCAATCCCATCGCATGGAGATTGCAGCGAGAAACGGGCAAGGGCTCTGCTTGAACTCGCTCTGCAGCACGGCCATCGAGATCAGACGGAGGGGGGGGATTGGTGAATCGTCACGTCGGTTAAGCTCCTACGTCAGCGAGGTTCTGAACGCATGGGTATTGCCCAGAGATGCGAGCGTGTCCAACGAGCAAGCGTTTTCGCTGTCTGCCTTGTATTATTGAAGACAGAGGCGGCCAGAGATGACGGGAGCGTAAACGCGACCATGGCTGACAGACGGATCTTAACTGCTTAGCTAATACAAAATGAAAGTACGGATATCCATCTGAACGTATCTGTACTCCGTAAAGATACTTTACCTGGTGAGACACACCGTCCGCCCGACGCTAGACTTGCCGGTGTGCATCAGCGTCTCCACCGCGCGAAAGAGGCGTGTTCAGATGTCGCGGACAGCCAAACGGTGGCTAAGCCTCTCTGCCTCGAAGGACAACACACACCCCGAGACGGAGACGGGGCAGCTGTGCTCATCAATGTCAGATTCCAGATGGTCGCCGGCCTTCCTTTGGGCTTCGCAGCTTGTTGTCTTGGCATTTTGAAACGTGGGAGGAAAAGGGAAGGCTTCCTCGGTGCTTTCTCTCCTCTTGACGCGATGAGAAGACGCAGCAAATAATGTGGAAGCTTTGAGAGTAAGATGCCGAGAACGAGGGCTTGAATAGATATGTGGCAGCGACGCGGGCTCGATCTCCTGTACCTTGTACAGATAAACCTGCAGAGCAGGATACAGATACAAGGTATTACAGCAGGCAGTAACTGCTGGTTAAGTTTGCGAGAGAAAAAAAAGGGTGTTTTTTTTTTCGTCGATGACTCAGGCCGTTAGTTGGAGCCCATTAAGGTCAAGCGTAGACTACAGATATCTACCTACCTGGGCACCTACTAAGGCACAGGAGACACAGATACAGTTAGGTGGCGTGGCGCTGTCAGCTACACGTGAAGAATTAATACCCAAGTGTGTGTGCGCTGTGCTCCCTGCACGTTTTTGTGGGCAGATGACAAAGGACAGTGGAAGGTGAAGCAAAGAGTCACCTCAAGAGGGAACGCCTTGGCCACGTACCTTACTCTGGTGGCAGGCAAAAGTAAAACCTCCTTGTCAAGTATCCTGTGGGCCCGGCCCAGCAGGCCTATTAGGCCAATTAGGGGCTGCAAATTCACATATAGACCCACTTATTAACTCCTGCCCATTTTTCAGATTTCCTCTTCGAGCTGCTCTCATCCATGCCAGCCCGTTGCCAGGCTGTGATTGAGGCTGACGGTATGCATATCAAGTACTGATTTAGCTATAGAAATCAATCAATCTCGATGCCTAACGCTTATGTCAGCCATCCCTTTCGACCCGGGCATCATTGGCTCTTGGGCCCCTGTTGGTGGACCGGTACGGCGGCAGGGGATTTAACTTACCCCTAACACCATAGTAGTGAAGCAAAGAGTCGTAGCGCGAGTCCACTGGGAAATAAGCCCACCACTTGCCCTCCTCGCTTGGGCGGCCACTGAGCTGGAAGAGGAAATGATGGAGTTACCCATCCCTCGCAGGATCCGGCACTGTGTCAGGGATCTCCAGCACGACGTTCCTCTTCAGGCCACCCCCCC
>NWBT01000048.1:3165461-3223059 GCA_003386485.1 Colletotrichum lentis
CCCCCACCCCCTCAGCCCCTTTCGAGCCCATTTACGCACCGTGCAGTATTCGATGGGGAAGCGCTTTGGGCGAGAAGCACTGGTCACCTGCAATCCATGGCTACGAACCAGCATCCAAACAGGCGAATGCTCATTGAGAGGGCAGCCAGGGGAAATGAGTCGCTCGAATTGCATGATCTTCTACTCTTGGTGATTTGCGCATCATTACTATGCACAGTCCGCAAAATAGGAAGAGAGGAACACAAGCTCAGACCAACGGCAAAATTTCATCGACACAGGGGTGGTTGGACATGGCCTCCGCTGGGAGGGTCGTTCGTGGGACAGTATGTGGACGGTTTCCGTAAGAACAAGCTGATTTATTAGTCGATGCCAACTTGGCCTACGTTGTTGCAGACTTCCCAGCGTCGCCGCCGTGCCATGTCGAAGAATCTCCATCCTTGCAAGCCGTGCAACGCACACCAACTCGCTTGGGACCGGGAGAGGAGAAGGGAGGTAGGCAGGTGACATTCGGGGGGGGTTCGAAATCTGAATGTTGGCTCGCTCTCTCTCTTTCTCTATTATGGCTTCGGCCAATGATTCATTTCGGATTTCCGTGGGCCGTATCGAGCCCCACGGACAACAGCTGTACTGTGTACTGTGTAGGGTTGCAAGAGGACGAATGTGAGTGGATACTCCAATGCCCGAGCGTTGTGGTGGTGTGCTTGATGTTGATTTGGATGTGCCTGTTTTATCACAGTGGCCGGATTTCGTCCAATCGCAGCGTGCCAGAATCGATCGCTCTTCCCTGCCTCCCTTAGTACATTCCCTCCTGCCGGCTTCAGCTAGACGCACCGCTGGACGAGAACGAGTAATCACGACTTAGTACATAGTAGACGGGCACACGCGCTTGCGGCTTGCGGGATTTGGTAGGTGGCTTGAGCTTTCTCTCCTTTCCCCTTCTCCCCCCGTTCTTCGTGCTTCTCGACACAAGTCCCAGTCCTTTCCACACCTGCCCGTCTTGGCTCTGTTCCCTCTTGGCAAAGCTTATCACTCGTGGTCGGCCAAAGGCTTGGCGATTCGCCTTGCCGTCTTTCATCCTCTCTCTCTTCCCGTCCACTGTCCGTTTCTTTGGCTGGCTCGGCCTGCTGCAGCTGGCGAGGGGCATAAGGGCGTCGTTATCCATCCTGACCCTCCCGTCCAACTGTACAACTAAATGCCTTCGCCCTAGACGAGCTGCGTCTACCTCAGCTTTCACCCCCCGCAACATGACACGAGCACTTGGGCCAGTCCATCCTGTTACCATCTTTTCCTACTGATATTTTCGCAGCGGATGCGGACGGTGGTATTTGATCCTTTGCCCGCCCGTTTGTCGCCGCCAATTGAGTCTCTTGAGATTTGTCCTCAGGGACCCTGCGTCGTGTCACCTCCCACAATGTCAGTCTTGAGCGGTGGCCGACTTGCTGTGAGGGCGGAGAGAGGCCGCGGAGTTAAGGCCGTACGCGGCAGCGAATCCCGACACGCGACACTCACGACTCGATTCCATAGTACTCGACCGACACATCTGCACTGGCCAGCGAACGGCCACCAGCGCCGTCTCGAACTCACTTGGGAGCCGGTGGTGGCCGTTCCAGACTTTGGCCGATCAATTCTCGCGACAAGCTTCCACCCTCTCTCTTGACCCAAGCCTCAACTTTAGTAACTTGAATCTATCCAGTGCGCATTGAAACATGCTGTTCTCAAAGAAACCATCCAGTCAAGTCTCCCCATCGCATCTTCCCTGCCTGGCGCCCCACTTTCCAGGCTGCAAGCCAAACCCCAAATAAAGCTGCGGCACGTAGAGCTGCGCTGTTTCGCTCGTCTCCGTCGTCCCAAACCTGGAACGGATTCCAATATGTTGCAAGTCCAGTACTGTGATGTCCTCTTGGTGAGCCGCATCGGCGCCCATTCAGGAACTCGAGTGGATGTACTAAGAGCCGCCAAGTCATCCCGATACTTGTTTGGCTCAACTGAGATTTGGACAAGATGTAACTCTTGGCGATTGGCAGGCTCGCAGAAATCCCGCTCAGATCTCTGTCGGGCCAAATCAGGAACCGCGCCAACACGTCCCAGGCTCTTCTAGGAGGTTTAAATCGCCTTGGCCGGCTCATCGGATTTCGCGGGGGGGGCGCCTTAGCCAGCATGCATGTTTCTTCTCAAACCGAGTGCGGTCGACGCTCTCTCAAATCATCGGCCTGTGTCTACGTATCAAGAGAAGGGAGGGGGGTGACGCACGAATCTCCTGATTTGTTGGTCTTGGAGAACCAGCGATCCCGCCCGAACAGAGCCAAATACAGGTTTTCGTAGAGACAGCATTGCAGCCCACTAACCATGCCCCCCTCCTCTCATATGCATGCATTTACGAGCGACTGGTATCATTTTCGAACTTCCTTTCTTCCCACAGTGCAACGGGCTCATAGTCTAGTCGCGTAAGCAGTATCAGCCAACATCTTGACCCCCGGACTTGCCAATGCGCCTGTCGACGCTTGCCGCCTTGGATACGACATTTCCAAACAAATGCGTGTATGTGTATGTGTGTGCCTATGGAATAACAGCCAAGTCTCTCGTGCTTCTGAGATGGCTGAACCGCGACGGTCGAGACGCCAAATGATGGTCGTCATCGAGTCACACAAGTGCCAGTGTGCAATTGCAATCGAGAGGAGACTGCGTTTAGACAGTCTGTCTCCCGCCTATAGCCACCTTGGCCAAAGTTGAGAGTATTATTAATAGCCCATCCAAACGTTTGTCGACATCGGGACGATCACCATAAACATTAAATCGTCATGGCAGCTCGGAGAGTTTTCAATCACCCAAACAGTTCAAAGGTGCCGTAACCTAAAGTCGCCTTGCTTTTAGTATGAAGAGGAAGAAGGAGAAGGAGGAGAGTGGGGGTATCAATTGTCTATACTCTACGGATGCGTCTCCCGATGCGTCGCTACGACGTCAACCCTCCTGGTCAAACGTGTCGTTCAGGTACCCAACGAAACTCTCCCTCATCCTCTCCACGCTGAAGCTACCCACGCCCTCGAGCCCGATGCCTCCGCGGTTCAGCCCGACAAAGGCCCTCCTCAGCCTCTGCAGCTGCGGCAGCCCGACCTTGCGCCCCGGGAGCCTGACCACCAGCTCCTCCTTCTCCTTGTCCTCCTTTCCTTGGGGGCCCGCGGCTGCGCGGGAGACGGCGACCTCGCCGCCGCCCTCGTCCCCATCGCCCTGCGCCTCGAGCACGCGCCTCACAACGTCCTGCGTCTCGCGGTCGAGCACGTACAGGTAGTCCCCGCCGGCGTCGCGGCTGCGCTGGACGGTGGCCTGGTTGGGCTTCACGGCCTTGCGCCCCGTCCCCGCGACCGCGTCCCAGATGTCGTCAAAGACCCGGGCGGCCTGCGCGTCGTCGTCGTCCCAGACGAGTGTGAAGAGCGGGCTGTCCCACCGCGTCATCGGGTTCGGTTCCTCGTACCGGAACACGAGGTTCTCCCAGTTTTCCAGCTCGTATGGCTGTTCCTCTCCGTCCGCGTCCGTCTTTGAGTCGTCGTCGTCGCTCGCCGCGGTCTTCGCGGCGTTCTTAGCCGCCTGCGTAGCTGTTGTCGTCGTCGTCGTGGTCGTAGAGGCTCCCGCCCTCCTCCTCAACCTCGCCTCGTTGATGCCCCTGGCCCTCTCCACGCCGCAGCCGATCTGCAATACCACGCTCGGCGTCCGGACGGCCTTGGCCTCGCAGTGCAGCTGGTACCGCCACCCCTTGATGTAGTTCAGCCCGTCCAGGATGACAATTTCCCGGTCCGAGAGCACGCGCTTCACGGCGCCGTAGACGGCGGCGCGGGCGTCCTTTTCCGAGGCGTTGGCCGAGCGCGTGTGCGCGCGCACCTTTTCCGGGTCGAGGTCGTAGACGTCGCGCGGGATGGAGAGGGTCGAGTCCGAGATGTAGTGCAGCCTGTAGGGCTGTCTCCCGCCGGCGCTCGCTGCGGCCCCTTCGGCGGGCGTCGTCGAAGAGGACGGGGCCGAGGTGGTGGTTGCGGCCGAGGCCGAGGCGATGCGGGCGGCGAGGTGCGCTTGAAGCTGTTTCGCGCGGTGCGTCTTGCCCGAGCTCGGGAGTCCGGATACTATAATTAACTGTCACGTGGTGTCAGTAATTAAGCTGGGCCTGATTTACGACAGTAAAGACTGCGGCTTGTTTACCGGCATTTTGTTTGTAGCCTTCGGCTCGTCACGCTTGGTCGACTTGTGGTATGGAGCGGAAGGTGAGTGACAGACTTTGGCGGGGTTCCTTGAAGGGGACGTTTTTCGCATGCTGCGATCGGCTACCCCACCTACCCAATTGGGCTTTTGTATGGTTGAGCCAAGGTGGTTGAGTGTACAAGCTAAGAAGTGTACAGTTAGTAGGTAAGTAAAGCTGAGGGAATCCCTTTGGTTGATTCCTGAAATACACGTATTAAACGAAGAAGAGAGAAACAGTGCTGGTTACCATGTAAACTATCAAAAGAAACAAAGAGAGAGAAAAAATACTGAACCTTGATGGCTTCGATTGTGGGTATCTTGGAATCCCGTAGCTGTCTTCAGACGCCTAATAGCCTAATATCCTCCATGTGTAAACATATGCAAACCCTCGCGTCGCTCTTGGCAACAACGCCTCTCTCTTCACAGCTCCATCTTCTGATCCACATCCTCGTTTTCGTCGCCATTCTCGTTGGACGTATGCGCAGCCATGATCTCAATGTAGATCAATATGCGCTCCGCTGCCAGGTCCATCATCTGCTTGGCATACAAGTCTCGCACATTCGGGCCCTTCCTGCCACGACCCCGACGGTTCGGGGTCGTCAGGCTCCTCCTGTTCGAACCCTTGACCTTCGCCTCGCGCGCCTCGATGCCTTGAGCTGCAGCTTTATGAAGCCGGTCTCTGGCGTGCCTAACGTCCTCTGCGGGCAGCGTGTGAAGGAGGTTCTCGAGGATCAGCGCCACCCTGGCGTTGTCGTCCGGGTCGATGGTGTTAGCATGCATGCCCAGGTAGCACAGCTCCAGAACATCCGCGTTGATTATGACGCCACTCTCTTCGCCCTTGCAGACCTTTTTTGGATCCAAGTATCCATTGGGTAGCAGCTGGTCTAACTGGATGGTCAGGAGGTCGACTTTGAATGCACCCCCGTAGCGCTGGACGTAGACGCCCATGTCGTTGATGAACTGGTGGAAGAACGACAGAGGTTGCTGCTTGAGCAGCCTGCACAGCTCCATTAGATATTCGTTGTGGTCCATGAATGTGTCGGGGAGATCGTAGGCAACCTCGGACAGGAGCTCCATCAGCCGGAGACGAAGTGGGATGGAGTCGGCCAGAGGCGTGATCGTATCGCCTGCCTTCCTCACTGGCGTGCGCGGGGTTCCCGGCGTGCCCGTGTCCGAGGGCTCAGAGTCCGTCGGGTCGTGAAAGTAGTCGCCAAACTGGCCGTTGTCGATGTCGAGCATGGCTGTCCGCTTTCGCTTCTTGTCGTCGCTCGCGAGTCCCTTTGTCTCCTTGTTAAATACCTCCGAGAACCTGGCCATGGATGAACTGGAGCCATCAGCAAACATGGCCTGTAAAATCATCCGCAGAGAGCCCCTGCCAGAGTCGGCTTTCTGCTGGATGTACATGACGAGGATAGACCCCCTTGTGTTATCCCAGCGCTGCAGAGCCTGTGGAGAGGCCAGCGCCTCCTCGTCCATGCGCTTTCGTTCGCTGAGGTCGGCTTCGAGAACATCCAGCATGAACTCCAACCACACCTTCCAGAAGCGCCAGCGGTGGGAATGTATCCTACTGCAGTTGAAGGCCCATCCCACAACAGCCCAGAAATCCTGGGCGCGCTGCCATATGCTGTCCTCATTGGCAAGCTTATTGTTGGATATCCGATCCCCGTCGAAGTCGTCGTCGTCTTCGTCGTGGTATCGGCTTCGGCGACCATATTGTACTCCGTGAAACCGAAATGCGTCCCTGAGCCCGGCGTTGACGGGTCCTACGATGGCCAGAAGGTCGCGCAGGTAGTCCAGCGCCTGCGACCCTACCTCGAGACGGTCGGAGCCGGCGGCTCGGGTGGTGTGGCTCGGGTGGATGGCCACCGTGTTGAGGAGGCCGAGGTGGGTTGAAGGCGGGACATAGATGGGCTTCTTGTTGGTTTTTTCCTTTCGTGAGTAGCCTGAGGTGAGGAGGCTGTTGAAGAGACCGAGCGCGCCATTATCTAGATGCCTGTCAGCGGAGGGGGCGATGGTCGTGGGTCGGGTGCTGCAGTCAAACCTACATAGATGCTCCTCTAGGTAGATCTGGCAGTGCTCCTTGAGCTCGCGCGGGAGCTGGTCCGCAAGGGAATACATAGGTCTGATTTTTGCAGGAGTCGCGGGCGTGTTCTTTGTACCGGCGGCATCGGGCGACTGGAGTGCGGTTTGAAACGAAGCTGGGGACGATACGGCGGACATGTCGGACCAGAGCTCCATCGCGAGACGTGGGGTTTGACGCGTATGGAGTGGGCTTGGACGACGCGATCGGAAATGTGCCTGTGGGTGCCCATTAAAGCCAAAGTGGGACCCTAGCTAGGCACTCACCTAGGGGCCCTTGTAGGCACAAAACCTTAATTCCGGTAGTCGAGTGTCTGCCGTTATGACCTCCCCACCCACACTGCTACCTGCCACTTTGAAGACATCGCCAGGCTTCTTCAATCATGCTTCTCATCATGGATCGGCAGGTCGGTAGATAACGAGTCATCGACCAGGGAACAGAAACATGTATTTAAAAAGGCATACATGGACTAAGTGTTGGCTCCGCCAGTGTGCCACCTCACTCTGTTTACGTCGTCACGGACAACGCATCCATCTCAAACACGTTTATTGCAAGCAACCGCGTGCGCGTCAACGCGCAACTGCTGAGGAGCCCCAAACTATAGAACCAAAGAGTTAGAGGTATTCGTTCATGTTCCACGCAGCGTGGGTTGTGTGTAATATGATACATTGTGCTGGCAGCAAAAGTCTTGGGGATGTTCGACGTCGATCCCAGCTAAGTAACGGGAACCAGATGTTGAGACTTACAGGGGTCGAGCGGTGGTGCTGGAGGTTGTGGTTCCGGTTCAGTATCCTCGCCAGCAAAGTCCTTGACGATACACCCAGAATCGAGCCTCATTCTCACTCCAAGCGAAGGTGGCAGTGGGACTCGAGGCGCTAAAAGAGCATTTAGACGTCGATGTGCCAGGCTGAATCGACCGGGCCGTGGGACTCACCACAAGAGGGAGAACTGGCCACTCGATCTACACCAAGACGCTTTGTCAGGTCAACTGCTAAGGCCGGGATCTCGTGATGTTTGATTTGGTAAATGACACGAGGTGAAGGGCTTCGAGAGGGAGACACGCAACTCCTAATCCAGGTGCGGGATGTTCTCGTCTTATAACAAATCGTGCGACCTGATTCATGTTGTTGTCCGCCTTCTCTCCCCCACTCGCCTTCCCCTCACCATCGCAGCAACTCATACAACTCGACCTCGTTGGCTCCCTGCCAAGCTCTTGTAGTTAAGCGTCTTTAGAGCGGATGGCCATTCCACAAACTCTCACCCTGGCTGAAACACAAAACACTAGGTTACCAAAGGAATCGCCCGTGTTGAGCAGGTTGTTACGGGAAAGGAATGGTCGCGACGGCTTGACAACAGGCAGGCATCCTTCTTACTGAGGTACATCTGTTATGGGACATCTCCCGATGATCCCTTTACGCCGTAGCATAGGCCTGCTTGAGCCGACAATGAATGCAGAGGGGAACCGCACGGGACGAGGATATTGCAAAAGCAAATCTGCCCGAAGCCCAGATTTCACGAGTTGGTTGAATGTCATGAATGGGACCTAACGTCCTAGACTGTCCTCATGCGCCGGCGCCCAAGTGGATAACTTCGAACTCGTGACTCGGCTATTGAAACAGAAGCCCGAATTCACACGATAAACATCGCAGGATAAAAAGTCATGTACTTGGGTCGTAGCATGTGCAATGTCTCAGTCCCCTCCTCCCCTTACCCCCGCGCGAGGAAAAAGCAAACACCAGTGCACAACTGGGCGAGCTGAGGAGTCACCGTTGCAAGACAATGTGACGTATCCATACTCCAAGGAACGAGATCTCGAGCACGGGATAGTGATTTCACATGGCAGGGGAGTCGCACGATTACTCCGAAGGCTGTATTCGCGCTATGGGCCTATGCTGCTGGAGAAGGAGAACAGGCAACCTTTCTCCCCCTCTCCGTTTGCGGCTCCCTTTCAGACTTGCTGCCTGCTTCAAGTACTCGACCTGGCCGAATATTTCCTTCTCCCCGTGAAGCATGAGGTACGAGGTCTCGGTACAACCCCTGGCTGCCTCGCGCAACTTGGGCGCGACATTCAAGCAATCGGCGTACATGACGGTGAACACTATGAGAACGGACTCGTTCACATGGCCCGATTTCTTGGTCTCCAGCACCGGTCTTCCGGACGCCTTGCTGGGAGGAGGCGACGCAAAAATGTCGAAGCCGAGCGCCTCGAGACCCTATATCGCCAACTCGAGACTATTATTGATGGCCTTACCCTCAACTACGTGTCTCTCGCTCAGCGCTTGGTACAATTCCGAGACCGTCAGACACTGCTTGACATTGCCGTTAGTGTAGATGCCACCCCTTTTCGAGAGCATCTTGAGAACGGTGGTTTCGTCATGTGACACTAAGGAGCACCTAGTGCTTGTTGTATAAATTGACAGGCACGGGTCTTCCAGGGCTGGAGAATATGAAGAGATCCAGCCAGTGCATATCGTGTTACAAACTCGGTGACCGACTTTCAGGTCTCAAAGCCAACAGAGAAAGGTGACCGTATAGCATGCCCACCAAAATTCACTTCAAGGCTGATGATACGTCATATGGTTTGAGTTCTCCTCTAACACCAGCTTCTCGTTATGAGGGATGGCTGACGAAGTGGTTTCTGCTTCTGTTATTGACTGGCTTGGTTGCCAGGAAACAAACCTAGGGCAAGGCAGCGGAGCCCTAATGAAAACGAGGTATCTCACCCTTTTTGCAGATATTGGGCCGCTTGAAAATGTGGCACTTCCCACCGTCTTAGGAAGGCTCGGTCCGGCATAGCCGGGTGGTGGTGGTGTTACTTTGCCACGATCTGCTACCCCTCGCAGGAAACAGTTCATGCAACAGAAGAGGTGGAGCAATTTCTACAAACTCCTGGCCACCGAAAAAAAAAAAGATGAATATGCCGATGAAAATGTGTAAAATACGTCATCTTGTACCGCTTTCCGAGCAGCATTTGGTAGCACCATACAAAAACGAAAAGGGGAGGGGGGTAGTGGTCATTCGCTAGACACAAGATACCTCCGTGTTCTTCCTGAAAAGGCATCAAACAGTCCCACGAATGCCTCAGTCCAGCAGGAAATACGTTCCGAGCCCACCACTACAGGCGACCGCTGAGCCTCATCATCAGGAGCCCGTCGAATGACACCAGCTGGCCCGACGTCCCGCCCCTCCTGCTCCCACTCCCCCTTAGCCCATTGCCGAAGGGCGCAAGCCCACCACCAAGTCGACATGCCACGATTGCCTAAAGCGGATGGAGGGCGCCTGGTATTGGCTGAGAAGGCTGGACGCCCGCTGAAAAGAACGCGGCGGAAGACCCTCGTCTGCATAATAAGTGCGTGTATATGTATGTCAATTCCCGCCTGTACTGCGTAGCGGAGATGGTTGATCCCCTATTGTAGCCGTCGTTTAGTGTACACACCCTCAATGAGAAGGTCTTCTCCGTCCAATAGATGATGTCGAAAATGTCCCAAACGCCCGCTGTGTGATGCAGGGTACCGCAGCAGGCCCAAGGGCCCCAGAGAGACCAACGTGATTTTATCCACTTGGTCCCTTTCAACCCTATGATCGGTATCATGCTAGCCTGAAGTGAACCACACCTTGTGATCCTCCTCCTTCTAAAGAGTCCATATCGTGGTTCGAGCCAATGGGAAGCCGCGAGGCACACGACATGCTTGCCGCGTATTGTGTGTGTTGTAAAGATTCCCGTAAACGCCGTTGATATATGTATGATGTGTCGGTTCAGCCCGCGTTGTCCACTTGTTGATTTATTGGCCGTTGGCTATCGAGCGTTAGCATCTAAGGTGTCAGACAGTGACTTGGACACAGGTGGTACTCACTAGGATCGGTGGGGAAAGAGTTTGAACCGTCGTCACCCTTGAAGAGCATCTTGGGAGTAGCGCAGGTAGTAGAGTTCATGTTGACGGATGACTGTTGATGTCTTGGATTTTGGTAAGAGATGACTCGAAGGACCGAACTGGGTATAAGGCAGTGGGCGTCTTGCGATGAAGGCGTGTGTCTGTTGGACTCAGTTGGTGGCAAGAGGAGGTTAAGGCACCAACATTTTATATCCAACAATGAGCCTCATTGCCTCGATTGAGTCACTTGGGAGACGAAGAGTACGTTTATGGAGGCAGACTAGATGCCTCGATCCTGTCGGCCTAGCCTACACCCCCCTAGTCGTGGCCATGTATGTTAGCTGTCGACACAGCCGCGTCAACCTACAAAAGTCGATAATGACAATGTCAAAGACATGGAATGCCCTAAGCCCGTGCCAACCCGCAACGCAACGCGCATTCGCGCAACAGTGGTACACTCGGTTTGCGCAGCCTACGAATATTCCTAAAAATTAGGCAATTGCGTCGTCTGATTCGTTCATTGCTTGCGTGTTCAGACAAGCTAGGAACATTTAGATGGGGTGCCTTGAATTCGGGTTTGATGTTGGACCCCTCCAGATGCGGCTTGTACCCCGCCGCGGCAAGGCAGACCGAGACATCCATGGCCCCGTGAGTCACATCGAATGTGACGACGTAGATGACACGCCGCGAAGTGACAAACACCCCTCCAGTCGAGTATGGAGGAGGAAACAGAATGTCGTTACGGCGAGACTGCATGCCGCTTGGGGTCGTGGGGGCTGGGGCGCTGTGCTGCCTGGGTCGCGGAGACGAAGTGGGCATGGGGGTCCCAGACGGTCGTAGTGCCCGTACCCAGTTTTCCAGGCAAAAGGGGGGAGCTGCCTGGAAAACAGTTGTCTCTGGCAATAGCAAGACGAAAAAGCCTAGAAACAACGGGGAGCATCGCATCACGGGGTTTGACAAGTACGCGCCTTGCGTGTGACCGAATGAGGCATCCACCCCCAAAAGCGCGCGCATGTGTGTGTACTGATGTGTATGTGAATAAGGGAACCCTTGGCAGACGGTGGCTTTGCGCCTCGGTAAGAAGATGTCGAGAGCACGTACGTGCTTTTGTGTTGGGGCGGCGAAGGAGAAACGGAACAATGACACAGAGACATCAAGTCGAAAGCCGGGCGGTTTTCGCACTGCCCGGATGACCGACATCGACAAGTCTGGCAGCTTGCGATAGGCATCAACCTCAGTGAGTAGGTCGGCTTAGGCTGACAGACTGACAGACTGACAGCGGCCGGCGAGGCGTACCAAGGACGGTTGCCGGGGGATACGGACGAATACAGAGAGACAGAGACGGACACAAGGACACAGAGTACATCTCAACAACGCAGCCGTTGCGAGAATTGGGTATGTCGGAAATCACGCCCCCACTGACATTTCTCGGTGATGTGCGCCGTCATGATTGACGGAACCAGAACGCGACAAAATCGGATGGGAGGCACAGCCCAGTTTCCCTCTAGCACTCAAATTGACCGAACCCAACTGGAAGAAGTACGCTGGTGGTCGGTTGATTATTTTGGTGCGAAGTGTGTAAAGAGGAAAAGGGGAAAGCAGGAAACGGAGAATTGTGGTTGGCGGCAATATAGCAAGAGGTGTCGTTGCCTGCGGTCGCGTGGTGAGGTAAGCATTGCTGCCTAAGCGTAGGTAGAACCAAACAGGGCTAGCACCTCGCGAACCTCGTGATTGAGGAAGGGCGGCCCCATATTTTCACAGCCGACGTGTTTTTCTCGCAAAAGTATATTTTCACGCTCTTCCCCCCTTCTTCCTCTTCTTTTGCTCTTCATCGACATCCAAACAACTTCGCGCGCAGCCCCGAAACCAATCAGGGACAGGATTCTCATGTATGGTCCTTATCAGTCCAACGAGTGTGAGACTTGTCTTGTTCCATCGCAAGACAAATCAGACGGCCTCGTATCTGGTCCAATACGCTCTCTGTGGGCTCATCTGCAAGTGCCGATGGCAACCGCCGGCAGCACGCGCAAGAAGACCTGGTTTTGGGAATGTCGCCATTGCCAGCATTCGGTCACACGTTGACCAAACCCCATGATTTGCCTACACCTCGCGATCTCACTGCGCAAGAGTGTCAACTACTTTTTATATCGTTCGAGTGGGAGAACAAAACCAACGGTCTAGACAACCGGTCCGCTCCACCCTGCTGCCATTGAGACCAGTGTGGCTCCAGGACTAAAATCGGACGAACATATCACGTCGCTCTCGCACGAGTTGCTGCTGGTGTGTTCACTTTGTGCTTGCGCATTTGGCGAACGTCATTGTTCTGACGGCGCCGTGATTGCTGTAATTCGGGCAGTCACTTGCACGTGATGCCGAGTTGAAACAATGGGGTATTTGATGATCAGTCGTTCAAATAAGCCCGGAACGCCGCATTGAAATGCATGCGCCATGCAGCATCATGGCTATTTCATATCACGCTCCCGCCAAAGATATACTTTTCGTCCAGGAAAGAGAGCAGAAATTTGGCCAGCAGCCGACCCGTGTAATTTACCGACACGTCACGTGGAAAAGGGTGCTGCTCGCCGTTGCTGGGGAGAATCGGGTCCATCGTCAGGAAGTCGAGCTCAATGACTGTCAAGAAGAAAAGAAAGCCTCGCGTCAGTACAGGATGATTCGACCATCGAGGAGCCTCGGGGAAACCTACAGCTGTCGCCCTGGAGCAGCTCTTTCAAGCATATGACCATCTCCATCGCCGGCCCATCCAGATCGCCCTGCTCGGCCCACGAGCTATCAAGCATGGGGTTGAACGGCCTCGTCGACGTGTCGCGGCTGTGCGTCTGGTAGACCTGGTGGAACTGATACGCAAACTGCTTAAACGGCATGTTTTCGACCTCCCGGTTGATGTTGAGGGCGTCCTGACGCTTGTACTCGGGCGGCGTGTGGTTCCGCAGGCTGATCTCGTTGAGCGCCACGACAAAGTTGTCGGCGGCCGTCTCGACCGACTCCATGAACAGGCAGAGCACCAGGAACGACGCCATGCACGGCGCCCACTCCCGTCGCGACTTGGGCTTGAGCGACTTGGAGAAGGACTCGAAGAGGTGCTGCATGTCCCGCATCAGGAGCTCGTCGATTACCGCCTTGATCTGCCTGTTGACCACGCGCGGCGTCACCCACGGCACTTCCTGCGGCACAAGGCCCGAATCTTGTAGGCTGACGACACTCGGCCTGGTGATGCAGAGGTGTCGCGTCATGACGAAATGAGCGCCGTATATCGCCAGGGCTTTCTTGACCGTGGCAGACTGGACAGAGAGGGATTGAGTTAGCAAAGCGGCATCACAGAGGTTAGGCCGGAGGGGGGGGGGGGGGNGGTCTTACATCAGACTTGCTGGCATACCTCTGCACGACGTCCAATATCTTCTTCGGCAGCTCGGTATGCCGTATCGACTCCGTCACGGACTTGGCGTATCTAGGCTCGGCAGCGATGGCGGCCAGGTACCCCTTGACCTTCTTTCTCAAAGCGTCTCTTTGTGCCGCCGAGTCCAGCTCCAGCACCATCGGCGCCGTACCTCGAGCCTGAAGGTCCACCCTGTCTCTTTGTACGTGCAGATGGTAATGTTGCTGCACGTCGGCCGTCCGGGGGTTGAAGAATCTAGCCTTGACTTTCAGCGACGCGGACAGTCCCGAAAAGAGCTCGACCTCGCGAGGCGCCAGTTCCACGGCGTCGAGGTCGACGTTCTCCGCCATGAAGTGAGCCATCTGGTCCTTCCGGAAGTGACGCCGCATGAAGTCGGGGAACAAGATGGTGAGGAAGTCGGAGAACTGCCAGCACACGACCTGCGGCACCAGGAGGGCGATCTTCTTGCAGTTCTTGCACGGCCTCTCCGAGTCGCACTTGACCTTGCGGCTGTGGCAGCAGAAGCATGCGCCCAGGCGGCGGACCTGCAGGGCACTCTCCTTGGTGGCGTTGGCCAGCGGGCCCTTGCGTCCACGTGTCTGGGTTTTCATGGCCTCGAAGCACTCGTACGGGTTGGGCCGACCCGAAAGGGCGTTGATGGAGTGGGGCGTGACGATGACGAACTTGCTCGCCGGCTCGCCGGCCTTCTTCTTCTCGACCTTGCCGGTGATGACCTTGCGGATGGGGCTGGATGTAGCGGCCTTGTCGCCTTCGTGCCTGAGGTCGGGCGAGGTCGGGCTCGAGCGAGGCGGGCTCGTCGTCGCGGAGGCCTGCGACGACCAAGAGTGGTCCTCCATTAAGAACATGGAGCTCCCATTGTCGACCTTGAGGTTCGCCGGGTTCCATGGATCCGGATTGGCATCGGGGTGCAAGGTTTGCGATAGGTTGATGCTGTCCTGCTGGTGCTGGGGGTATGTCTCCAAGCCCGTCAGGGAGGTGTTCGTTTGGAACGAGTTGACGAATGAGGCCAAATCTGTGCGGAAAACCGATCAGTCCGAGGACGTAAAAGAGCCAGAGTCAAATGAGAAAGATCAGACTCACCGTTCAAGTTGGCCTGGTCTCCGGGGAAGAGGTAGCCCTGGGGCGTCAGAAAATCCGACTCCTGACCGGCGGCAACGAATTGGCCATCGGCGGCGGCGGACGGGCCCGGAGCAGCAAAGGCCTCAGGCTGCTCCGGGAAGCTCGCGGCGGAGAAGGCGGGCTGGTCGGGGTCGAAGTCGAGGTTTAGCGGGGAAAGTCCCGCCGGGTCCGAGGTGGCGCGGTGACCGACGACAGCGTAACCGTTCAAGCTGCCGCTGGCTGGGCTAGGGAGGAACCCGACCGAGGCTGGGTACGAGGCGTAGTCCAGATACTGCCACGACTCGTCCGTGTCGGTGGCGGACTGGACATCGTATGGGGAGTGAGGCGTCGGGCCTCTCGAGGAGACAGATGCCATCACGGACGGTAGTCTCCGCTTCGGATTTGATGGTGGTGATGTGGTTGGTAGCAATCGGAAGTGTTCCGCCGTTCGAAATCGATAAACTGCGTGGTGCTTCGGTGGCGGGTCGTTTGATCCGAGCCGATGAGACTGGAACCCCTTTGTTCGTCGAAAAACCGAGGCGGTCTTATTTTCTCCAACGTGAGATGGCCAGCTGTCCAGGGGGGCGGCGCTGGCTGCTGGCTACGTATGCTGACGCCCGATCCCGGGGGAACTGGCGCGCGCCGGGCGGGGAAGCCTCTGAGCCTTTGTTGGGTAAACGAAAAAAATGCAAGACGAGTGTTCGTCGTCGTCTTTTCAACACTCAATAACCATGTGGAATCGCCGTTCCAACCCTTTAATCGGTCGGACTCGAGCAGGGAGCCAGTCGTCACTCGGATGGTTCGCTTTTTTCCTTCTTCTCTCCAACCTTGTTTACCGCTCGGGAAAGTCATGCAGGAGAGCGGGATCGATGGGAAAAGGGCACGAAAAAGGGCGGCCAACAGATTTAATACAAGTGGACGGTCGGTAATCACCCACGCCAGCGACAACCAGTCAGCTGCGCCGCCGCCGTATGTCCAGCGCTGTACGGTACTTTTGCTGCTTGTCCTGCTGAACGAGCTGGGCCCCCCAGTGGCCTCCAAGCCTCAGCTTGCTAAACCTCTTCTGGGACCGAGGGCGGGTCCCGAGCCAGTGTGTCGATTGGACGCTGGCTTCGCTAGCCCGATCCATTACCGGCCGCCGTTCACCGGGGCTCGGCGGTGCGGGAGAGCCCGTTTGCCACACCGGGTGACCGAAGCGTAGTCGGCGCCTGCAACGGGGAAAAAGCGGGATGCACGTGGCTAGGAAACGGCAGGACCTCTTCACAAGTTGCCCTACCAGATTGGCGTCGCATTTCCAACAAGTCGCGGCAGCAGACACAACCCAAACTTTCACCACCTAGGAGCTGGTGGCTCCCGCATGAAACAGGCGGGCAGTCAGCACTACCTTGGGTTTCCTTCCCACCTCACTTTGGGGGCGGGGGGGTTCGCATTGTACTTGTTGCTTCCTTTGACCAACGTCACCCTCACTCCAACATCGATCGGTGAACCCGAGAATGCGACTCCGACGTCGATTTACCAAGATCAAGAACACGGCTTCTTGGCTTCCTCACTCTGTCCGGTTATCTTAGATCGACGGACGCGCTCGCAGCAGCGAACCGGTCCGAGCCCCAAACCCCTGAAAGAACGACTGCTATTCTCAAACCTCTCTCACTCGGCATTTGCATCCTGCCCCCCNATAATCAGGATTGCGGGCGTCACGACAGCATGCCGATCCTGGAAATGTCCTTGACTCAAACCGATCTCCCACGCTCCGTGCCTCTACGCCGCGTTGCCATCATGAACCGTCCCCAGACATCAATCCAAGGACACGTCTTTGGAAACAAACGCCTTCCCGCGTCTCCATGCTCGACACTACACGCTCAATACCACCACTGGACTGTCCATGAACCCTTCCAGTGCCAGCCTCTGCCGGTCGATATCTCCAATTACAATGTGGGTAAGCCATAAGCCTGCCCGTCGCACGACCAGAGTTATGTCTGGCATCCCCCGCCAAGATTAGGTTCAGTACACACATCGCCTGACTAGGACTTACACGCCAGAAGCACAGGCTGATATGTGCCGGTCATGACTGCTCAGTGCTCACACAAAAGCGAGCGGGCCTCTGGAAGCTGAACGGCACCCACGCCGTTTGGCGCCGCCTGCTCGCCGGCACCGACACAGTTTGAATGAGGTCACCGCCCATTTCAACTGCAGAAAGGGAAAGCGTCATTGAGCTTTCGCCAGGCTCCGCCGGCATCCTGCCGCGGCCCTTAGTTTGCTCCCGTGTGCCTCGGTGAGAATGTGAAGCCCTCTCGCAGCACCTGTAAATCGGCAGTCTCGCTACGGTGCGTTTTGAAATCAAACGGGATGTCGGGCAGAATATTCAATACCACCAGGCCGCTCTCCGCCCCGTCGGCTGCCGTCTCCTCGACCCACCTCGCTACAAAATCAGTTTCTGACCTTGGAAGCAACAGCTCAGAGTCCCTAGCCCGAACAAACATTGCTTGGCATGGCACTCTTATTAGTACACCCAAAGGGCTGGTATTGACCTCGCCAAGGCTCTAGCCCGGAGAGTCGTCTGTGTGGACGAACCCCTTCTCTCTCATTCTTCCCTCGAGGAGACCTTCTTGGATTACCCTCTGACCGGTTTCGAAGCAGTGGGCAGGTATCCCCAAGATAGAACATCCAAACCAACCGAACCGCGGCCATAAAGATGCGTGCACCGCTCTACATCCCAGCTTCCACACGCTTTCTGCTTCTTCCCTCGGCTGCGGAAATCTTATCTTGAGCCCTTGTACGGATATGTGATGTACACACAGTAGATAGATGGGCGGCAAAACTGAAGAAGGCAAGCAAGGCTGTGCCTACCCAGGCCGGCCATGCGGGCATCACGCTGCCCGTGTGCCCCGTTCTCTTGCCAAACTTCAGCACTAGCCCTTCATCCCCATCAGCGACCTTTACCTGTCAAATATTAACATGTCTGCTCCCAGTACAGATAGTGCTAGCCCAGTACCCATGATCGGAAATTACAGGTTTGTATCGTGCTGGCCGCCGGTTCTTACCCCGTCCTTGACGCAAGTTATTATCATCTATCAAGGGCGGGTTGAGCGGCGTGCTGGTTCGATTTGATCGGCGGCGCGCTGATCGAATCTACAGAGTACTGCCCTCTCCTCCTCTTCGCCGATGGTCACCCTCTCCACCCCCAGGCCCCCCTGGTGACCCATCAAGCGGCGGGATGCGACATCACGGCACCCCCCCCCCCNACCCCCCCCCCCCGCACCCTTCCCCTTCTTCACAGAGCGCAGCACGCTGCACGCTGCACATCGGGCTGTTTACGGTTTCCGTTCCCCGATCTTGGCACGGTCGAGAGGGAACCCCTCAATCGATCGCCCCGTTACTTACTTCCTGCTGTTTCCTCCCGCCCAAACCACCCCGTCAGGCACGCAAGAAGGACACGCACATCGGCGGCCGATGATCACCGTTCATTTCAGCCCAACCCCCAGGCGCTGTTGTGTTGGGCGATTGATAGGGACCCAGCGAACAATTGAGAACCATCCTTGGCACCTGCCGCTTCTGGCTTGCAGAGATAGATGCATGAGTGCCAGATATGCAAAGCAACGGGGCTTTGGCTCCTCTTAGACTGTGCGTGTATCACGAGCATCACCCAATGTCGGGAAAAAGACAAAGGACAGCGCAGTGGACGGGTCCTCGAAAGGGACGTTGTCCCACGACCCGGATATCTGCGAGTCTGCGGAAACACTACATGAAATTCTTCAGCGCCAGAGAGCGCACGCTGCCAAGGCCTATGGATGGATATCAAACTGCCCTAGGTTCATCTAAGCCGCCCAAACCAGTGACTAGAGAAGAAGAAAACGACGCGGGGGACGGCGTGCCACAAGGGATACATACGTGTGAACCACTCTTTCCAACAAGAACCACAGAACCGGCAACAGTATCAAGCAACCTCCCCGTAGGCCAAGTGTAAGGAAGCAGCTTGAGGGCCATCTCTCCCTCTAACACGCCGTGGCGGTACAAAACAAGAAGAAACAAGAATAATGACACCGGCAAAAGGACTAGAAAATAGGAATAAAAACAAAAACAATGTACAAGGACGGTTTCCGCTGTGTTCCCAAGGAGCCCCTAGCGCCCATCGCTTCCCTGTGGTAAGCTCGCATGCCCCTTTCGCTTGCGAAACCAATCCGTGAAAGGGGAGGGGAAGTTGGGGTATATGAGCGTGAGTGTTGTGTCGTGTGCGATAAAGATCATTCAGATGAGTAGTAGAGAGGCACCTTTCCTTCTGCCCTGAATAATAGGCAATATATTACCATTTCCTCGCGGTACCAAACCACACGAAACAAACAAGACGCAACTCGCTCGCCGAGAGCTGGAGGATTTGAGCTACGCTAGCCTGTGGTGTCTTTCCTGCGTCGTTCCTTGTGGTGGGAGTCCGTCGTCCTGTCGACATCCGCGCTGTTTCCGTATCAGAGTCATCTACTCTCGTCTTTGCGTTGTCTCTTCTAAAGAGTGAGAGGGGTCCATTCAGCCCGTCTGCAATAATTTTCAAGTTCGTAAGGTCCGTAGAAATTCGTCAAAATAGGGCCCGGTGCACCGAACCCTTATGTTGGGATTGGGCATGTACCACACGCCGCAGTCGGGGTTCGACCTGGGGCAAGCAAGGGGAAGCGAAGAAGCAAAATTAGCTTCTGAACCGCGCGATGGCACGGTCTTGGATCTGCTTCTCCGTGGAAACGTATAGTCGGTCTAGGTATTCCATGGCGCTGGCATCCTTGAGGATCTTGGCCACCTGGATGCCAGCCGAAATCAGCTGTAGAATATTGCGATCGTCCTTCAGCGGGCGACTCTGATGCTTGGCGGCGTGCCGCATCTCCAGAGAGTTCTCGAGAATCGTGACAAACTGCTTAATCTGTCCGTTGTAGAGCACCCGCGCGGGAATGCGGCGCTTCGTCGCCAGCCGCTTCAGGAGATACACCCATTCCGTCCATTCCCGATCCTGAGGCCGCTCTACGGGCCGCATGTCCTGCGTTAAAGGAATCGGAAACTGGTATTTTGCAACGAAGTCGTAGGCGCACTGAGAAAGCCGGTCGTTGACTTGGGTCAGGACCATGTCCTGCTCTTGCACCTGCAGGTTCGTCGGCAGGTGAGGTAGTTCGCGCTCTTGCATGGCGATGTATTTCGGTGGCGGACGGGCGAGAAATTGATGCGGGCCGTCGAATTCGTCGCGGTTTGACGGCCTACGCTGAGGCCTTCCCTTCCCATTCACCTTTCCTTTGCTCGGAGGCGTGGCGCCGGCTCCGTTCTCGAGGGAGTAGTCAGACAAGTTCGGGGATGCAATGATGTCGTCGACCGAGTCCGTTGGGGAGTATCTCTCCTGGTGGTCCCACGCCTGGGAGTTCGCACTCTTGTACGAGCCATAGCCAACAGCACCACTGGTGCCGTATGTGCCAGAAGCCGGGCGTGATCCGTACGCCGGGGCGGCGGCGGCAGCGGGAACATGGGGATTTGTTCCGATCGGCAGGTTGTAATTACTGGCTCCTGGCGAGTATGACACGCTTTGAAGGGACGGAGTGTTACTCGCTTGTTCCTTTGTGATGAAAAATGGCAGAAAACTCGACGTCTGGTTCTTACCTCGATGAGCGATAGTAGTTGCCGTCAAACCCTCCAGCGGGTGGGAATGTATCATTGTACATTGAGCTTTTCTCGTAGGTCAGTCTTCCGTCCTCGGGCTTCAGGGGATTAAAGAGAGCGGTCCGTACCTCCGCGTCGAGTTCCACGGTCCGTTGGACATGGCTGAAGGTCTATAGGCAAAATCCGGCTGGGCCATATCTTCCGGGGGCATAACGGTAGAGAAAGAAATGTCAAGCAGCAAAGCCCTGGAGGTTTCCAAAGTGTCCAGAAGATGGAGGCCACGTGAAATAAGAACAATCCTTGGGCGGGCAGGTAAGCCCCGGGTGTCCAAAATGAGTCCCTTGGGCTATGAGCTTCGGCCAAGTAGTCCTGGGACAATGCGGCAAGATGTCTCCTCAAACACAAGGGAATCCACGACAACGAAATGGTCTTGTTCCAGGATGGTACCCTTAAAGAACTCCGGGTCGTTGCATGGGCGGTGTGGGTGTTGGGGGAGACGCAGGTGATCGATCCAAGAAACGACTTGTCTCCACGACGGTCACCTCAAATGACTTATAAGGTGATCGGGAATGACTTGGCTTGGAAGACGGACACTAGGGGGTTAGTGGGAGATGTCTGGTTTTGCTGGCGCAAAACGGGAAAGAAGAAACCAAGAGGCTCCTGGGATGGACGAGGATGAGGGAGCGGGCAGAATCCTAACAGTGGATGATTAAGTTCGGAATGGAGGCATTTATGTCTGCTTGAGATGGCTCTCCTCGTGGGGCGTGGTATCGAAGCGGCGAAAATGGTTGATCCCAGTCAGGACGACAGAAAGATGTGGTCCGTTGGGATGAGACTCGAGTAAAGATTTGCATTCGCCCCAATGACCAACACCACGGAGACGTCTCTGGTTTCAAACGGACGGCTGTCGCATGGGCGGGAGGATACGTGACTGCCAAGCGCTGTAGTCGAGAAGGTTCGCCTGCCGGGCTTCCTGGAATAGATTGGTTGACGATGCGCGCCCTGGGTCTAGTGTAGCTGGCATTTATCCCTCGCTTTTCCTGAGCCCTTGTTTTTGTGTCGTGGTCGAACCGCGAGTGACGAGGGAGATCGGCGTGCCTTGGATGGCCGGTGTTCTCCCGTCCCCTCCATTTTCGCGCGATACCAGGTCGACCGTTTTTTCTTTCTTTGGACAGTTGGCCCCTCCCTCAGGGGTGACCCCAGAAGGAAAACAAATCTAATGGCTGGTCGGTACAGGCTGGTGCGTGGAAGTCATTGGGTATGCCAACTCCCGGCAGAGGACGGGGCCAGTCGTGTTGAGTAGGGCACCGATTGGGCTGTGACAGAGACTTTTCCACTACTGGGCTGGAGAATTGTTGCCCGAGGACTCGGAGTAGCCTCTCGGTACCGGATGAGATGATTTGTGCAGGGTTATACCTAGCGGGAAAAGAAGCGGTGACAGAACGCCGGGTTGGGCACGAATTGGACAAGTAAACATGGACAGCCGATACGATGAGGGGACGCGCGCGAATTGTACGTGCGAATTGTACGTGCCCAACCATGCCTTGGTGCCCACTTTAAGAGAGACGAAGTTGCTTTTGTGCCTCGTTGAATCAGAAACCCCACCGTCCTAGTATCCCGACAGTAATATTGTCAGCGAGAAAGAAGCGACCCCAGCCAATCGTGGTGGTCAGTGACAGACAAGCCCCGTGCTGACAGTCATGGGCGCCTTATGTGAATGGCAACTGGAGAATTGTCCTCCATATGAGGCCAGGCCAGTGACTGGAAGAGGCTCCATGATTCGCGGGCTGATGAAATGATCTGACTTTGACGTGAAGCCGGTCTTGTCTTGGACTCTTGTCTTGTATTGGAGCAGGGAACCGGGGTCCGAGAATGATTGCCAGGAAGACAGTCAATGGGGCGGGAAAAGATTTGTGGTAGGAGAAGGGGAATCAATCTGGGCAGCGCAAGGGCCGATGGCGCGTACCCCAGAGGCTTGCTTGCTTCATGGCCGTTCGGCTGGCTGCGGGTGACTGGGTAGTCAATCGACATCGACCTCCATCGCCAATCAGGCGGGATGACGTGCGCCTCGGTTAACCCCATATCCTGGGAACTTTGTCGATAACCTCAACCGATCGAGCTTGACCAGGTGCCATAGTCAAGTGCAAGCCAAAATTGTCGGACGATCGCTGGAATCTCTGCGCATGATGATCATGGAAGATTGCTCGATCTCGGGGTGCAGTTAATGGCAACCAACTCGACCCAAGATTGGGTGGAGGAGAGGGGGCGGACTCGGGGAGACACGCTTTTTCGTCTCGTGACAATGTGACAAACGGCGCCTCGTGGTTTGCGGGGATGCTGCAGGACGATCATATTGTCAATTTGAGACGACGTTCGTTATTCGTTGGCATCGTAGAAGAGTCTGTAGTTCAGCCAGCTTCCCGCGGGCCTGTCTCTCTGCGCATGAGATTTGGTTGATTCCATGCCGGGACTTCTGAAGTGCGGGGAGGCACAAGTGTTGCCCAAGAACATGCGGAGCCTCTGTACAGTGTCGATAGATGGATAGAGGGATGGTGGGTGAGTGGGTTTGCTGTTTTTTTTTGGTCTCGCATGCCTGCCTCGTCGAGACAAAATCTATCTGGAGCGGCGCAGACCGCAGAGCGTGGAGAGTTGGCCGAAACGTAGGAATCAGAGGTCTAGGGACCTCCATGCTTCCGGGCATTAATGAGTCCGGGATGGTGCGCGTGGCGGAGCGAGATGCGCATGACACGACCGAGATCATCACCGGTGCGATCCACTAAAAACCTGACGATTCGGAGGGCATGGCCGGTCACTTCGACCGAGTTGTCAATGCGTCTTCGTGTCTTCGGAAGCTGGGTCGATGCGGGCTAGTCCGGGATGGCGGCTCCAAATCGAGCTCGCGCCGAATCGAGAACAGGTTGGTTTCTGGTGAACGGAAGAAAGAGGAGGGGGCCCATCTCAGTCATGGAAGAATGTTGGAATGTTCGACGAACGTTCGATGCTTTCGGCGGAAACAAGGCTATCCGAACCAGCAGTCTAGGCTGTACCTGTAGAGAGTGTTTCATGGCGGGCTGGAATGGTAGGTAGAGCAAGGTTGACGCTCGACGCTAGCAACGATGAAGCAATCAATCAATCGGGCCCACCCTGGAACCGTCCGCTCCATCTTGAGAATCCCGAAGA
The DNA here is from genome assembly GCA_003386485.1 of Colletotrichum lentis. Lineage (NCBI taxonomy): Eukaryota > Fungi > Ascomycota > Sordariomycetes > Glomerellales > Glomerellaceae > Colletotrichum > Colletotrichum lentis. The sequence goes on from NWBT01000048.1 coordinate 3,188,956, forward strand.
CTGAGTGCTGGGAAAGACGGTTGGATGAAGTGTGGTGAGACAGTAAGTTCGGATCATGGTTGACGCTCGCCGATGTCTAGGTCCCTATCTACAGGGCAAAGAGGCAGGACGGTAGGTAGCTACTAGCTAGGTATCTAGGTAGACGACTGATAACAGTGCAGGTGCTCCCGTCCTGCTTGCCCCTTCCCCTCTGGAGCGTTCCGCTTCCCTCGCGTTCGCTAGTGGACACTAGCCGACGTTGGTGACCCTCTCATTGGATGGGCCATCATGCACGTCTCGTGTAGCAACTCCCACATAACGCCCTGCGCCAATCATCGTCAACGCCAGCAACGCCGGATACGCAGTACCCCGAGGCAGGGACGGTACAACGCCAGCAACGCCAGCAACGTTTCCGTCACAAAGACAGAGCTCAGGAGGCTGATTAAAAGTGAACAACCCTTTCTCGACTCTCCAACCACATGCATCCCATCTCCCACTTCCACACTCCAAGGGACAGCGCGTTGTGTGCTTCTCTCCTGCCCAGAGCCGACCCCGGGATCTCATGCACCTGCAAGATCAATCCCGCCCTGAACTGCATAGCCGCTATTGCATCAAGCATGGTCATTCGGTGCCGCTTAAACCCCCGGGCCTGTGTGGAGTATCATTGACGCCGAGCCATCGGTCGACCGAGTTGACATGGCACCGCCCAAGAGCCGAGTCCGTAAATTCCACCGCCGTAGCAAGAACGGCTGCACGACATGTAAGCAGCGCCATGTGCGATGCGACGAGCGCAAACCTCTATGGTATGCTTTACTCTGCCCCCTTCCTCTCGCTCGACTGGGCCTTTCCGTGCCCTTTTTATCTCCTCGGGGGCGCAGTTCTTTCGGACCGGGTTCGGCTTATATCCCGTGTGCGGTTCCGTCGTGGCCTAACACCTGCCGCAGCACGAACTGCCTGCAGACCGGCAAGGACTGCATCTACCCGGAGTCCGAACCCGACCATGACTCTCGAGCCGCCTCCGAGTCGGTCGCCTCCGAGGCCTCGGCCCCTCTTATCAATGTCGTGTCCCACCAGCCATTTGCTGGGTTCCCAGGTGACTACCAGATGTCACCCATGTCGCAGTGGCTTTGGCACCAGTGTAAGTGGCCTGGACCGTCGTCCGCGGCAGTATCTGATCCGAGGCTTAGTTTTCACCTTCTACGTGAGGGGTCAGACCCCGGTCGAGAGGGGGCAAAACTTGTGCAGGTACACCATCCTACCTTACCCGAGAATACTAGTGTTTGTCGGGACTAACATTCAGAAGCGTGCAAAGAACGCTGCTGCATCCAGGTCTTCTCCATGGATGTTTGGTTGTGGCGGCCTGTCAGTGGGCGTGGGTGACCGGTTCTCTCGAGCACGTCAAAGTCCCGTTTCTGTACCACAAGGCGGCGGCGTATGAATTTGCAAAGCAGCAGCTCTCCGAATCTGCCGAGACCGTCAGCGACACGGCCGTCTTCGCGATAGCCACACTGGCACTCACCGAGGTATGTCACCAGCAGCAGCTGGTCATGGTACACCGCTGACCAAGCTCGTCAAGGGGGCCGTTGGCGATCTGGATGCGTCTTCAAAGCACCTGCGTGGTCTTCACAGGCTGACGCGTCGGAAGAATGGCTACAACTTGATGAGGTCGAACTTGGCGCAGCAGATGCTGGAGATGTATGTTGTCACAAGCAGTCCAAGATGCATGCGAAGCCAGGTCCGCTGACAATTTTGTGCGCAGGGCCGGCGATCGGCTTCGTCGAGGTGAGGTAAACGTCATACACGACGCCATCAGCGCCGATTTCCAGCCCAGCATCATCGCTTTGCTGTTCACAGCATTGTGGGATATGGAAAGCCTACCACCGCGACAAGCACCAAGATACGGCTGGTGGGAGGGCGACGAGACCCCAACGGACAGGCTTTGGCAGGACTACACCAAGAACCTCAACTGGGAGCTCTCGAGAGGGTTTGACCCCGAGCGTAACATCGCCACGATGTTGAACGGCGACGCAAAGAGCAGCAGGGCAAGCTACATCGCCACGTTCTTCTACCTCGTCATGGCGGTCAACGACAGCGAGATGGACTGCGTCCTGACGGTATGGTTGCTGGAGCAGCTCATCGACGACGTCTGCGACAAGGAGGAGGAGATGATTGCCGGCACATTCAGCCGCAGTCTGTGGTTTTGGAGTGTCTTGTTCGGCGCCGCCGTGGCCAAAACGGGCAGGCCCATCACAGCAACGGGCAGGGAGCAGCTCGCGACGTGGAGGGCGATGTACGCGGCGAAGCTAGGCCTGGCGAGCAGTGTGATGCGGCTCGACAGCTGGCAAACAGCAAAGGCAGTTCTCGCCGAGGTCGCCTGGACCAATGGTTCAGATGCAGAGGGGCGGCTACAAGACATTTGGGAGGATGCAGTAGTGGGCCAGGGCGTCCAGGACAGGGTACTCGATGTGAGCGGAGGAGGGACTTGGTGAGACGGCTAGAGGAGAAGGAGACAACGGCCGGCCAATGGCGTGGCCCCTCAACCCAATCAGAGCAGGGTCTCACAGTACTGCTGTGAGAAGTTTTTAACTACTACTTTAAATGACAGTCCAAAAAATGGTCTAGGCAGAATAAAGAGAAGAAATCAAGATAGGGGAATTGCTCCTTGTTTGCTGTCGAGGTCTAGAATCTACACTATTAACAAAAGTGGACCGCTACAGCAATTGTGCCTAGGTAGGTAGTATGCAGTGACTCACACTTTGAAGTCCATGGCAAAAACCCCTATGGAATGCAGGAACAAACGGGGTCGTTTATGGCCCTCTCGCAAAGGAACTGATAGTCAGCCGCAGCCCAGGGTCGCGGGATAGAAGAAGTATTAGCAGATAGACACCTTGAACAGCTGGACGTCCCACTACACCATACCGTTCGTAGAATTGAGTCTGGAGAAGCTGAAACGGGAGAAGCTTAGGCTGCATAAGGAAATCCCCATGCGTTCAGCCCGCCGCTAGTCTTGGCTAATGGTCTCGTGGCGTCGGCGCTATTTGAGCCTGGACTACTTACTAACTGGGTTCTTTAGCTGAAGGACCCTGCCAACGACCAGAAACGGCCGGCTCCCGTGCGGTGATGGCGGCGGCGGCGGCGGCGGCTACACCCGCCGAGTCCGCACGATCTAGACCGCCAACATGTCGATTTGCGCTGTAAGGATTCCTAGCTTGGGCTGGCGTGAAGTGGGTTCCGCGAGGGGTTTTCAAGCCTTTGCACTGCCCATCGGGTCCGTTCTTTCGCACTTGATGCTTCTTCTGGATCGCCGAGTTGTGGACGTCCCGGGGGCGACCATTCTGGAACGGATCGAAGCGATAGGCCCAGGGAGGAGGATTGCCGAGCTTCAAGGCCGACCAGCCGCGGTGCTCAGTCTCGACCCGTGCTTCTTGGACCTGCTAGATCACGGACAGTACCTCCCAAAGAAGACCGAGATAAAGCTGAGAAGTGGATGAAGCAAGGCGATTGGGGTTACAGGGCCTCCAGTCGTATGATGGAGTGGAGCGAAGCGAGGCGACGGGCCTTGCTGAAGCTGTTCAGCTGGTGGATATCTTCCGCCTCGGTGATCTTGCTCTTCGAACTGCCCCCGAAAAGGCTTCAGTCGAGATACTGCCATGGCCGTCTATAAGAACAGCTCGTTTGTCACGAACTATTGGTCTTTTCTTACTCGCCACGCTCGCAGCATCTCAAAAGAAGCACCTTGAAGGCCTCGTTCATCAGCCAAGAAACCGATTCCTCTTCTCATCTCCCCTGCAAGATGAAGTCCTCGCTCCTCGCCGCGCTTGTCGGCGGCACCATCGCCGGTGTGGCCGCGTCCCCCATGGACGAGCTCTTCGGCCGCCAGGCCGTGTGCAACCGCGACAACTGCTTCCGCGCTGTCATCGGCTCTCGGCCTGGGCCGGCGTCAGCGTCGGTCGACTGTTCGTCATGGATGCAAGTTACTGAGACACCATGCGCGTCAACCGTGACGCAGACAGCGGTTGTGACGACCTTCACCACGACATTGGGCAACGCCTACCCGGGCCTCAAGAAGGTGAAGCGAGAGGAAGGGCTCGAAGACCGCCAGGTGTCGCCGAACACCTTGACTGCCACCGCCACCGCCGCCAAGCCGTCTTGCACGCCCTCGCAGAACCGCCCGAGCAGCCTGCCACCATACATTGACACAGCCTGTAAGGCCACCATTGGAACACTCGTTCCCACAGCGCGTTACTCGTCGGCCTGCTCATGCAACGGCATCACGGCGGCGACGACGACGCTCACCGCCGCCGTCGTCACCGTAACCAGCACCAGCACCGTGGAGGCGGCCTTCACGCCGACCAACACGCCGACGGCCTTCGTGCTGCAGGGCTCCGGCGACCGGAGCCTCTACGTGACGGTGGACGGCACAGGCGCCGTGCGGCTGGTCCGCGACGCCACAGCGGCCACGCCGTTCTACGTCGACAAGGCCGGGCAGCTGCGCAACTACAACAGCCCCGACAAGACGCTCGTCGACTATTACCGACCGGACCCGGCCACGGCTAACGACAGGGTGTACAACGACGTGAAAGGCGATGGCAACTATGCGATCACATGTAGGAACGTCGGCCGTAAGGCGGGCGAGTACTACGGCGGTTGTCAGTCGAGCGGCTCGCCCAGCGGGAATCCCGTCGTGTATGGGTTCGGATACTGCCCCAACCAGGGCGGCTATCTGTACATGATCCCCAACAGCTCGAATGTGCGATGTGCAGGGGGTTACGCTTTCTTGGGCTTCTGGCTGCAAGCGTACTCGGTCAAACCGTGATTAGACTGTGTCCAAATAGGAGCTTTGGTACAAGGGAATGGTTGAAAGAAAGGGGAGTAGGAGGGGCTTGAACAGGTTCTTGAAGCAAAGTTTCCCAGTTCGGTATAGGGGGCCACGGCACAAGCAGCAGAGCAGACAACCCACAGGTATGGGCAGAAATAATGGAAGTGGCAGAAATAATTTTAAATTACGGATACACATACAGCGCGCGCACACATTGACATACGAAAGTCGTACTTGCCATGGTCCATTTGGCAAAGCTAATGCCTCTTTGTTTCCGCACGATGACGGCGCGACGCCCGTCAGGACAAAGATCGCCATGGTTTGCGAATTGCCTCGTGTCGTGTTACTATAGTAAGGGGGATCGGCGGCTCGGGGGGCCCATCTGCCGAGGGGGGACGAGCGTAACAGAGTTTTTGGATGGTGCGCAGCACCCGACAGGGTGCCTGTGACCGAGTAATGGCCCATGGACGAGGATCCGCGAATAGTGGCTCGTTGGAGAGTGGGAGCAGCCGCACGGTAACCTTGTCTTTCGGCACGGACGCAACGTGTCTGGAGGAGATCTAAATGTGTGTGTGTGTGTGAGAGAGAGAGAGAGAGAGAGAGAGAGAGAGAGAGAGAGAGAGATAGAGAGAGAGAGAGAGAGGGGGGGGGGGGATANAAAGCGAGGCTATTTGGTGTTTGCAGCCGAGCAGAAGAGACAGACGTACATGTACAAAGACAAAGCAAGAGTAGGTATTCGTACATTTGCAGGTCAACTTGCCGTTGGGCGGGGGGAAAGATGGGATTGGTATCTGTACTGTCGAATACCTAACTACCTAGCTATTCTGTAGTTACCTAGGTAGGCAGCTAGGTACCTAGGTAAGAAAGAACCCGTAGTCGCACTCCTTCCTCCAGAGATAAGCAGGAATATCGTATGCAAGTGAAGCAACGGCGGTGCACTTTGGTTCAACTCACACTCCCGTACGTACTGTACCTCCGTCTGTGCCGTCGCCAGCTACTTGCCTACCTCGATGCTCTCGATCCCCGTTGTTGCCAGTGCTCCCTCCCATCCACATCCCATCATCAACGAAAATAACGGGCGCATCGTCTCACGTCTCCGCACACTCTCTCAAGTCCCGTCGTCGTCGTCGTTGTTGTTGTTGTCGTCGTCGTCTGGTCTTCAATGTCCGTGTTTAGTGTCAGCTCATCCCGTTAGCAATCTCGCATAACAACAGCCAAACACTAGTGGTGCCCCGCGTCTCAACCTCATGCCGGCCTCAAAGTCAAGACCAACCGCTTCACCCAACGGTTAGGCCGTCGGCGTCTAAATCAGATCGGTGTGGACCCCATATCACTTTCCCGACCAGAATGAGGTTTGAACTTCATGCTGCCAGCCTGCCAGGCCAGGGCGTGCGACATCGAGGCGTAGCTGTCGATCGAGCCGGACGCTTGTGGATCGTATCAAACAAAACAAACAGCAAGCCGCCGTTAAGCTCCTTGATACGATGGTCAGGTTGGCATGGCATGGTGCCGTTGAGCAAACCACCACCCACTCGGAATACACTCACACGCCCGCGTGCTGCATGCTGTGTTGATGCATCACAAATGCACTTTTTTTTTTTTTTTGACCGGAATCACAAATGGTTGGCGAGGACCGCTTCCGCCCGAGGCAGGTCACTGCCAGGTGACCCGTGTCACATCACACCGAGAAGCGCCCTTTCGTGTGCCTCGCGAACTTGGTGCGTTGCTTGTCGTGGCATGTAGCCGACTGACCTACGACGACAGCGATGGGTGGTATCCGAACCAGTGAGCATCGAACATGCCCAACGAGCTGCTGGCGGATGATGCAGACGAGATGTTGACCGGCGAGTGCGGCCCGCACTATGGCCCTCTGCTCTACCAACACGTAGGTAAGGACCGGGTACCAATCAAGCAGACGTCGACCAGGCGGGCGGGCTGGCAGGCCGTCCTTCCGTTGTTCCCGCTCAGCTCGCTCTGTAGTGGTGTGGTCAAGCAGCATTGGCTTGTTTGCCATCTGCGCCTTTTGGGAGTCGTCAGTCAGCCAGCTCGTCCATGGATGGACTTCTACCTCCGTGCTTGGTGCTCGAGACGCCGACTGGAAACCGGAAGCTTTTTCACATCTGTGCGAAGGGAAATGGGGGATGGTCCGATCCAGGGATGTCCGACTGAGAACTGCCTCTTCTCTCCTTTCATCTTTCTCGCCGAGATGAGACGATCAGCTTCGGCGCATGGTGCAGGCTGATGATGGAGGGCAAGATGTAGAAGGGGTCGAACCGGGCAGCGCCCTTTCTATCCTTTGCGAGTTTGCGTGCGTCTGCCGGCTCGCTCTCAACTTTCCCGGCCTGCACGGGTGTGTTGTCACTGCAGCCATGATCCCTCCGTAGCTCTCGGCTACCCGGCTCTGCGCACAGCGATAGGCCCGGCACGTCGTCTGCATCCACCCGGGACCCAACTCAAAGTCGACATAACCAAGGAAGGAGGCCGGTCACCGCCAGCGTCGCTCGGAACGGGCCTATGACAGACGCAGGCAGAATGAAGCCAGCTGGCTAGCGTCATGTACGGATAGCTTCAAGTCCTCCTCCCTCAGTCCTGCGGCCTCTGTGACGGCCAACGAGACGGCACATACGACGGCACACGACGTCGTGGCATTCCCTGCTTCCATGAGCACCTGGATGAGTTCATTCGAAAAGCCCCTCCGGAGCCCAGGTACTCTGGTCAGCAGCTGGACACGGCCCACGATAGAGAAATGAGAGTGGCCGTCTTGGAAATGAGTGGTGGGCAACCTTGGGACCTATGTGATTGTGATGGCCCTGGCGGGCATACGCATTTGGCTTACACATTCTGCAGGACCATGCCTTTTGGAACAGGGGTTGTTTCCTGCCACCGGCCAGCAGAGCAGACCAGAGCAGGGAGGGCCTGGAGGGGGGGGGGATGCATAGTCGGCATGAAGACGTGGAGGATCCACCCCCAATACTCCCCTCCCAAGTCTGTCTCCCCCTCACCCCCATCACAGACCTCATCTCGTTCGTTGGTTTTCCTTGGAATGGCAGCCCGGGCTTCGCTTCATCCTGCAACATTAAAACCCGCTGACCCCCTCTCTCCCTGCCCAACGTATGCCTTCCTTCTTTTCTTTCAGCCCAACCCGCAAGATACATTCCTGCCCAACTCTTCTGCTTTCTGCACTGCTGATCCTTCTGGCAACCCAGCCTCCGCCAACGTTTTATCTTTTTCTACCCGCCGTCATCCCTCCCAACCTTCACATCGGATCAGCCCTGCCTGCTATTGAGAAGCTCAAAAAGATCTTCCCTGCTTAGGCACCCCAAGGATCATCCTCGACAACAACTTCGACAAACATTCCACAGGAACGTTGCAGACAAGTCATTTTTGCTGTGTTTGCTTCTCTCCTTGGTCTCTACCACGACACAACTCAGCCGAGTTGAAACTACATTGCCCTGGATTTGCATGACTAGACGACCCGAGGAATCAATGACTGCCCTTGTTGTTCCGCGCCCGGATATGCCTGGCTACAATTCTATTGACCTGGACGACGTCCACATCCCTTCTAGGTATTGTCTTTTCCTTCTTTGTTCCCATGGTGGTCCGTTGTCTTTTTCTCGATCCATGTATTGCAAAAAGTCTTGTTTTGTTGTTTCTTTGAGTCTAGCAACCAGATCTTTCCCGGCCGCGTGGGGGCCTTGGTGCCACTGGACATCGACCCAAGGACATCAGACAACCCAGGACATCTGCCGGAGTTTCAGGCCAGGAAGCTTTCCCTAGGACCCTTTCAGAAGACTTTTCATCCTCCCGGACACAGGAGACCGTGTGCAAAGGTCCTACCTCTTGCCGTCCCGCCAGACCGGTCATAAGAAATTTTTGATTTTCTCACCATGGTGAGTATTGCCCGACTATGAGCAAACCTGAGACAAGCAGCAACATGGATTCCGATGGACATCTTTTCGACCCTGGACTTATTGCCGGACTTTCTGCCAATGGAAAAGCCACATGGATTATTTTATTCACCTGGACAAATGGACGTCTCGCCCGAGACCAGGAGGCTACCCAGCCTCGCCTTTGGATGGATTGCCAAGGATGCCTCTCAAACCACAACCCCGACCTCCTGATGGATGGCTTCTATGCCCCAGCCCCAGCCTTATTTCAGGCTTATACTGGGTTATCAAATGCCGGTTCCTGGACAACGACAAGTCTCGCCTTTTGGCTTTGTTCATTTTGCATGGATTTTCCGTTTGCTTCGATTCTTCTACCTCGGACCGTGAGGGAACTGGACTTCTACAGTACATCAGCACGAACACCAGAATGGGATTTCTGCGCAGCAGTTTGAAGGTTTCAACCATGCGACTATGGCTTTGCGCCTGGAATTGTATAGGCCCAAGGACAACGAACGAACCATGGATCCGCTACCAACTGCGTCGACTTCCCGGAGGTGTTATAAGACGACAGCACTGGTTCCGATTGCTCTGCATCTTCTGCCCATTATAGGACCTCAACAACGTCGCACCACGCACCCTCGGACTACTGGATCTCTTTTTTTTATTTTGTCACTCGCCGGATCGTCTCGGACAATGCCTTCGCCAACCCTACCTGGAAGTGTTATACCCCTTGGCCTGATCTGCTGGATCTGTGCTCGCCTGGTCTGTTCACTCGTAACCCCTGAACTCTTGAAGTAAAGCAAAGACCGCTAACACTGCTGTGCTGCAGGAACAAAGTTGTGCCACGCTGAGATTTGTTTTTGTCTTTTCATTTTCTAGTCTGCGTTGTGTACATGAATAGTGGAGAAACAGCACACTAACCCCCGACCCCAGCGACTACAGCTTCTTCCACGCCGGAATGGTGCCCACAGGAATGTTTTCCTTTTCTTCTCAAACAGGACCATCGGACCCCTTGAGTGGTTCGTGGGAAACGACAGGAGATGGAGCACAGAACTTCCAAGACCTCTCAGACAACGGATCTGCCCACCCGGGAGACTCCGAGGACTTTTCTTTCCAAGTTGATGGCCACATGACGCCCAGAGGACAGGGCCAGACAAACGAGGACCTGCAGAGCAAGTGGACTGCTACCACTCCCGCCACAGCCGTGGTGCCCGTCGGTGGTGAGCCTATGCGAAGAGGGACTTCGCGCAGCTCCGCTGGAAGCCGCAAGCACAGGATCACCAAGATCACCTCTCCCAAGACCAGACCCAGAATGACTTCTGCGGCCTCGTCTCAAGTATCTGCACAGCTGTCCTCCATGGACATCACAGGTAACGCGACAGTCTTCAACGGATCACAGCACAACGCCCAGTTGATGGACGTAAACCCCTACTTCCTGGACACCGTGGACACGAGCGCCGTCTCGCCGCAATGGTTCAACTCGATGGAGCTCGGCATGGTTCACGACGGCCTGCCGTCCGGCGACATGAACATGCACGTTGTTCCGGCTCAAATGCAGCTGGACCCTGACTCGAGCCTGGGTGCCCACTCTCCTTCTGCCTCCTGGAACTCCTTCAGCCCTGCCGAGTCTCATCTGTCTTCGCCCGCCGGGAGCACCGAAGACTCGTGGCTGTCTGCCCCCCTCATGTCCTCGCCGTCCCACTCGGAGCACGTCTCCCCCATCATCCAAAGCCAGTCTCCAAGGTACGTTTCTCAGATCAGCTGCTCTAGCCTAGAGTCAGCCTCTGACGCGTCGCTTCTGTACAGCGCCAATGGGAAGTTCCTGGGAGACGAGCTCGGTGGGAGCGTCCTCACCATTGTCAGCGATGCCGCTCTTCGCCCTGCTTTCCACAGCCGCCGGGCTACCAACGAGGGTGACTCCGCCCGGGACCACCCTCTGTACAAGAACGCCGCCCCGCAAGCCGATGGCTTGTTCCACTGCCCGTGGGAAGGTGAATCCAGCTGCAACCACAAGCCCGAGAAGCTCAAGTGCAACTACGAGTGAGTCGGCCGTTTATCGTTAACCATCGTCCCCGCCTACGTGACTAACCAAACATTCCTCACCAACAGCAAGTTCGTGGACTCTCACCTGAAGCCTTACCGTTGCAAGATTGACTCGTGCGAGAACGCCCGCTTTTCCTCCACTGCCTGCCTGCTGCGACATGAACGCGAGGCCCACGCCATGCACGGCCATGGTGACAAGCCGTTCCTGTGCTCTTACGAGGGGTGCGATCGCGCTATGTCTGGCAACGGGTTCCCCCGCCAGTGGAACCTCAAGGACCACATGCGCCGAGTCCACAACGACAACGGAGTCCCTGGATCCCCGATCAGCACCAGCAACGGACAGCAGAGCTCCAAGGGCCGCAAGCGCAAGGATGCGCCCAAGGCCGTCGGACCTGCCCCTCCTTCTCGCAAGGTCACTGCCAAGACTACCGCCGTGGAGGCTGCCGCCCAGGAGGAGGACTCCTTCAAGCCTCTCATCGAGGAGTGGATGTCCCACCGCCATGCCCTCGAGGACATCATCCGCGGCTTGAACCAGCCCGATGACACCAGGAACATCCAGCTCATTCAGGATGCTCAGAACCACCTGTCCGCCATGGGCAAGATCGGACACAACCTGAGCCCGTCTCAGCCCATGGATGTCAAGATGCCTTTCCACCGGAACTTCGTCCAGGCCGGATGAACAACTATTTTGGTCCGTAAAAGCTCGTACCGCTCTGTCCGAAGACGTTCACTAACCTGACTGTTCCAGAGTTGTGGATTATCAACTCTCCCCCNTGTTACCAGCTTTGCATGCAAGCGCATCGAGCTCGGTTCTTGACGGCATCCTGATCCTCTACATTGTGGACGTTGCCAGTCATTAGGAGCCATCGCCTTGCTGCCACGAGAGACTTGTGTGTACCATGCTCTTCCATGGATGAACCGCAGAGCCAAAGGTCAACTTCGCATGCCACCCGGCTATGGATACATCCTGGATGATCGAACCCACGGACACCCATTCTTAGGAGACTCGCGAGCTAGGAGAAGCGCTCTAGTAAAAGCCGAGCCGTGGCCAGGGAGAGAGAAGAGGGAGGAGGAACGCCGTTCGAGATGGCGAGTTAAATTTGATTTTCGCGCATGACTGATTTTTTATTAGAACGTGGTAACATGTAAGAGCTCGCGCTCGACGTCACAGAACTTGTATTGGGTGTTTGGTGAATTCTTTTGAAATTGGGGGGCTTTTTTTTTTCTTTTTTTTTTTTTTTGAATGGAAAGGAACCCCTCACAGTACGAGGCCTATCCATGACCAAAGTGGAGAGTTACAGACTCGAAGTTGGAAACAAGAGCAACTGGATTTTGTATTGTGTTATTTTGAAAGCAAACGTAGGGGAGACGAGTTATTAATCGAACGAGAGAAGAATCAAAGAAAATGGTGCTCAGCTTCTGGCTGCTTCTTACCAAGACGCCCCTCAATGTAGTTCCTGCTCGATCGAGCTCCATTCCATGACGAAGGATCGAGGATCGATCCGCCAACTCCTGCAAAGCCTCTCGGGCCCAGAAACGGAGCACCCCACGCCCCCACGCCCCCACGGCCCCGTGTCTCCTGCGTGCCGTGGACTGCGCATGAGTCGACTGCGGCGGGTATGCGTGAGTACCGCCCCCTCCCCCCTTTATGTGTGTGTCCACGCGCTATGTCGGGTTCCGAGCTCGCGGGAGAGCAGTCCGGCGAGCGTCCTCGTGGGTGCCGCGCTGTTGTGTCTGCTGGCCTGGGTGGGCGGGCTCTCGCCACCTCTGCCGGTCTGTTGCATCATCCGAGTCGCATTGCCCTGCCGTCCGTCTCTCCCTCACAAGGGGAAGGGGCCGGGTCCGCGTGGGGTTTTCGCACCGGCTTCCGATACATTGCACAAGGCCATCCCGGATTGGTTGGGGTCGCCTTTGGATACGAGTTACATCTCTCCCTTCTTTCTCTCTTAATTGCCCATTTGGAGGGAAGAGGGGGGGGGGGGGGGGGGGGGNTCCCGTCTCCTCTCTCTGACCACCGCCGCCGGCGTGCCTGTGGGGGAGCGAGACGGCCGGTCTTGAGCCCGGATGGCGGCAGGTGCCGACGAAGACTAGGACGGACGGCAAGGACAAGGCGGCTCATGTGATCGGACAGAATCTTTGCAACACATCGCAAAGGAGAACTTGCTCTTGATTTCTGTATAGAACTACATTTGCCCAAAGGGGGGGGGGGGGTTCGTGCTTCGGTGCGCTACCTAAGTAAATTTGCCGACAAGAGCAGTAGCTCTCCGGTTCGGGGAGTGCGGCCGAATGTGAGCAGGCACGGACAGGCAAGGGGGGGGGGAGGGCAAGTAGGACAAGGGCCACCGCCCATATAGAGACGATGAACTCGCGGGAGGAACGCGTTCGAGTTCCTCAACCCCCCCAACCCCGGGTTTCTTGGGACAGCAGCACGGGGCCGAAAGGCCACGAGAAGAGACCGAGTCCAAGGTGTCTGGGGAAGGTGGGAAGGGGGGTTGATGGCATCTCAGACGGGCAACGATGATCAGTCTGGTTTACTCAATGGGAATGCTCTGCGAACACGCTTTGACGGCATGCCGCCGCTAATATACCTGGCCCAGAGGCGTAATCCCCATAGGAGGTGCTGTCGGACAAGACGTGGCAGGATTAGGTGACACGAGATCGAATCCTCGTCGATACCAAAGTCCACATATATACACCCGTCCAAGTCAAGCCCGGCAGGCCTTTGACAAGGTTGCGTCCTGCTGACAGTATTGTCTGTGACTTTGGCGGTCATCCAACCTGAGACTACACTCTTATCCACAAAGCTCTGCGGCGGCTGATTGGATTCCCTCAGCTGGTGACACGCCTCCGATACCGGAAGAGGGGGAACGGTTGTGCTTGAATGGAGGACTTTGTAGAAAGCCTATCGAGAGGTCAGTATGTTGACAGGTTTCTGTGGGAATGTGTATGTAGCAGCGGAGTCTACACACAAGCTGACAATGCCCCCCCCATGCTCACCTGGGAGTACCGTGCGTTTCTGGCCTGTGCTTAGCTGTCCTAACAATAGATCCCTAGGGCCTACACATAACAGAGAAGCCTACTGTTAAATTAGAGGGTCCTACAGAGGGCACTTTAGGCGCGCCGGAAAGGGTGCGCAGAGATAGGAGTTATTAGCCTGATTTAGCCTAGTTGCTTAGCAAATATTAGAGGGACTGCTATAGGCTTCGCCCTAGGCAGTAGGCTTTATAGAGGCCTTAGGCACCTAGAAAAGAGGTTACTAAGGGCCTAGTTAGGTAGTAAGGCTAGACGTAAGGGAAACATAATAGTTATAGTTATATATATAGAAATATTATAATATATATATAATATATAATATATATAATATTAACTTATTACTATTACTTCTATTAATTTAATAATTAAGAGTCTTATATACTTAGAAATTAATAGTAATAAGCTTAGTAATATAATTCTTATAAATAAAAAGTATATAATAATAACTAATAATATAAAGATTACTTTAAAATCCTCCTCTAACTAGACTATTTAGTTTAAGTAGCTTTAAGTAAAAGCTAAAGCCTATAACCTATAGAAAGTAATTAACCTATTAGTAAGTAATTCTTATACACCTAGTAAGACTATTATAGTACTTATAGAGCGCTTAATATACTTTTAGCCTTATAACTATTTAAGATACTAAGCTTTACACTTAGGATTAAGCTCCCTAAGCGCTTAAAGGGTAATAGTAACCCTAATCCTAATAGCTAGTTAGAGATTACTTCTTAAGCCTATAGTAGTAACTAACTTATAGGCTAAAGAGGTCTATAAGCTCTTACTAAGTAACCTACTATTATATAAGAAGTAGTAAAGTAAATATACTAATATATTAAAGAAGTATAAAATATATATATAAAAATACACCTTACTATAGGACTAGTTTAAAGATACTATAAGCCTTAAGCTTTTAGAATACTATTATAAGCTAGATAAGCACCTTAACTAATAGGTAAAGAAGCTTAAGAACTATATTACTAAGCGCCTAAAGGAAAGGTATAATAAGATATAAATAAAATATAAAAGAATTCTCTATAAAGGCATCTAGAATTACCTTAATAACATAAAGAAGCTTAAGAAATAGCTTCTTATATAGGAAAGTGCTTTTTATAACGTAAAGGCTAATAAAGTCTCTAATATATAGCACTTAAAGCACTAGTTTTAGGATATTATAAAAGCCTTTTTAACTAGTTACCTTACCTAATAGGTATTTACCTACCTATAGTAAAGTAAGAAGGATACTAAGAAAGGAGATCTTATAATCTCTATAATAATAAGTAATATATAAAAGGTAATAAAGCTTTTTAGTAATATATCTATTAGGTAAAAGGCTATATATAGCGCCTTTAGCCTAACTAATATAGGTTATAAGAACCCTAAAGGTAACTATAGAAATTAAAATAATAAAAACTATAGTAGTAGGAATTATAGCTATAGAGGCTGCTAGTAAATATAATCTTATAAGCTAAGTGCACTCTATAAGTAATCTTTATTATTATTAGGGCCTTTAGCGTCTTTATAAAAGTAAAGTATACTACCTAAGTAAGAGAGGTTAAGTATAAACGTAGTAGAGATACTACTTTTAAAATATATAAGCTACTAGCTTTACCTTACCTTAAGGTATTATATTAATAACTATTAGTATACCCTTTCTTATATACACTCTAAAGGGTAGTAAGAAAGTAAAGTAGTTAAGACTATAATTAAGAAGTGTATATAATATAACCTAAAGCTTACTAAACGCCTATAAGAGGTAAAAGTAGTAACTACTAAGAATAACTAACTATATAGTAGGTGTAAGAGAAAGATTACACTAGCCTCCTTTTATACTATAAAAAGCCTTTATTACCTAGCTTACTTAGTAATATTAGACTTAGGCTTAATAGTATATATTTTTAATAAGCCTTTGTAGTTTAAGATAATAAAGGCTATACTAGTAGGTAATTTCCTATAGGCTAGCTTATAGTAACTTCCTATTAAAGCATATAGCATTATGTAAATTAGGCTTAGAGGGCGTATAGGTACTATTATAAGGCTTACTTTATATTTAAGGCGCTAATTAAACTAGCGTAGAACTAATTAGATCCTACAGTTAAGATTAGTCACATAATGCAAAAAAAACAACAGCAGTTAGCCTAATATAAGCATTATACCCTATTCTTATGCTGTTAACTTAGTAAGGTAGCTTATTTAAGAATATATAGTACTATAGAGGTTAGTATAGTCTTAATGCTAGATTAACTTACTAGAGATAGCTTTGCTCTTAAGGTCTATACTACTAAGGTCTGCAGTAAGAACTCTTAACTATAGAGGTATTTAACCTTAAGAGGCAGGCTTGTTAGGTATATATAGTTAGCTAGGATAGAATCTAAGATTCTCCTATTAACTATACCTATAACCTACTAAACCTATAGTTTAGATAAATTATCCTAAAACCTACTAAAGTAACTAAATTAAATCCTCTTTTCTAATCTTATTAAGTCTAATCTTATTAACTCCTTATCTATACCTTAGTTATACCTACGCTTAACCTAGATAACCCCTTTAAACTAGGCACCCCTCTTAATTATAACCCCTTAGAGGTTATAAAACAGTTTATAACAGCTTAGATAAGCTTTATTATTAAGCAGTATAGAGGGAACTCTCTATATAACATTATTACTATTAATAGCAGAATAGATAACTATATAGTAATTAATATTACCTACGTTAGATTAGTAATCTTACTTCTTAACAGCCTAGCAGCTAATATAAGCCTAATTATTAGGGTAAGGTAGGCCCTACAGCAGCAGCTTTACTCTTTTGTTAGTAGGATAGCCTAGAAGTAGGATAATATATCTAAAATTATAATAATAAAGGAGCACTTAGGCTAGCTGCAGGTAGTAATCTACGCTATCTAGTAGGTGTAGTATAATTAAGGGATAGAAGTCTAAAGGTTAGAGAAAAGAGATTTTGCTAGAAGCTCTAAGGTGTTAGTTAGAAACTTAATGTAATAGTTATACTTAATACATATTACTAGACCCCTAGAAAATAAAACATATTTACATAATATATAGCCCAGAAGGGCTAGGCTTACTTTATATAATATTACCTTTTACCTTAGCCTTATAGCTAATCTAGTATCCTTTAAGAAGCTAAAGTAATAAGGTATCTAGTAGGATATAAGCCTTAGAAATAACTACCTATAAAAGGCAGATAAGTCCTTTATAGCCTACCTTCATAATATTTATAACTAATAGGTTCTTAACTATAGGCCCTTTAAGGTAGAGGCTATATTAGCTGCTGCTATGCTTTTACCTCCTATAGGCTTAGATAAAGCACCCTAATTACGCTAACAAAACAAATATACTATAAAGACGTATAGGAAGCTAATTCTTAGCAGCCTATTTACTTAGCACTATAGGCTAGGTTACTTAAGCCCTAAAGTAATTAAGAGGATTATTAATATAGCTTATAGAGTGTATCTTAAGGGCTCTAATAATTATAAGATTTACACTATTAACTATAACGCCTACATAAAAGGTAAAGCCTACTGCTTAGCTAGGTGTAGCCTATATAAATCTATAATCTATATAAAGCCTAGTAACTATTTAAGGTATATAGGGGTGTATATAAGTAAATAAGATAAAGAGGAATAATAGTTATAGTATTTATTAGCTTAAGCAGCTTAGTCTATAGAAGGAAGAGTAGGAATAGGTCTAAGAGGAAGGAAACCTATCCTTTTATACCTATTCTGGCTCTACTAGGGTTAGGGTTAAGTCCTAACCCTTACCACGTGATTCTTCAGTTAATTACGCGTAGATTACGTATCCTCTTGCCTAAATAGGCCTAGTATAAAGGTTATTTTATCTAGGTTAAAGTATAAGCCTTAGAGAGGTTTCTAGCAGTTTCTTCTAGTTTCTACTGCTTTATTAGTATATAGTGTATACAGTATTAATAATACTATATTATAACTATAGTTAGTATATAACTATAGTATATTTATAGTTATAGTTATAAGTTATATAAGCGTTATATTATAGAGATAAAGCGTAGTAAGCTATTATCTCTAAGATTCCCCCTTAAGGTATATATAATTTATTATATATAGCTTATACTTTTTATAATGCTTATAGAAGAAAAACCCTTATAGGGAAAAACTTCTCTATAGTTATAGTCTTATATATATATATATAGAAGAAACCTTAGAGATTACTCTAAGTAAAACTTCTTAAAGGGAAAACTAAGTCTTATTATTATTATTATTATTGTTATTGTTATTATTATTATTGTTATTATTATTATTGTTATTAAACTTAGTAAAAAACCCTTTTTCTACTAACTTAATAGTAGAAATTATATTATTAAAGAGTATTCTTCCTAGCGGTTTAGTTAATATATCTGCTATATTATCCTTAGTATTTATGTAGTATAGGATAACTTAGTTATTTATAACAGCTTCTCTAGCAAAGTGGTATCTTATATTTATATGTTTTACTTACTTATGAAACTCTAGATTTTCTGCTAGTTTTTAAGCTAATTAGTTATTAAGGAATATTTTAGGCTTATTAAGTGCCTTATACCCTATATTAGTTATTATATAATTATAAGAGTTGTATAAGTATATAGACTCTTTAATAGCTTCGCCTAAAGCTATATATTCAGCTTTACAGCTACTTAAAGTAACTGTTTTTTGTTTTATAAAAGCCTAGCTAATTATATTATAGTTATTAAGGGTAAAGATATAACTAGTTATAGATCTTCTATTATTAAGATCTCTAGCCTAGTTAGAATTAGAATACCTTATTATATTAAAATCTAGGTTATTATTATTATAGGTTATATTATTGCAGTTATAGTATAACCCTAAATTAGGGTATTTCTTTAGATAACCCTATATTCTATTAAGGGTAATAAAGTGCTCTTTAGAAGGGTTAGATATATACCTAGATTGTGTTATAACAGCTAGGGCTATATCTATTCTAGTCTTTAAGGCTAGATATAATAAAGCTCCTATTTCTTATTAAAATAGTAGTATTTCTTCTTTAGAAGCTTTTTCTTTATTTTTATATAGCTTTATTTTATTATCTATAGGCGTATTATAAGGGTATTTAAGAACGCTAATTGAACTAGCGTAGAACTAATTAGATCCTACAGTTAAGATTAGTTATATAATGCAAAAAAAACAACAGCAGTTAGCCTAATATAAGCACTATACCTTATTCTTATGCTGTTAACTTAGTAAGGTAGCTTATTTAAGAATATATAGTACTATAGGGGTTAGTATAGTCTACTTAATACTAGATTAACTTACTAGAGATAGCTTTACTCTTAAGGTCTATACTACTAAGGTCTGCAGTAAGAACTCTCTACTATAGAGGTATTTAACCTTAAGAGGCAGGCTTGTTAGGTATATATAGTTAGCTAGGATAGAATCTAAGATTCTCCTATTAACTATACCTATAACCTACTAAACCTATAGTTTAGATAAATTATCCTAAAACCTACTAGCAGCTAATACAGGCCTTATTATTAGGGTAAGGTAGGCCCTACAGCAGAGGCTTTACTTCTTTATTAGTAGGATAGCCTAGCAGAGGGAGGATAGATTAACTATTACTAAGATAAAGCGCTTAGGCTAGCTGCAGGTAGTAATCTACGCTATCTAGTAGGTGTAGTATAATTAAGGCTAAACAGAAGTCTAAAGGTTAGAGAAAAGGGATTTTACTAGAAGCTCTAAGGATACTATTAGTTAGAAACTTAATATAATAGTTATACTTAATATATATTACTAAACCCCTAGAAAATAAAACATATTTACATAATGTATAGCCTAGAAGGGTATAGGTCTTTAATATAATTAGATAATATATCTAATAAGGTATTATTAAGAAGAGTTATACTACTTACTAAAACTTATAGTTCTTAGTTATAAAAAAGAATAGTAGTCTCTAAATAATTAATTTAGTAACTTAAGTTAGTAGTAATACCCTTTAAGATACTTAGTAACTACCTAATATAGATACCTTTTTAAAAGAATTTATAACTAACTAACTTATTTCCCTCTTAGACTTCTTCTCTAGTTATAATTAGGTCTCTCTTAATAAGAAGAGCTATAATCTAATAACCTTTTTAACCTCTCTTAGCCTCTATTAGTACTATATACTCCCTATAGGAGGTATAAACTTAGTTACCTAGTTTTATTAGATTATAATAAGGATTCTTTATAATCTAATTCTAGAATACTATAACGCCTTTATTAATAATATAGCTATTAAAGGTCCTTAATCTTAGTATAATAATAAGAAGCTTCCTAATTACCTTAGTATCTAATAATTTATCTATAAGTATTTATATAATATTAATTAAGTCCTATTTAATATTAAATTAGCTAGTTATATAGTTTTAGAGGCTAAGTCTTAATAGTATTACACTTCTACTATAATTATAAGTTATATTTATAGCACTAAAGGTAAGAAACCTAATTAAGTAAAGATACTTAAGATTCTTAAGTAGGAAAAGTATAAAAGTATTCTAAATATCTAATTATTTCTTAGAATTATTACCTTTTATAAGGTTTAGGTTAAATACTTCTTAGAGAAAGCCTTACTATTATACTCTCTCTTAGGTAAGAATTAGCCTTTCTCTTAGGGTCCTCCTTAGATTAAGGCTATAGACACTCTTAAGTAGGCACTTACCTTGATACCTACTCTTATTCTAATTAACTATAGTCCTAACGCTAGCTAGATTATTCTTACTACTAATATAAGTATTAGAGGTTAGAGATATACACTTAGTTAGATTCTTAATAATCTATAGACTGTTACTTAATTTAAGAGTAGGATTTAGTGTAGTATAAAACTTAACTATAATTTAGGTAAGTTAGAAATAAGAGATATCTTTATAAGTCGTAAATAACTATATAACTACCTTTTTAGTATTAACTTCCTCTTTAAGACTAATATAAAGGTCTTAGTTACTTAGATTAATAAAGCTATAGATAACCTATTTTCTATAATAATAATATATTAGCTTACTTAGATTAAGCGTTTTAATTTTAAAATTAAGTATATTAATAGGAAGAAGAATACTACTGCTAATAGGCTTTTATATAAGCCTCCTAAACCTTCTAATCTACATAAGGCAGATATAAAAGAGGATATTAAGAATTTTATTAACGCTAAGGTCCTTTAAATATAAATAGCTAATAATTTCTTTCTTACTACTTAGTACTTATGCTTACTTAGATACCTCTACTAATTAGTCTAGCTAAATTAATATTCTAGCTAATCACCTCTTACCTACTAAGAACTAGTTACTATATTTAAAGTAGATTATATATTTCCTTCTTACGCTTAAATAGCTACTAAGAATTTTACACTCTTACTACTGCTAATTTAGATAAGTTACTACTTAGTTTGTTTTCTATAATAGACTCCTTTTTAAATAAGGAATAACTACTTAACCCTAGCCCTCTTAAGTTATTAATAATAAGCGCTATTATAATAAACTTATTAATAAAGTATATAATAAATTAGGATATAAGGGATAAGAGGTAATGTATTTTTATCTTATAGAATAGTTCTACTAGCTAGGTATATATACCTAGATCTATAAACTAATCTTAACGTATAAGGCCTATTAAAAAGCATAATTAAGGTAATTTAATAATCTATATACCTCTACTACCCTAATCTTATAACTATTTATATAAGTATTACTTAACGTTTAGTATATTAGTAAATAGAAAGTTATTAAGGCCTATTATAAGTTTACTAGTTACCTTAAAGCCTATATTATATATTAAGCTACTTTAAAAAACATAGCTATATTTATCTAGAAAGATATTATCTATTAATATAGTATCTATAGCACTCTAATTATTAATAGGGGATATAAGAATATAGGCGCTATTATACTACTAAATTAATATTACGCCTTCTAACGTAAGGTAACCTCTATACATAATCCCTATTTTTTTTTATAAGAGGAGTCTTACATTATTCACTATCTAAGTAGGAATAAGTAAGGTATTCCTTTACACTATACTATATACATAATATAGTTAATCTATATATAGAGAGAAAAACCTCCTATAATTTATATAGGAGGAAAACTACTCTATTATTAAACATTAGAAGGTTAGCTTGTTTTTACCTAACTTAGTATAGGGGTATTTCTATATAAAAGAAACATAATACGTTAGGAGGTGTACTATTATTAGAGCCCTATTATGCATGTAGGGCTTAGGGCCCTACTTTTGTAGGGCTTTAGTAGCTAATTAGACTTCTGCAAAAGTAGCTTCCTGCAGTTAGAATTAAACTAACTGTCTGCACGCATAAAGTGCGTATAGACGCTGCTAGACGTATGCTACTACGTCATATAGGTATATAATCCCTATATAAATAGACTTCTTAAGAAAAGCTATTAGCTAATTACCTACACTCTTTATATTTAGTCTAATTAAGGCGCTAAAGATATTTAGCTTATACTTATAACTACCCTCTTTACTAACTATACTACTATCTATATATCTATAGGCTATATACCTTTCTACTTTATTTATAGATAATATACTATTACTCTAATTAGGGACTATATAGTAACTTAGAGAGTTCTTAACTAGAATATACTAATAATTTAGGACTAAGAGACCTAGATCTAACTTTAAGCCTTTTTATAACTAGATAAAGACTAATAGCAGGCTGTAGATATAGTTACTTAATACTAAGCGCAGACTTATAATTAGTTTAATACTAGCTATTTAAATACTCTCTATAAGGATTAACTATAAATAGGTAATCTAGTTTTTATTTTTAATATTTAGTAAAAAATTAATATATCTACTACTAGAAAGCTTAACTACTACTAGAATAGGCCTTTTTAAATTTACTTAATTAGCCTATCTATTACTTTATTCTAGCTTAAAACTCTCTCTGTTAATCTTATTACTAAAGCTACTTATGCTAGTAATTAACTTAAGAAGTTTATAAAGAGTCCTAAAGGCTTTTTAATTTCCCCTAATAAATCTAATCTCTACTCTAAGATTACTACTAATCTAGAGAATTTACTTCTAAATAATAACTTACTATTAGATTAGAACTTTATTTCTAATAATTTAACTAATATTTTTAACCTTAACTTTAGGGATAAACCTAATAATCTAATCTATAGGGTAACTTAATTATAAGTTATATTCTTCTAATAGTATACTATACTTTTCTATTTATTTTGTTTTTCTCTATCTTTTAGTTCCTATATAGTTTCTTAATTTCTATATAGTTTATTTTATGTAACTAATCCTTACTTTATTTCCTTATATTTATAATAAGAATATATTTCTTATTTATTTAGTTCTTTTTTTACTATAATTATCTTTTTTACTTAGTTTAGTAAAAGATATAAAGGGATAAGATATAAGAAGAACTATTCTTTTTTAATTAACTTAAAGACTGTAATTACCTTAACCTATTACCTAACTCTAAAGATTACTACTACTATTTCTATCCCTTAACTATAATCCTAAAAAGCCTCTACTATAATTTAGTCCTTCTCTAATATTATAATCTTAATCTCCTAATCTAATAAGTTATATTCTTAAACAGTCTTAAATACTACTTATTTATTATTATGTAAGATATAAGAAACCTTAGTATACTAGTTATAGTATATACTAGCTTTCTATATATAAGCCTCTTTAATATAGTTATTAAGTATATAGTGCTTTAGGAATTTAATTTTAATAATCTAAGGAATTAGTAATAAAACTTTATCTCTACTTATCTTTTACTTATACTATAGAGAGCTTATCTTATTAGGATTAATACCTAGATTACTACTGTTTTCCTAATAAGAGGAGGATAATTTAAAGTTACACTCTCTTTTAGAGTATATATAGTTAGTATATTAATTATAAAACTTACTAGAAAGCGAAACATACTTAAAGTAAGAAGTTATACTTTATACTTTCTCTAATTAGCTACTATAGTGTTTCTAAAATTATAAGTATAATAATTATAAGTAATCTTATTCTAAATACTATAGGCTTAAATTAGTAAAGAATTAACTATAAGAGTCTAGGAAATAAAACGCTAAGTAAAGAGGCTAAAATAACTAGTAATATTATTATTAATAAATATATAATAGGCAAACTAAGAGAAGTTATTACTTAGCTTATCGTTACTTAGAATCCTATAGATAATAGTCTAATTTAAGACGTTTAACTAAAATAAGCTACTAAGCTATTATATTTTCTTATTTACTTTATAAGGATTAAGAATCTTAAGCTCTAAGTATAAAAAGCTAGTTAGATAAAGGAGACTAGCCTATATAGTTACTTTAAGGATCTAGCTAGAAATATTAATTAGTGTTTTCTAATAACTAGATTAGATAAGAAAGACTTATATTTAAGTAGTAGTTATTAATCTTTTAGAGTTTATAGCCTTAGAGACTTATTACCTCTATCTTTATAGGTAGTATTAAGGAGAACTACTACAGCTTAATCTTATAACTAGTGTCCTAGTGTATATAATACTAGTTAATCTTATTAGAAGTATTTATATTTTATAGTAATTAAGATTAAGTTAACTTTATTTTAAGGAAGGTAGGGGTTATTTAGTTTGTTTAGGTCTAAATAGATAGATAAGTATAAAGGAGGGAAAGATTAAAAGAGGAGAATTAGGGAAAATAAGTCCCCTTTATACTCTTTAAGTTACTAAAGGAAGGAAGATACTACTGTAGAAGCGTTATAATTAAGGCTACTTAATTAAGAAGTAATTTACTACTCCTACGCCTTCTAATTACCTTAAGGATTACTTCTACCTTTCTTTAAATAAATCCCTTATCCTAAGCAGTATAAAACCTTTATCCTTTTTCTACCCTTCTAACCTTTCTTTTCTTCTTTACTAAT
This sequence comes from Colletotrichum lentis, assembly GCA_003386485.1. NCBI lineage: Eukaryota > Fungi > Ascomycota > Sordariomycetes > Glomerellales > Glomerellaceae > Colletotrichum > Colletotrichum lentis. The sequence continues at coordinate 3,213,602 of NWBT01000048.1, forward strand.
AATAACTTATTAACAATTTTAATAGCAGTCTAGCGTACTACTTCTATATATATATATATATACTTCCTTTTCTTTAGATATACTTTTTTCTTTTAGATATATAATTTCTCTTATATAACTTCCTAATTAACCTTTATAATATTAACTTCTACTTTCTCCTCTTCCCTTACTATTCTGAGCTCTACCTTTTTTACTATAAAGATATAAAACTCCTTTACCTACTAAGACTATAATTTAACTCTTAAGTACTAATATAGTAACTAAGCTAATAACTAAATTATTAATTACTTTTTTACACCTACTAGATAAGTTACTACTACCTGTAAATCCTAGTTCCTTAACCCTTATATAAACTTCTAATTCTTCTAATAAACCTAGCCTTACTATAGGGAAATTACCTACTAAACAAACTTTAACTATATAATTCCTACTAAGATTAACCTCTATTTTCCTAACTAGCTTTAGTAGGAAGATATTAATATCTTCCTTTAGTAGCAGCCTAAGGCTTTTAAATATATTAATAGTAATTATCTATAGAAAGGCTAGACTAATAAGAAGGTATAAGGTATCTTCTTTAACTACTATAACCTATAAGAATATCTACTTTATAAAAGCTAAATTATAAAAGATAAGATTAAAGCTACCCTCTAAATTATAGTCTATAATCTTTCTTTAGTTTATAATATTATAGTTATCCTAATTAGCTAGTAAAGTAATATTAGTTAGAATACTAACCTTATTCTTCTTCTCTAAGCTTATAAGACCCTTTATGTAATTAGGACTTTAGTATATCTTATTCTTTTTCCTCTTTTTACTAATAATCTTAGACACTTTATAGGTATAATTATTAATTAGAGAGATAGTATAGTATACTAGTATAATTCCTTTTAGTCTAGTAGCTAATTAGAAGCTTTCTTTATTAATAACATCCTAGCATTAAAGACCTTTTACTATAATATTAATACTCTATTCTATATTAAGAACCTAATTAATATATCTACCTATATTATTAAATTAGTCTAGCAGCCTAGCAGCTAGGAGTATAGTCTCTATATTTTTAAGTAGTTCTAAATAGCTATCTAATACAGTCTTATATACCTAACTAAGAACCTAATCTAAAGAGATACTCTTTTTACTTCTAAATAAACCTTTAGTAATAAGCTATATACTACCTAGATCTATTAGATTAGCTATAAGTTTTAGTATAAAGGATCCTACCTTTATAACGCTATAAAAGATATCCTTTATCTATTTTTTAAAGAAACCTAAAAATAGTTCTATAAGAAATATTAATAGTAATCTAACTCTAAAGCCTCTTTTAGTAATAACTTAGGCTTAGACCTTATAGTAACTAGCTCTAAGTATAGAAAGGTTAGTAAGATTAAATTCTAGACTTCTTTAAAGACTAAGCTCCTATTACTACCTCCTCTAATTACTTTAGTAAAGCTACTATTAATACTACTTCACCTAAGGTTCTAATATATTACTTAATTAATAATATAAGGCACCCTCCTTCTACTTATTACTAGGAGTATAGATTACTAGTCTTAGCCTCTTATAACTCTAGCTACTATAGTTCTAATTAATACCTTTCTTCTTCCTCTAATCTACTAACTTTCTCTGATTAACTAATAGTTCTATAATTATAAATAAACTCTAAGCGTTCTTCCTCTAGCTTTTACTAGTACCTTATAAATAAAACTTACTAAGTCTCTCTTAAATATAATAATAGAGAATATACCTAGGGGAGACTCTATAGATCTTAACTCTATAGATATAGATAATACTAAAATAGAGAGACCTCTATCTTAATCTAAGTATTCTTTACTGCTTACTAATATCTAGGCTTATTAGAAGAAGGTTTAAATTATACTTTCTTAGACTAAACTTAACTAGTAGCTTAATAAAAAATATAATTACTAGTCTTATACTCTCTAGCATAAGAAGCTTCTTAAGCGTTATACTAATCTAAGAAGCTTATAGATTAATAAGTGTTCTAAGGAGGATTAAGTTAACTAATATAATAATCTAATTAATAAGGCTACCTTCTTAACTCCTCTTTATACACTTTAGCTTCTGCTAAGTAGAGGTTAGGATTAAGGTAGATAGGCTTATAATAATACTAAAGATATATAGAAATAAAACTATACTATAAGAATAGCTAAAATAAATAAGATAGGTAAGATTAGTAAGACTACTAAAGGATTTAAGAAAGGTAAGGCTTAATTATAGTAGACTGTATACTAAATATTTCTCTCTTTAGTACTAATTAGGCGTTTTTAGGTAGTTTTTTCCCTTTAGAGAGAAGATAAGAAACTAGGGGATAATTATAATAGGGTGCCTATTAGTGCTAGATTTCTTTAGTTTCTAATTACATAACTAAGAGTCCTAATTAGAGATAGATATTAGACCTTAGCTGCTTACTTCTAATTAGGAGGATAATAAATATATAACTAATTCTTTTCCTTTAATTTAGATATAGATCTTTTAGATTAACCTAAAGCCTTTTATTATAATTTACCTTTAATTATAGTTACATAAGATATATAGGAGTTTCTTTCTTAATTAGTTATAGGAGTAAGTCCTAATTAGAGCCTTTATAGCTCTAATTAAGATAGTTTACTTATGCTAATTAAGAGGTATCTTATGTTAGCTTTAGTAGGTTGTAGTAATTATTCCTAGTTACCTTACTGCTCTAGCTATCCTACTTTACTACACCTTTTTAATATCTTCTTCTATTATATAATAGAAGAATGCTAATAACAAAAGGAACGCTAAGGCTTCTTTATTACTAAAGTGTATATCTTAATTATTATTATATAAGTCTTTAATAGGATTCTCTCTCTTAACTTCTAATAGGTATAATATAAAATCCTTATGTAGGTCTTAGTTAAGCGTAATATATACCTAAATGTATTAGTCTTTTATATACTTTTATTTATCCTCTATATAATTTATTAACTAATAGCCCTCCTTCTTATAGATAAAGCACCTCTTGTTATTTATATAGAAGGGTCTCTATCTTATAAATAGCTAGCCTTATTTTCTATTATATAGTTATCTAGGGAGTTTATTATTATATAGCTGTTTATAGTATCTCTTTTAGTTAGAGGTATACCTTCTATCTATAAAGTAAATATTATATAATATTATTATTTAATTAAGGGCTACTTAAAGTAAAGCCCTTAGGTTAGAGAAGAATTCTTTATATATATAATCTGCTTTAAGATTACTAAGAGTAGTTTCTAACTTAGGTACTCCTTAACATACTTAAGTAACTTACGTATAAAGTATTACTTTACCCTAGAATCTAGATCTAAGTGCTTATTATATAAGGGGTATCTTATTAAGAAGAGTTTTAAGTACTTCTATTATAGTCTTCTTAGGGTTCTCTCTCCTTACTTATATAAAAGATATAGTAGTCTAATCTACCTAATATAAGCTATAGTTAATATTAGTATTAAAATACTTATCTAACATATTATATATCTTATCCTACCTCCTAGTTAGGCTAATATAATAGAGGTAGAATTCTTCTATATAATCTTAGAGAATATCTAGAAACATAGTATAGTACTAATCTTTTATAATATAAAGTTATTAATAAAAGCTAATAAAGACTTTAGCTTTATTATATAAGATATTATATAGCTTACTAGTGTAGTTTCTATCTTTCTACTATTCTTTCTAGAAGATTAAAATAGTACTTAGTTTATATAGTCTGTTCTAAATAATACGCTTTAGTAGAAGGTTATAGATACTATCCTTCTAATATATAGGCGTTATACAGCCTTAAAATTATAGAAAACTATTAACCTCTTAGGTAAATTATATTCTAGGGGGTATATTTTAAGTTATAGGTTAGCAGTCTTATATAACTAGAGTTTAAGCTATCTATATGTTATATAAGTCCTAAATAGAGTTTATTACTAGTTTAGCAGTAAGTAGTATAGTAATAGGATTAAGGTTTTAGATAGGTATCTCTATAGGTATAATCTGTTTATAAGAGGTTATTATATATATTAGATAAAGAGAGAGTTACTTTAGTTACTTATCTTAAGTGTTAAATTCCTAAATAATAGTATAGATTAAGTTTATAATCTACTAAGTTAAGCTTTATACTATACTAATATAGAATCCTTTTTGCTTTAGGATTTATATAAGCTTCTATCTATATAGTTAGCTAACTAGGTCCTATTAGGTAGATATCTAATAGTAGAATTCTTTATATAGAGTTATCTTTAGTAGGTCCTTATTAAGGGTAATATAGAGAATTTACATAATTATATATCTAATATATATAGTAAGTTCCTCCTTATTTAACGCCCTAGTAATATTAATTAGGTTATCTTAGATTCTTAGATTTATTAACTTCTTCTATATAATAAGTAGAATATTACTCTTAGCGCTTATTTCTTTATATGTAGGTAGGTATAATTCCTCCTCTTAGGGTTTATTTAAGGGATTACCCTCTTACTTACTTTATAAAGCTATAGTTAGTAGTAGCTATTTTATCTTATATAGCATTTATTATTATTATTATTATTATAGGTGTAGTAGTATATACTATATACTTTAGGATTTATATAGTAAGTATCTCTATTTCGTTCTTACTAGAAGGTAATAATAAAGATCTCTATTATATAAAACTTATATAAAACTAAAATAGTAGTTATCTTACTTCTAAATACCTAGTTCTTACTAGAAGGTAACAGTAGGTAGAATTAAGGAAATAGCATAAAATACCTTATATCTAACTACCTAGTTCTTACTAGAAGGTAATAGTAGTTAGATTTTAGATATATTACTATAAAACATCTAGTATAATAATTCTTATCTTTTTACTCTTACTAATTTGTAATTACATAAAGTAATTATATAATTACTAAGTAATTACTAATTAGTATTAAATAGACTGTATATATATATATAGGTACTAAAAGATAGAGTAAACTAAAGAATATATTCTGTAACTATCCTTCCTACCTATAAGATAGGTGTTATATAAGATAGATATACTGTCCTATATTACCTAAGTTAGTTAGATAACACCTTTAGGTAGTTTCTCTTTACTGTATAAATAAGTGCTATATAATCTAATCTCTATACTTATCTCCCTAAGTTAAAGGTGTTATATAGTTATGTAATAGTGCTATTCTAACAGCAGGTATAATTAGTAAAGTACTACACCTAGCTCTAGCTAGGCTTATAATAGTAGTAGTAGCTATAGTAATTATAATTATAAGTAATATACTACTATATAACCTTTACCTTATTTTTAGTAGTTATAAATACTAACTAGAGCTAGTTAATAATACTATTAAAGGTATTTAATAGGTTATTAAGGTAAAGTTAAGCCTTAGGTATGCTACAGTAGGTATTTAAGAGCTATAGCCTAAAGAAATTATTAGTCTAATATACTAAAGGAAGAGCCTTTTAGATAACGTTAAAGCATAAGATTATTAGCTTAAGGATCTTACCTTTTGTTTTTCTTAGCTCTAATGCTTCTATCTATTAATATAAAATCTACTACTACTTAGTAAGGTAATCTTTAATAGTTTCTTTAGTCTTAAAGTGCCTATAAAGGGCGTTAATAAGGATATAGAAGTTATATAGCCCTTAGCTATAAAGGCGTTAGAAGTAAAAGTCTAATACCTTACCTTTTAGTATTATTAGGAAGGTAATACTAAGATGCTTTACGTTATTAGTAATACCTACGTTATTATAGTTCTTATAAAAGATTATAAGTTAAATATTAAGTATATTATATTTCTTACTAGTGTATTTTATATTAGAGCTAGTATATAGCTTTAATAGGTTTTTAGCTGCTTTAGGGTAGGCTAATTTAGAGAGTAGGATACCTCTTATAATTAGGCTAAATATTATAAGCCTTCTTAATAAAGGATTATTAGGAGAAGGAGGGTAAATAGATATATTAGAGTCTAAATTAGCTACTAATTAATTAGTAGGAACAGTATTAGCACCTTACTAATAAATAAATCTACTTCTATAACAGCTAGAAGCTATAGAGGGAGACTTAGAGGTAGATTAGTAACACTTCTATAAAGGTATCTTCTTTAAGGTAGAAGCTCTAGAGGTATACTTCTAAGAAGTAACTATTTTAGCTCCTTCAGTAACTAATATAGACCTAGTAATAGTAATAGTATAAGTAGGGATAAAGTTACTAATATACTTAGCTAGCTCTTAGTAAAATATATTCTAGCTAGCAAACTAATTAATATAGCCTTTATTATTACTAGTGTAATAGATATTATAGTAGTTAGTAATAAGAAACTTTAGGTTTACTTAGAGAGTAATTACCTAGCTGTTATTATAAAGGTATATAGGCTAAAGCTAAGAAAAATAACTAATAATATCCTTTTAGTTAGTTTAAATTCTACCCTAAAGGAGTTTATTAGTAGTAAAGACTTAAAGAGCAGTAAGAGAGAGTGCTTACTAAGATAAAAGCTAGAAGACTAAGGTGCTTATAGTTAGAAGTAAGCTCCTAAAGTATTAACTGCTTTTAGTTATTCTACTAAGTACTTTTTAATAGGTTAGTAATATACTTAGCTACCTAAGCCTAAGTAGTAGAAAAGTAAGTTAGTATATACTTAATATACTAACGCTTAAGTGCTATTAGCTTACTTTCTTCCTTTTAGAAATAATATATTATAAAGGTATTTTAGGTTATCTAGGTAGCACCTTAGAGTTTATAAGAGACCTAAGAGTGTAATAAGTTTTAGATAACACTTAGTAAAAGCTAAGAGATAAACTAACTATAAAACACTTCTTCTGCTTAATAAGATAAGTAATATACTAAGTAGTATAACTACCTTAGTAGTATATAAGCTTTAGTATATCTTTATAAAGTTAACTAAGGTAGCTAATATATAGTAGACTTTTACTAATAAGCTTAATAAAGCTATTATCTACCTTAAAGTAGGCCTTAATAACATTAGTAATATAGAGAATTACACTTATGTTAGATAAAAACTAAGAGAATGCTTAATAAAAGAGAGGAAGTAACTAGAGACTTAGGAAAAAGAGAAAACAGAAGGAAAAGAAGCTAATTTTTACTAAGCGTTAAGAGAAAAGTTAATAAAAAAAGATAAACTACTAAAATAAAAGTAAAGAAAAGAAGAAAATCTTTTTAGGATAGATAACTATAATAATAAGAGGTCTTATTAGGTAGGAAAAGTAAGGCTAGTGTATTTATACTACTAGCACCTATATAATAACGATTAGAGTATTAACAAAAAACTACAACTATAACTACAACTACATACTATAACTACAAACTACACCCTGTAGTTTAGACTAAACTATAACTACAGTGGTTGTAGTTTAGACTAAACTATAACTACAGTAGTTGTAGTTATAGTTATAGTATAGGTAAGAGAGATGTAGTCTAAACTATAACTACACTACAGTAGTTATAGTTTACTACAGTAGTAAACTATAACTACAGTAGAAAAATAATAGTATAGTATTTCTATAGTTAATTAGTGTATTATAGTATACTAAGTACTATATTATAGTATACTAAATACTATATTAAATATAATATATACTAGACTAAGATATATACCTTAAATACTATATTATAAGTAAGTAATAATTAGTTATATATACTATATACTATATAGTATATAGTATATAGTATATACTAAGTTATAGACTATAGTTATTAGTTAGAGTTACTATTTACTAGTAAGAAAAACTATAATTACTACTTTAGTACTAAGGTAGTACTAACTTCTAAGTAGGAATATAAATAATATAGTCTTTTTTGTTTTATAAGAGGTAAGTAACTTAGTAAGTTAATAAAGAATAATTAGGTAGTAAAATAAATAGTAAATAGGTTTATATAATAAGTACTAAGTAGTAATATACTAGTATTAACTAGACTATTAGTCTATTATAGATAATAGGAGTAACTAGTAAGATAGTATAGTATTATTTATATATTATAATTTTAAAAGTATATTATAGATATTTTTAATTTACTGCCTATATATAATTTTAATACTAACCTTAACTTAAGCTTAGTTAATTTAATTTATAGTTTCTTAGATTAGTATAATTATCTTAGATATCTAACCTTAAAGTAATAATCTAACTATATAGTTATTAGTTAATAGTTAGTTAGTTACTTACTTAATATTATTATTTAGTAAATACATAACGTTAGAAATCTAAGGATAAGATATAGGTATTAGGTAAGACTTTTTAAGTATCTTAAAACTAATCTTACTAAATTAGGCTTAGTTAGTAAAGCTTATAGTACTTTAGCTAAGTATAATTATCTAAGGTATTTAAGTATAGAATATAATTAAAGTCTTTAAGTACTTAACTTAAATTAATATATAACTTTATAATTCCTAAATACTTAACCTTAGAAATCTATAGTTAAGATAAAAGCTATATTATATAACTAATATACATTATGTAATCTAAAGTAGAAATATAAGTATAAATACTTAACTACTATATTTTAAGTACCCTAGAGTAGAAACATAAGCGTATTAGACTATTAGTAAGTACTAAGTACTAAGTACTAAGTAACTAATATACTTTTAGGTTTTAGTACCTTAGAAGTTAGAGTAGATATAAAAGTATAAAGTAAATATTTTATTTTTAGTATATATATATAAATACTTTATAGTATAGGACTTCTATATAACTAAATACTTATACTTATAAAATACTTTACTTACTATATACTATATAATTAAGGTATATAGAGGTGTATATAAGTAAAGGAGGTATAAAAGGATAATAGTTATATTATTAGTTAACTTAGACTACTTAATTCTATATATAGTGTATATAGTATTATTAATACTGTATTATAACTATTATTAGTATATAACTATAGTATATTAACTTATACTGCTTACTTATATATACAGTGTATATAGTATTATTAATACTATATTATAACTATAGATAGTATATAACTATAGTATATTAAGTTATTAACTTAGACTGCTTACTTATCTATATAGTGTATATAGTATTATTAATACTATATTTTAACTATAGTTAGTATTATAGTATATAACTAAAGTATATTTATAGTTATAGTTATAAGTTATATAAGCGTTATATTACAGAGATAAAGTATAGTAAGCTGTTATCTCTAAGACTATATATATACTTATAAAGTAGTATGTATAAGCTATATATTAATTATAAGTAGAAAGTCTTTAAAGTTAAAAGCTATAAAAGTTAAACTATACTTATATATTAAAAAGCATATATACTTTATATAACTATAGGTACTTAATCTATAGTGTTATATTAGTATATTACCTCTACTAATTAAAGTATATATACTTAGGTAGTACTTTAACTTAAATAACCTTACTGCTTATATAATAAGTAGTATATATAAAGTAAAGAGTATTTAGTAGGAAGAAATCTATAAAAATATAATATAATAGTATAAGCCTTTA
>NWBT01000048.1:3224214-3264618 GCA_003386485.1 Colletotrichum lentis
CCTACGCTTAACCTAGATAACCCCTTTAAACTAGGCACCCCTCTTAATTATAACCCCTTAGAGGTTATAAAATAGTTTATAATAGCTTAGATAAGCTTTATTATTAAGCAGTATAAAGGGAACTCTCTATATAATATTATTACTATTAATAGCAGAATAGATAACTATATAGTAATTAATATTACTAGTATTAGATTAGTAATCTTACTTCTTAACAGCCTAGTAGCTAATATAGGCCTAATTATTAAGGTAAGGTAGGCCTTATAGCAGCAGCTCTGCTCTTTTGTTAGCAGGATAGCCTAGAAGTAGGATAATATATCTAAAATTATAATAATAAAGAAGCACTTAGGCTAGCTGTAGGTAGTAATCTACGCTATCTAGTAGGTGCAGTATAATTAAAGGATAGAAGTAGAGATTTTGCTAGAAGCTCTAAGGATACTATTAGTTAGAAACTTAATGTAATAGTTATACTTAATATATGTTACTAGACTCCTAAAAAATAAAACATATTTACATAATGTATAGCCTAGAAGGGTATATATATCTATAAAAATATATATTTTCTATTCTTTCTACTGTAGTTATAGTTAGTTTAAGTGTAGTTTAAACTATAACTACACTACTATAGTTATAGTTATAGTTATAGTATTAAAATTTATTTATAGTTATAGTTTAACTATAACTACACTTTCTATAGTTATAGTTTAACTATAACTACACTTTCTGTAGTTATAGTTTAACTATAACTATATGTAGTTATAGTTTACTGTAGTTATAGTTTGTTAATGCTCTAATAGCTATATAGAGGGCTATGATAAACTAAAGAGGAAAGTAACTATTACTATAATAAACCTTATAATAATATATAATATAGTAATATAAAAGTATAGTTATAAAGATAATAATATATATAACTTAACGTTAAGAAGTTAAGAATAAAAGGTAGCACTATAAAAGCCTATTATATTTATTAATAAAAGGATACTAAGTAACTAATAATACTAGTAATACTAATATTAATTAGATAGGACATTAGGAGATAGAGAACTATAGAACTACTATAATCTAAACTAATAGGCCTTAGAGACTAAGGCTTTAGAGAGGGAGGTAATTATAAGAAGTTACCTAGGTAACTGTTTAGAGATTCCTTAGATTAAGAGGTATATAAGCTACACCTCCTCCCTTTCTTAATTAAAAGAAGATTCTACTATAGTTAGAATCTTTAAGTAAAAGTTATATAATATAGTTAGACCTACCTTTCTACTTAAACCCTACCTAGTTAAGTGCATTTAGCTATACTATTACAAAAATAAGGCTTACTTAAAAGTATAGATAATAAGAAATAATATATTAGCTATAAAAAAGACTTATAATCTTCTATATATTAGTGCCTTATAAGCACTATAGAGATTTATAGGAAAGCCCTTCCTAAGCGCCTTTTATATAGAGTATTATAAAGTAAAGGCTTTACCTTTTATAGCTATAAGGTATAAAGGCCTATAAGAAGGCCTTCTCTAAGGAGGTATATTAAATTAGAGGGTCCTATAGAGGGTACTTTAGGTATACTAAAAGGTATATAAAGATAGGAGTTATTAGCCTAATTTAGCCTAGCTACTTAGTAATTAACAGAGGGACTACTATAGGCTTTACTTTAGGCAGTAGGCTTTATAGAGGCCTTAGGCACCTAGAAAAAGGGTTACTAAGGGCCTAGTTAGTGTTAAATTAGAGGGTCCTATAGAGGGCACTTTAGGCGCGCTAGAAAGGGTATGTAGAGATAGAAGTTATTAGCCTAATTTAGCCTAGTTGCTTAGTAAATATTAAAAGGACTAGTGTAGGCTTTACCCTAGGCAGTACGCTTTATAGAGGCCTTAGGCACCTAGAAAAGAGGTTACTAAAGGCTTAGTTAGGTAGTAAGGCTAAGCAAAAGGGTAACATAATAGTTATAATTATATATATAGAAATATATATATAATATATAATATATATAATATTAACCTATTACTATTACTCCTATTAATTTAATAATTAAGAGTCTTATATACTTAGAAATAAATAGTAATAAGCTTAGTAATATAATTCCTATAAGCTAAAAGTATATAATAATAACTAATAATATAAAGATTACTTTAAAATCCTCTTCTAACTAGACTATCTAGTTTAAGTAGCTCTAGGTAAAAGCTAGAGCCTATAACCTATAGGAAGTAATTAACCTATTAGTAAGTAATTCTTATATACTTAGTAAGACTATTATAGCACTTATAAAGCGCCTAATACACCCTTAGCCTTATAACTATCTAAGATACTAAGCTTTACACTTAGGATTAAGCTCCCTAAGCGCTTAAGGGGTAATAGTAACTTTAATCCTAATAGCTAGTTAGAGATTACTTCTTAAGCCTATAGTAGTAACTAACTTATAGGCTAAAAAGGTCTATAAGCTCTTACTAAGTAACCTACTATTATATAAGGAGTAGTAAAGTAAATATACTAATATATTAAAGAAGTATAAAACATATATATAAAAATACACTCTACTATGGGACTAGTTTAGAGATACTATAAGCCTTAAGCTTTTAGAATACTATTATAAGCTAGATAAGCACCTTAACTAATAGGTAAAGAAGCTTAAGAACTATATTACTAAGCGCCTAAAGGAAAGGCGTAATAAGATGTAGATAAAATATAAAAGAATTCTTTATAAAGGCGCTTAGAATTACCTTAATAATATAAAGGAGCTTAAGAAATAGCTTCTTACGTAGGAAAGTGCTTTTTATAATATAAAGGCTAATAAAGTTCCTAATATATAACACTTAAAGTATTAGTTTAAGGATATTATAAAAGCCTTTTTAATTAGTTACTTTACCTAATAGGTATTTACCTACCTATAGTAAAGTAAGAAAGACGCTAAGAAAGAAGATTTTATAATCTCTATAATAATAAGTAATATATAAGAGGTAATAAAGCTCCTTAGTAATATATCTATTAGGTAAAAAGCTATATATAGCGCTTTTAGCCTAACTAATATAGGTTATAAGAACCCTAAAGGTAACTATAGAAATTAAAATAATAGAAACTATAGTAGTAGGAATTATAGCTATAGAGGCTGCTAGTAAATATAATCTTATAAGCTAAGTACACTCTATAAGTAATCCTTATTATTATTAAGGCTTCTAGCGTCTTTATAAGAGTAAAGCATACTACCTAAGTAAGAGAGGTTAAGTATAAACGTAGTAAAGATACTACTTTTAAAACATATAAGCTGCTAGCTTTATCTTACCCTAAGGTATTATATTAATAACTACTAGTATGCCTTTCCTTATATATACTCTAAAGGGTAGTAGGAGAGTAAAGCAGTTAAAACTATAATTAAGAAGTATATATAATATAACCTAAAGCTTACTAAACGCCTATAAGAGATAAAGGTAGTAACTACTAAGAATAACTAACTATATAGTAAGTATAGAGGAAAGATTATACTAGCCTCTTTTTATACTATAAAAAGCCTTTATTACCTAGCTTACTTAGTAATATTAGACTTAGGCTTAATAGTATATATTTTTAATAAGCCTTTATAGTTTAAGATAATAAGAGCTACACTAGTAAGTAATTTCCTATAGGCTAGCTTATAGTAACTTCTTATTAAAGTATATAGCACTATATAAATTAGGCTTAGGGGGCATATAGGCACTATTATAAGGCTTACCTTATATAATATTACTCTTTACCCTAGCCTTATAGCTAACCTAATGTCCTTTAAGAAGCTAAAGTAATAAGGTATCTAGTAGGATATAAGCTCTAGAAATAACTACCTATAAAAGGCAGATAGGTCCTTTATAGCCTACCTTAATAATATTTATAACTAATAGGTCTTTAACTATAAGCCCTTTAAGGTAGAGGCTGCCTTAGCTGCTACTATACTCTTACCTCCTATAAGCTTAGATAAAGCGCCCTAATTACACTAATAAAATAAATACACTATAAAGATATATAGAAAGCTAATTCTTAGCAGCCTATTTACTTAGTACTGTAGGCTAGGTTACTTAGGCTCTAAAGTAATTAAGAGGATTATTAATATAGTTTATAGAGTGTATCTTAAAGGCTTTAATAATTATAAGATTTATATTATTAACTATAACGCCTATATAAAAGGTAAAGCCTACTGCTTAGCTAGATGTAGCCTATATAAATCTATAATCTATATAAAGCCTAATACCCTTCTAGGCTATACATTATATAAACGTGTTTTATTTTCTAGGGGTCTAGTAACATATATTAAGTATAACTATTACATTAAGTTTCTAACTAACACCTTAGAGCTTCTAGTAAAATCTCTTTTCTCTAACCTGTAGACTTCTGTCTAGCCTTAATTATACTACACCTGCTAAATAGCGTAGATTACTACCTGCAGCTAGCCTAAGTGCTCCTTTATCGTTATAATTTTAGATACGTTATCCTGCTTCTAGGCTATCCTGCTAACAAAAGAGCAGAGCTGCTGCTATAGGGCCTACCTTACCCTAATAATTAGGCCTATATTAGCTGCTAGGCTGTTAAGAAGTAAGATTACTAATCTAACGCTAGTAATATTAATTACTATATAGTTATCTATTCTACTATTAATAGTAATAATGTTATATAGAGAGTTCCCTTTATACTACTTAATAATAAAGCTTATTTAAGCTGTTATAAACTGTTTTATAACCTCTAAGGGGTTATAATTAAGAGGGGTGCCTAGTTTAAAGGGGTTATCTAGGTTAAGCGTAGGTATAACTAAGGTATAGATAAGGAGTTAATAAGATTAGACTTAATAAGATTAGAAAAGAGGATTTAATTTAGTTACTTTAGTAGGTTTTAGGATAATTTATCTAAACTATAGGTTTAGTAGGTTATAGGTATAGTTAATAAGAGAATCCTAAGAGATTCTATTCTAGCTAACTATATATATCTAATAAGCCTGCCTCTTAAGGTTAAATACCTCTATAGTTAAGAGTTCTTACTGTAGACCTTAGTAGTATAGACCTTAAGAGTAAAGCTATCTCTAGTAGACTATACTAACCCCTATAGTACTATATGTTCTTAAACAAGCTACCTTACTAAGTTAACAGCATAAGAATAAGGTATAGTGCTTATATTAGGCTAACTGCTGTTATTTGTTTTTGCATTATGTAACTAATCTTAACTATAGAATCTAATTAGTTCTACGCTAGTTCAATTAGCGTTCTTAAATATAAAGCTTAATAACTACTTAGTAATTAACTTCTATAACCTAGAGGTTAGTTATATAGGGTATATATCTTATATAATAATTTCTAACTATAGTAGTAGTTATATATAGGATTTCTACCTACGCTAAAGGACTACTAAGATACTACTTACTACGCTTATAGACTTCCTTACCTTATTAGAAGTGTAGTATAACTATTAGGTAAAGGTTATTAAGACTAATAATAAGCTTCTATACTACTTAGATATTATAAACGTAATAGAGGCGTATACTATACGCCTTAAGGTAAGCACCTTAAATACCTAAGTATAAAACAGAGCTATAAAGTATATTACTATAGTTATTAAGTAAAAAGCATATAGTATAGTAATTAATATATACTTACTAAACGTCCTTTAGCTAGAGGTCTATATAGCTGCTACCTACCTTTATAACTATATACTATAAGTATCTTATAGTTAGAAATTACTATACTAACTATAGTATAAGCACTTTTAGAGTAAAGCTAATATAGTATACTCTTAGCTAGACCTTTCTTACCTATATATATATAGTTATAAAGTATATATACTTACTGCTAATACTTAACTTTACTATAATTAATACTAATAACTAGCCTTAAGGGCTTAAATTAGCTATCTTATAGGCTATAGCTTAAGTAACTTATATTAGATATAGAGCCTTACCTATAGTAAAGTATTTACTATATAGGATATTATTTTTAATAAGAAGATTACCTTTAATAGTAATATTATAAAGCTTACTAATAACATATATAAGAGTAATCTATAGGAAATAGCTACTATAATTAAGCGTCTTATACACTAAGAGGTATAAGAAAGAAGCTTTATATATATAGTGGATAAAGAAACTAATAAGATCTAAGAATATACTAACTGCACTAAGGGGGTAGAAAGCCCTAATAGCCTAACCCTTTATAGCTATAAAACTAAAAACCTTTTAAATTATAGCTATAAAGGGCTAGCCCCTCTATTACCCTATACTGAAGTAAGGTTTATATTAATAATACTACTAATAATACTACCTCTAAGAGCCTTATTTATAACTACCCTTAGAGATATACTTTATATAAGAGGGTAGAAAAAAGGATTTTAAGAATAATAATTATAAATACTTAAAGGAGCTACTAATAATATAACTCTTAAGTATAAGCTGCTAAAATAATCTTTTAAGGCTATATTTCTAGTAGGTTACTCCTACTAGAAGTAACACTTATATATTAAAGCTAAGTAGAAATAACTAGATAGCACTTATATACTATAGGAGAGGGCTAATTACTCTATTTTACTAGTAAGTGTAGGTCTACTAGGTGTACCTATAATAAAGCTAAAAGTATAACTAGGTATACCTAGTATATAGCCTAATATAAGCTAGAAGCAGGAGGCAGCTAATAAGCTTACTATAAGAAGTAGTAAAGCAGCCTTTTTAATAGGCACCTACTAGAAACACCTACCTCCCCTTCCTATATTATATAGTTAGCTAGTAAACTGCCTTTTTAAAGATGCTTTTAAGGAGGCTAAAAGAAGCTATCTTTATAGCTATAAGACATTAAGATTATAAAGAGAAGTTCTAAAAGGCTTTACTTATAGTAATTAGATTCTTAACTATATCTAGGTCTATATATATAAGCTAAATAAGTATAGCTACCTTATAAAGTTAAAGTAAGGCTTATTATATATAGTAACTAATAGGTAAAAGATTTATATAATATATATATAGCTATATTAGTAAGTATATCTTTCTAAATATTAATAGCCCTAGCTACCTACTTTAACTTAGAGCTACTTTAATATAACGCTATTAATATATTTATCTATATAGATATTAATAAGGAGATATATATAGAGTTACTACTAAGTTACTATAAGAAAGGCGTTATTATATACCTTTAGAAAGCCCTCTACAGCTTATACTAATTACCCCTCTTTTAGTAATAGTACTTTAAAGTAAGACTTATTATATAAGGCTTTTAATATGTTATAAGTAAAAATTACTACTAGCAGAAAGGCTAAATTATATTCTTTTTTTATATTAATAACTATATATTAGCGTTTCTAAAGGCCTATAAGCATATAGTAATTAAGGAGCTAAGAGCCCTCTAAGTAAAGTATTACCTTAAAGGAGGCTAGAAGCTCTAGTAGTTCCTAAGCCTTAAAGTTCTATATAACTATATAAGCAGGAGACTCTAGCTCTTATAAGCAGTATATATAAAGAAGGCTGTAAAACTGCTTCTTATGTATACTAACGTTATAGATAATATATATAAATTTACCTCTATAATAAAGGAAGAGCTCCTACTATATACTAATAATATAACGTATTATAAGATAAATAGATACTAGCAGAAGGTTAGTATAATTCTTTATACTGCTATTATAATACGCCTTAATATTACTTTTATAGTAAGTAGGCTTATAAAGTTTAATTAGAACCTAAGTAAAGCCTACTAAAAGGCTGCTAACTATATATTATTATACCTTTATTATATATATTACCTCTACCTTTAATTTAGCGCTAAGCCTAGTAGTAATAAAGACGCCTTAGAGGTTACCTCTAATATAAGCTTTATAGATAATTTACTTAACTATAAGAGCTTTTAGGCCTTTATAATAAAGCTTTTTAGAGGCCTTATTACCTAGTAGGCTAATAAGTAAGATACTATTACTATATTAACTACTAAGGTAGAGCTTCTAGCGCTTTTATAAGCAGCTAAGGAAGTCTTTTTTACTAGCTAATTAATATTACGCTTATAAGTATAGCTCCCTATAGAGCGCAGCTCTACTAGCTAGCACTTAATATATACATTAAAAGCGCCTTAGCCTATAAAAATATAAATATAATATAATAATTAATAGACTATTAATCTTATAACTAAGGAGCTCTTAAAGCTTTATATAAAGTTATATTATATAGATATTTATAACTACTAGTTATAATAAGAGGTTACTTAGTAGTATATTAATATTATATATATACTATTTATAGAGCTTATAGCAGACAGACTTACTAAGTCCCTTAACTTATTAAAGTATAAAGCCTTCTTATAATAAATAAATATAACTAATAAGAAGGTGTTTCTTAAGTGTAACTAAGTATAAAAACTTACTAAAAATAAGAATTACTTAGAAGTATAAATAATAAAGAAAGATATATAGGCTGTTAAGGAGACTTATAATCTCCTATACGTTAGTACCTTATAAGCACTATAGATTATAGGAAAGCCCTTTCTAAGCGCCTTTTATATAAGGTATTATAAAGTAAAGACTTTACCTTTTATAGCTATAAGCTATAAAGGCCTATAAGAAGGCCTTCCCTAAGGGGGTATATTAAATTAGAGGGTCCTATAGAGGGCACTTTAGGTATGTTAGAAAGGGTGTATAGAGATAGACGTTATTAGCCTAATTTAGCCTAGTTACTTAGTAAATATTAGAGGGACTGCTGTAGGCTTTACTCTAAGCAGTAGGCTTTATAGAGGCCTTAGGCACCTAGAAAAGGGGTTACTAAGGGCTTAGTTAGGTAGTAAGGCTACACGTAAGGGAAACGTAATAGTTATAGTTATATATATAGAAATATATATATAATGTATAATATACATAATATTAACCTATTATTATTACCCTTATTAATTTAATAGTTAGGTAGTAAGGCTAGGCGTAAGGGTAATATAATAGTTATAGTTATATATATAGTTAGATATATATATAATATATAATATATATAATATTAACTAATTACTATTATTCCTATTAATTTAATACTAACCTCTTAATATTAAGTACCTTATTGCTAATAGTTTCTAACTGCCCCCTTTCCCCCTCCCTATTAGACTGCTGCCTCTATTAAATTAGAGGGTCCTATAGAGGGCACTTTAAGCGTGCTAAAAGGGTGTATAGAGATAGGAGTTATTAGCCTAATACAGCCTAGTTGCTTAGTAAATATTAGAGGGACTGCTATAGGCTTCGCTCTAGGCAGTAGGCTTTATAGAGGCCTTAGGCACCTAGAAAAGGGGTTGCTAAGGGCCTAGTTAGGTAGTAAGGCTAGGCATAAGGGTAATATAATAGTTATAGTTGTATATACAGTTAGATACATATATAATGTATAATATATATAATATTAACTTATTACTATTACTACTGTTAATTTAATAATTAAGAGTCTTATATGCTTAGAAATTAATAGTAATAAGCTTAGTAATATAATTCCTATAAGCAAAAAGCATATAATAATAACTAATAACGTAAAGATTACTCTAAAATCCTCCTCTAACTAGACTATCTAGTTTAAGCAGCTTTAGGTAAAAGCTAGAGCCTATAACCTATAGGAAGTAATTAACCTATTAGTAAGTAATTCTTATAAGCTTAGTAAGACTATTATAGTACTTATAGAGTGCCTAATACGCTTTTAGCCTTATAACTATCTAAGATACTAAGCTCTATATATAGGATTAAGCTCCTTAAGTGCTTAAGAGGTAGAAGTAACCTTAATCCTAATAGCTAGTTAGAGATTACTCCTTAAGCTTATAGTAGTAGCTAACCTATAGGCTAAAAGGGTCTATAAGCTTTTACTAAGTAACCTACTGTTATATAAGGAGTAGTAAAGTAAATATACTAACGTATTAAAGGAGTATAAAACGTGTATATAAAAATATATCTTACTGTAAGACTAGTTTAGAGATACTATAAGTATTAAGCTTTTAGAACACTATTATAAACTAGATAAGTACCTTAACTAATAGGTAAAGGAGCTTAAGAATTATATTACTAAGCGCCTAAAGGAAAGGCGTAATAAGGCGTAGATAAAATATTAAAGAATTCTCTATAAAGGCGCCTAGAATTATCTTAATAACGTAAAGAAGCTTAAGAAATAGCTTCTTATATAGAAAAGCGCCCTTTATAATATAAAGGCTAATAAAGTCCCTAACGTATAGCACTTAAAGTATTAGTTTTAGGATGTTATAAAAGCCTTTTTAACTAGTTACCTTACCTAATAGGTATTTACCTACCTATAGTAAAGTAAGAAGGATACTAAGAAAAAGGATCTTATAATCTCTATAATAATAAGTAATATATAAGGAGTAATAAAGCTCCTTAGTAATACGTCTATTAGGTAAAAGGCTATATATAGCGCCTTTAGCCTAACTAATATAAGTTATAAGAACCCTAAAGGTAACTATAGAAATTAAAATAATAGAAACTATAGCAGTAGGAATTATAGCTGTAGAGGCTACTAGTAGATATAATCTTATAAGCTAAGCACACTTTATAAGTAATCTTTATTATTATTAAGGCTTTTAGCGCCTTTATAAAAGTAAAGCGTACTGCCTAAGTAAGAGAGGTTAAGTATAAGTATAGTAGAGATACTGCTTTTAAAATATATAAGCTACTAGCTTTACCTTAACTTAAGGTACTATATTAACTACTACTAGTACGCCCTTCCTTATATACGCCCTAAAGGGTAGTAGTAGAGTAAAGTAGTTAAGGCTATAATTAAAGAGTATATATAATATAACCTAAAGCTTACTAAATGCCTATAAGAGGTAAGGGTAGTAACTATTAAGAATAACTAACTATATAGTAGGTGTAGAGGAAGAATTATACTAGCCTCCTTTTACACTATAAAAAGCCTTTATTACCTAGCTTACTTAGTAATATTAGATTTAGGCTTAATAGTATATATTTTTAATAAGCCTTTATAGTTTAAGATAATAAGGGCTACGCTAGTAAGTAATTTCCTATAGGCTAGCTTATAGTAACTACCTATTAAAGCATATAGCACTATGTAAATTAGGCTTAGGGGGCGTATAGGCACTATTATAAGGCTTACCTTATATAATATTACTCTTTACCCTAGCCTTATAGCTAACCTAATGTCCTTTAAGAAGCTAAAGTAATAAGGTATTTAGTAGGATATAAGCCCTAAAAATAACTACTTACAAAAGGCAGATAGGTCTTTTATAGCCTACCTTAATAATATTTATAACTAATAGGTCTTTAACTATAGGCCCTTTAAGGTAGAGAGCGCTTTAGCTGCTGCTATACCCTTACCTCCTATAGGCTTAAATAAAGCGCCTTAATTACACTAATAAAATAAATACACTATAAAGATATATAGGAAGCTAATTCTTAGCAGCCTATTTACTTAGCACTACAGGCTAGGTTACTTAGGCCTTAAAGTAATTAAGAGGATTATTAATATAGCTTATAGAGTACGTCTTAAGGGCTCTAATAATTATAAGATTTACACTATTAACTTTAATACCTACGTAAAAGGTAAAGCTTACTGCTTAGCTAGGCGCAGCCTATATAAATTTATAATCTATATAGAGCCTAATAACTAATTAGTAATTAACTTCTATAACCTAGAGGTTAGTTACATAGGGTATATATCTTATATAATTATTTCTAACTGTAGTAGTAGTTATATATAGGATTTCTACCTATACTAAAGGACTACTAAGATACTACTTACTATACTTATAGACTTTCTTACCTTATTAGAAGTATAATACAACTATTAGATAAAGGTTATTAAGACTAATAATAAGCTTCTATACTACTTAAATATTATAGATGTAATAGAGGCGTATAGTATACACCTTAAGGTAAGCACCTTAAATACCTAAGTGTAAAATAGAGCTATAGAGTGTATTACTATAGTTATTAAGTAAAAGGTATATAGTATAGTAATTAATATATACCTACTAAACGTCCTTTAGCTAGAGGTCTATATTGTTATAGGCTGCGCTATAAAGGTGTTATAGCTAGGCTTTACCTGCTATAGACTTAAGCAAGCTGCGTATAAAAGCTCTACACACTATAGGAGCGTATAGTATATAAT
The DNA here is from genome assembly GCA_003386485.1 of Colletotrichum lentis. Lineage (NCBI taxonomy): Eukaryota > Fungi > Ascomycota > Sordariomycetes > Glomerellales > Glomerellaceae > Colletotrichum > Colletotrichum lentis. The sequence continues at coordinate 3,236,291 of NWBT01000048.1, forward strand.
CTCTCCCTTTACTCCCTAGCTTAGATAACTAGTAATTAAGTTACTAATTACCTAAATAAGGCCTTACCTAGCCCTTTATATATCTAAGCTTATAATTTACTACCCTTACTAATTATACTACGTAATAAGTAACTAAGATAAAATAATAAGCATAACGCCTAAGCTATTAACGTAAAACGTAAGCTTTTCTACATCTAGTAATAACTAGCTAGCCTCCCTTAAATAACTTATCTCCTTACTTATAATATAAATATAGATACTTACTAATATTATAATAACTACTATACCTACCCCTATAATAAGTCCTACTACCCCCTTACCTATAGAAGTAATAATTACTAACGTTAAGTAAAAATAGCTACTAAGCCTACTAAAGTTCTTAGGGTTATATAAGCACTATTCCTTATAGGCGCGCTAGATACATAATAAGCTTAAGATTAATACTATTTTCTTCTCCTCTAGTTAGGAGGCCTAGTACTATATATACTCCTACCTTAAAGTTAGCCCCTAATAGATAGTTACTACCTACTATAAGAAGGGTAGCTAGAATAGCACCTATAATGTTACATACTTTATAGAGCACCTAGATTATACCTTTAGTAACCTAAACGTATAGGCTAGAGCTACTATAGCGCTAATAAGCACTTAAATAAAGAAACATAAGTCCTTTACAGCCTTCTACCTAAAGTTTAAATATATACTAGCAGAAGCTAGCGTAGGGACCTAGGCAGCAGAAGTGTAGATTATACTTATAACTAACATACTTAACTTCTACCTTAAGAGTATATTAGTTATAGTTATAATACCTTAGACCTTCCTAGAGGTAGTACTAACTATTAGTTATATTATATAGAAGGTAGAGAAGCTCTAAAGTTACCTATATAATATATATCTAGCTGTAATAAAGAAAATAGATACTAATAGAGATACTCTAATAATAAGCTCTATAAGGTTAGTAGCTATAAAGATAAGTAAGAAACCTAAGTATAAGCTACATAAAGAAACATAAAAGTGCTTTAACTATAATAAAGTAAGCTACCTTATATAGGATTACCCTAAGGAGTATAAGAAGAAGAAAAAGCCTATAACTATATAAGTAGTTACTAAGTAGAAATTACACCCTAATAATAAAACAGACTATATAACTGCCTCTAGTAGCACTAAGGAAACATCTAAATTAGAAAAAGAGTAGCTTTAGGATAAAATTAGGCCTTAGAGCCTATAAGTAAAGAACGTATAAGGTAGAAGGACTTCTAACATAAACAGAAAATAAGCAGGCTAGCTACACTAGTAGAGGCCTATATTAATAAAAAAACCTCTATATAAGCCTTAATTAACACTAGGTATAATATCTACACTATAGTTAATTATAACTTTATATATAAATTATACTTACTATATATTAATTAATATAAAATACTCTTATAAGGGTTTATAGAGGGAGCTATAAAAATAGACGCTAATAGAGTTATTATCCTAATACTTAACCTTTATAGCTACTAGAAACATATTTATATATATGCAGTATACAGCCTAAATGTAGATATCTTCCTAAGTAAGCTTTAGATAAAAGATAACTAAGCTGTTTATAATACAGCAGAAAGGATAGTTTACTATAGTTACACTAGCCTTACGCTTTACTTAGTTAGATAGAAAGAGTTAGAAAAAGTATAGTAAATATAAGAAGTATATATCTTAAACGCTATATCTTTTATAGCAGTCTGCTGCTAGGCTACATATAAAGAAAGAGCCTACTGCTAAGCAGTAAATTACCTATATAATATAGACGCCCCTAACCTATATAATGTAGTGGTATGCGTCTAGCAGCGTCTATACGCTCTACACGCAGATAGTTAGTTTAATTCTAACTGCAGGAAGCTACTTTTGCAGAAGTCTAATTAGCTACTAGAGCCCTACAAAAGTAGAGCCTTAGGCCCTATATGTATAATAGGGCTCTAATAATAATACACTACACCTATATATTATGTTTTCTCTTTATAATAATCCTATATTATGTTAGGTAAAAATAAGCTAACCTTCTAATATTTAATAAGATAGAGTAGTTTTCCTCCTATATAAATTATAGGAGGTTTTTCTCTCTACCTATATAGATTAATAAGTACTATATATATAGAATAGTGTAAGGGAATACCTTATTAGTTCCTACCTAGATAGTAAATAATGTAAGACTTCTATTACTATAGGCGCCCCTAATGTAGGCGCCCCTAATAAGCAGTAAAGCGTAGCTATATTTAGGTAAATTATAGCTATTAGCTTAGCTAATATAAAAAAGGCGTTATAACTAAAGGTAGAGAAGAAAGTAAAACAAACTACTATAGTTATAATGCTTCTTAAGTAAGTAAGAAAGGAATTTAGAGACCTCTTTAACCCCTCCTTATCTATAAACCTACTATCCTAATAAAGTAGTTTTAACTACTACGTTAAGCTAGAGAAGGATATAAGCAGAAAAGAAGCACTATTACCTTAGGGACTGTTATATAGGATGTTACATAAGGAGCTTCTTATCCTTAAAAACACGCTTTAAAACCTCCTAAATAAGGGTTTTATCTAGGTAAGCAGCTCTATAGCTAGCATACCTATTCTTTTTATATATAAGCTAGGCAGTAGACTACACTTCTGCTATAATTATAAAGCGCTTAATACTATTATAAAAAAGGACTAATACCTCTTACTACTAATATCTAAGACTCTTAGATATATAAAGTCGTTAAGATAGTTTATAAAGGTAGACGTTATAGCTGCCTTCTATAAGATATATATTACTAAGGGTAATAAGCTAAAAACTATATTCTAGACGCACTATAGGCTTTTTAAATAGCTTATTTACCCCTTTAGGCTTACTAACGCACTAGCCTTATAGTAGCAGTTTATTAATAGTATGCTATAGGGCTTCTTTACTCTTCTAGGCTATATATTATGTAAACGTGTTTTATTTTCTAGGGGTCTAGTAATATATATTAAGTATAACTATTATATTAAGTTTCTAACTAACAGTATCCTTAGAGCTTCTAGCAAAATCTGTACTTCTGTCTAGCCTTAATTATACTACACCTACTAGATAGCGCAGATTACTACCTGCAGCTAGCCTAAGTGCTTCTTTATTATTATAATTTTAGATATATTATCCTACTTCTAGGCTATCCTACTAACAAAAGAGCAGAGCTGCTGCTATAAGGCCTACCTTACCCTAATAATTAGGCCTATATTAGCTGCTAGGCTGTTAAGAAGTAAGATTACTAATCTAACGCTAATAATATTAATTACTATATAGTTATCTATTCTGCTATTAATAGTAATAATATTATATAGAGAGTTCCCTTTATACTGCTTAATAATAGAGCTTATCTAAGCTATTATAAACTGTTTTATAACCTCTAAGGGGTTATAATTAAGAGGGGTGCTTAGTTTAAAAGGGTTATCTAAGTTAAGTGTAGGTATAACTAAGGATAAGAAGTTAATAAGATTAGACTTAATAAGATTAGAAAAGAGGATTTAATTTAGTTACTTTAGTAGGTTTTAGGATAATTTATCTAAACTATAGGTTTAGCAGATTATAGGTATAGTTAATAGGAGAATCCTAGATTCTATCCTAGCTGACTATATATACCTAATAAGCCTGCCTCTTAAGGTTAAATACCTCTATAGTTAAGAGTTCTTAACCTTAGTAGTATAGACCTTAAGAGTAAAGCTATCTCTAGTAGACTATACTAACCCCTATAGTACTATATATTCTTAAATAAGCTACCTTACTAAGTTAACAGCATAAGAATAGGGTATAGTGCTTATATTAGGCTAACTGCTATTATTTTTTTTTTATATTATATAACTAATCTTAACTATAGAATCTAATTAGTTCTACGCTAGTTTAATTAGCGTTCTTAAATTAAATAGGGCTTCTTTAATAATTTTACTATAGCCTACCTTAATAACATACTTATATACTTAAGTAGGTTAAAAAAGAACTATAAAGATAAAGTACAGTATATCTTTTAAGCCTTTTATACAGTAGAACTAAGCCTTAATGTAGCTAAAAGTAAGTTTGCTATAAAGAAAGTTAAGTATATTAGCTTTATCCTTAAGGCTAAGAAAGGGGTCTTTATAGACCTTAAGAAAATATATATAATTTATAAATAGCTAGCACCTATAAGCGTAAAAGGAGTATATAGTTTCCTAAGCTTTATAAACTATTACTATATGTTTATATAGGACTATATAACTATTATTAAGCTGCTTAATACGCTTATAAAAAAGGGTGTGTTTTTTATATAGTCTAAAGCGTATTAAGAAGCTTTTACTAAGCTTAAGGATATGTTTTCTATAGCGCTACTACTTTATGCTTTTAACCTAATAGTGCTTACCCTTATTAAGATAGACTACTTAGGCTTTATGCTTAGTAGCGCTCTTATGTAGCTTAATAGAGATAGTAACCCCTACCTAGTTACTTTCTACTTATAGAAGCTTACCTTAGTGTAGTATAACTACCTAATTTATAATAAAGAACTCCTAGCTGTAATAGAGTGCCTATAAGCTTAGTAAGTAAAGCTCTAAAGCGCTAATAAGCTATTTTATATTATTACTAACTATCAGTTACTAAAGTACTTTATAATAAAGTAGAAGCTTATAAAGCGCTAAAGCTGCTAGGTAGAGAAACTAGTAGAGTATAACTTCTANTATAAAGCGCTAAAGCTGCTAGGTAGAGAAACTAGTAGAGTATAACTTCTATATTATTTATTACTTAGGTAAGGAAGTAAGCATCCTAAATATGCTGTTATATAGGGAATAAGATATATTAGTAAGCTAGAATAATAAATAGAAGTAGGGCTATATTATTTAAGTTATACTAGAATGCTTTATACTAGCCTTACTGTTATATACTAACTACATACTAAAGGCTTAGTGCTTATAATAGGAACTACCTTTAGTGCTAAAGACCTATATATTAGAGGATAAGTCCCTATAATAGATATAAGAGATAATATAAGATGTAGATATAGACCTTTAGCGTATTTATAATGCTATTATAAACAGCTTATATATACTTCCTATTAAAGTTAAGATGTATATCTAGATTAGTAACTACATACTAAATACAGCTAGGCGTCTTACCTAGCGTAGCTGTCTTTAGGTCCCTAGAGATAATAACCTAAACTCTCTATTAAATAAGTTATATATAAAGTTAATATAGTAAAGCTATAATTTAACCCTATTAGGCTACTTAGGCTGTAATAGTATACTTAAAATTATCTCTTAACGCTTTTACTACCTAGGCTAGGTATAGGCTGTATACTGTTTTATATATAACTATAATGTCTGCAGCTAGAGTAAAGTCTAGTAATATATAAAGAGAGGGTACCTATAGCCCCTTAAAGTCCTAAAGCGCCTATAAAGTAACCTTTTAATAGACTTTATTATAAACTTACTGCCTTTAGGCGCTATAAAGGTATATTTCCTCTAGGTAATCTCTAACTAGCTAGGTAAAGTAATTACCCTTAAGGCTATAGACACTATAGAGGTAGAGGCCTACATAATATACTTCCTTAAATACTACTTCTACTTCTACAGTATACCTAAAAGTATTATTAGTAATAGGGGTAGTAACTAGATAAGTAAGTTTTAAAAGCGTTTCTATATACTAATAGGGGTTATATAGAAACTAAGTATAGCTTACTACCCTTAAAGTAATAGAGCTACTAAATAATTTAACTAAGAAATTTAAGCTATACTACACACCTATATTAGCTACCTCTAGGAGGACTAAGCGTAATAGCTCTTAGTTATATAACTTATAATTAATAATTATATAGTATTAGTAATAGGGGTTAGCTTCTTCTTCCTTACCTATAGGTACTATATAGAGCTAGTTAAAGTATATAAGGATAAAGGATTAGAACTAAGGTTATATAAGAAGGCTATAAAGAAGCTTATATAGAGAATAATAGATATAACGTATATAGCGTAAGCTGCTATAGCTATAACTTAGCAGCGCACTAAAGACGCTATAAATAAGCGCTATAGCATAGTAGAAAAGTTTAATATTAGTAATAAGGTTTAGCTAAACCTATATAACTACTACTCCCCTTAGCCTAACTATAAGCTTAATTAGCTTTATAGTAAGTACATAGTTATAAAAGTTATTAGCTCCCTTATTATCTAACTTAACGTACTAGGTAGTATCTATAGTTATTTCTATATTAACCTCCTATAGAGGGCTGTAACTAACCCCTTACTAAGGTAACAAACTATAGATATATAACCCCCTCTAATAATAGAAGACAGTAAGTAAGAATAGTATATTAAAGAGATTATTATAGCTAAGTAGAGGAAGTAGAGACGCAGTAAGTTACGCTAGGCGTTAGTATAGTAAGAGGGATTTACTAATACTACCTAGAAGCCTATAGATCTTATAAGTAATACTATAGCGCTTAATACCTATAAAGTAAGATATAGCCTAATTAACGTTTATAATAGTAACCTAACCTATATATATATTAAGTAAAAGAAGTATAGAGGCAGAAGTAACGTTATTTTTAGGCTGCAGCTTAACTCTCTTAACTAATAATAGGCAGCGTAAAAGGAGCTTAGGGGGCGTATAGAGCGTAGCCCCTACCTAGAGCTTTAGGGAGTGCTCTTAGCCCTTACTAAGGGAAGAGGAGGGAGTAGTAGTAGCAGCAGCAGCAGCAGCAGCAGCAGTAGTATTAGCAGTATAGCTTAAACATACTATATTAACAAACTATAAGCAGTTAGTAAGTATAATAAATATATAAAGATATATAAAATATATAGAAGCTAGTATACTAGTAATGCTCTTATAAGCTATAATAAAGCGCTTTACTTAGTTAGCTAAAAGGCCTCTTAGGGAAGTAGCCCTACTAGGCGCTATAATACTAACAGTAGGTATAATAGTAAGTAGGGTAGCAGTAGAAGTAACCTAGCTAGGGTTAAACGCAGCCTTAATAGGGGTAGTAAGGGTAGTAGTAGTAGCAGCAGTAGGAGTAGCTGCAGTAGCAGCAGTAGGAGCAGCAGCAGCAGAAGATATAATAGATATACTACTAGTAAAACTAGTATACTGCTTTATCTTATATAAACATATAAGATAAAGCTTATCTTACTATATATAGATGTAAGCCTAGTCTAGAGTAACTAAGTCTTTCTAAGCCTTAGCAGTAAAGCAGTAATATTAGTCTTATATACCTATTAGTAATAAAACAGTATAATTAAAACGCTAAACTTATAAGCTCCCTAAGCTAGCCTAAAGAGGCTATAGTAATAATAGTAGCAGTAGTAACTATCTCCTAGTAGAGAGAGAGAGAGTTAATAAGGATCTAATATAAGGTTAGCGCTAACTATAGAAGAGTATCTTATAAGATAGAATATATAGAAGGAGAGTAGGTATAGCTGCTATATATATAGTTAGTATAATAACTACTAGCACTAAGCTTATTAGTATATAAGGCTATATTAGTATGCTTTATAAGCTAGTTAGTATATATAAAATAGGGAACAGCCTAAAGGCTAGTATGCTTTATATACTTATAGCGCTTTATAGGGGTCTTAGGAAGTAAGAAATTATCTAATTCTTTATTCTAAGTATACTTAAAAAGCAAACTCTATATACTAGTTAGCTCTAAATATATAATTCTTATGTAAGATAATATATAGCTAGGGGCTTAGTAGTAGCGTTAGTAGCAGCAGCAGCAGCAGTAGTAGCAGTAGCAGCAGTAGAGGTAGCAGCAGCAGTAGCAGTAGCAGCATTATTAATAGGGGTAGAGGATATATAAGCCTCTAGAGAGGGACTAAAAGTAGAAGGCTGTTAGTAACATTAGAAATAAAACTAAATAGTTAAAAAGTATATATATATAAGGCGTATACGCCTAGAAGGGTAAGACTTACAGCTATTATATAATCTATTTAACTATATAATAATTAGTATAAGCTATATATACTAACAGAGGGAAAGGGGGTGCTAATAGGTATAAATCTAACCTACTTTTTAATAATTATAAGAGCTAAAGAAAAAAGAGAAGGAAAAAGAGAAGAAAATAACAGCCTATAAAATTATTATAATGCTTACTTATAGCGCCTAGGCTACAAGCAGTGTAGGGCTACAGCCTATAAAGCTATAGCCTATAGGGTACTAGCAGTAAGAGGCACTATAGACCTACTATAATTCTTATAGGCGCCTATAAGCAGGTAAGAGGTATATATTATAGGCTACGCTATAAAGGTATTATAGCTAGGCTTTACCTACTATAGACTTAAGTAAGCTACGTATAAAAGCTCTACACACTACAGGAGCGTATAGTATATAATCTCTCCCTTTACTTCCTAGCTTAGATAACTAGTAATTAAGTTACTAATTACCTAAATAAGGCCTTACTTAGCCCTTTATATATATAGTAGCTACCTACCTTTATAACTACATACTATAAACATCTTATAGTTAGAAAACCCTATACTAACTATAGTATAAGCACTTCTAAAGTAAAGCTAATACAGTATACGCTTAGCTAGACCTTTCTTACCTATATGTATATAGTTATAAAGCGTATATACTTACTACTAATACCTAACTTCACTATAATTAATGCTAATAACTAGCCTTAAGGGCTTAGATTAGCTATCTTATAGGCTATAGCTTAAGTAACTTATATTAGATATAAAGCCCTACTTATAGTAAAGTTTTTACTATATAGGATGTTATTTTTAATAAGAAGGTTACCTTTAATAGTAATATTATAAAGCTTACTAATAACGTATATAAGAGTAATCTATAGGAAATAGCTACTATAATAAAGCGTCTTATATACTAAGAGGTATAAAAAAGAAGCTTTATATATACAGTAGATAAAGAAGCTAATAAAATCTAAAAACATACTAACTATACTAAGGAGGTAAAAGGCCTTAACAGCCTAACTCTTTACAGCTATAAAACTAAAGACCTTTTAAATTATAACTATAAAGGGCTAGCCTCTTTATTACCTTATACTAAAGTACGGTTTATATTAATAATATTACTAATAATACTACCCCTAAGGGCCTTATTTATAACTACCCTTAGAGACACACTTAATATAAGGAGGTAGAAAGAAGGATTTTAAGAATAATAATTATAAACGCTTAAAGGAGCTACTAATAATATAACTCTTAAGTATAAGCTACTAAAATAATCTTTTAAGGCTACGTTTCTAGTAAGTTACTCCTACTAGAAGTAATACTTATATATTAAAGCTAAGTAGAAATAACTAGATAGCACTTATATGCTGCAGGAGAGGGCTAATTACCCTATTTTACTAGTAAGTGTAGGTCTACTAAGTACACCTATAATAGAGCTAAAAGCGTAACTAGGTACGCCTAGTGTATAGCCTAATATAGGCTAGAAGCAGGAGGTAGCTAATAGGCTTACTATAAGGAGCAGTAAAGCAGCCTTTTTAATAGGCACCTACTAAAAACACTTACTTCCCCTTTCTATATTATATAGTTAGCTAGTAAACTACCCTTTTAAAGACGCTTTTAAGGAGGCTAAAAGAAGCTATCTTTATAGCTATAAGACATTAAAGTTATAGAGGGAAGTTTCTAAAGGCTTTACTTATAGTAATTAGATTCTTAACTATATCTAGGTCTATATATATAAGCTTAATAAGTATAGCTACCTTATAAAGGTAAAGGTAAGGCTTATTATATATAGTAACTAATAGGTAAAAGATTTATATAATATATATATAGCTACATTAGTAAGTATATCCTTCTAAATATTAATAGCTCTAGCTACCTACTTTAACTTAGAGTTACTTTAATATAATACTATTAATATATTTATCTATATAGATATTAATAAAGAGGTGTATATAGAGTTACTACTAGGTTACTATAAGAAAGGCGTTATTATATACCTTTAGAAAGCCTTTTATAGCTTACGCTAATTACCTCTCCTCTAGTAATAGCACTTTAAAGTAGAACTTATTATATAAGGATTTTAATATATTATAGGTAAAGATTACTACTAGCAGAAAAGCTAGATTATATTCTTCTTTTATATTAATAACTATATATTAGCGTTTCTAAAGGCCTATAAGTGTGTAGTAATTAAGGAGCTAAGAGCCCTCTAAGTAAAGTATTACCTTAAAGGAGGCTAGAAGCTCTAGTAGTTCCTAGGCCTTAAAGTCCTATGTAACTATATAAGCAGGAGACTTTAGCTTTTATAAGCAGTATATATAAAGAAGGCTATAAAACTGCTCCTTATATATACTAACGTTATAGATAATATATATAAATTTACCTTTATAATAAAAAAAGAGCTTCTGCTGCATACTAATAATGTAGTATATTATAAGATAAATAGATACTAGCAGAAGGTTAGTATAATCCTTTATGCTGCTATTATAATATACTTTAATATTACCTTTACAGTAAGTAGGCTTATAAGGTTTAATTAAAACCTAAGTAAAGCCTACTAGAAGGCTACTAACTATATATTATTATACTTTTATTATATATATTACCTCTACCTTTAATTTAGCGTTAAGCCTAGTAGTAATAAAGACGCTTTAGAGGTTACCTCTAATATAAGCTTTATAGATAACTTACTTAACTATAAGAGCTTTTAGGCCTTTATAATAAAGCTTTTTAGAGGCCTTATTACCTAGTAGGCTAATAAGTAAGATACTATTACTATATTAACTACTAAGGTAGAGCTTCTAGCGCTTTTATAAGCAGCTAAGGAAGCCCTTTTTGCTAGCTAATTAATATTACGCTTATAAGTATAACTTTCTATAGAGTATAGCTAGCACTTAACGTATATATTAAAAGTGCCTTAGCCTATAAGAATATAGATATAATATAATAATTAACAGACTATTAATCTTATAACTAAGAAGCTCTTAAAGCTTTATATAAAGTTATATTATATAGATATTTATAACTACTAGTTATAATAGGAGGTTACTTAGTAGTATATTAATATTATATATATACTATCTATAGAGCTTATAGTAAATAGACTTACTAAGGCCTTTAACCTATTAAAGCATAAAGCCTTCTTATAATAGATAAATATAACTAATAAGAAAGTGTTTCTTAAATGTAATTAAATATAAAAGCTTACTAAAGATAAGGCTTACTTAGAAGTATAGATAATAAAGAAAAATATATAGGCTATAAAGGAGACTTATAATCTCTTATATATTAGTGCCTTATAAGCACTATAGATTATAAGAAAGCCTTTTTTAAGCGCCTTTTACGTAGGGTATTATAAAGTAAGAGCTTTACCCTTTATAGCTATAAGCTATAAAGGCCTATAAGAAAGCCTTCTCTAAGGGGGTGTATTAAATTAGAGGGTCTTATAGAGAGTACTTTAAGCATGCTAAAAGGGTGTATAGAGATAGAAGTTATTAGCCTAATATAGCCTAGTTACTTAGTAAATATTAGAGGGACTACTGCAGGCTTTACCCTAAGTAGTAGGCTTTATAGAGGCCTTAGGCACCTAGAAAAGGGGTTGCTAAGGGCCTAGTTAGGTAGTAAGGCTAGGCGCAAGGGTAACGTAATAGTCACAGTTACATATACAGTCAGATACGCACATAACGCACAATATACGCAATATTGACCTATCACTATTACCCCTGTCAATTCGACAGCCTCGATAAGAGCGAGTGATGGGCTGATGATCTGGTCAGTAGAACTAACGACGTGCGACGCTTCGTCACTTAGACCTGCCTTTCGGGGACGGTGCCGAGGGGCGGTTCGTCAACAACCTCTGGGAAACGGAAGGGTAATGGAACAAGGTTGGGCCAATTACAACTCTCGCGTCCGGCGTCCGTGGCGTCTGCATACGAGAGCTCGGAACGGCTGGGATGCTTCCGCCTTGGGGTTCTACTTTCTCCCCGAAAAGCAGGCTAAACGTACAGATGGTTGGCGGTCGGCTGAGATGGGGGCGTCAGGCTAGAACAAGCTTTTTTTTTTTTTTTTTTTTTTTTTTTTTTTGGAAAGACAACTGTCTGCCGTATTATTGGTCATGAGCGTCATGGCCAGAGTTCGAGCTTGGCCCCTGAGAAGCTTATATAAAAAGTATAATATGGCCATAAAAGGAAGGAAAATGCAGAGAACCACCGCGCGCCGGTGCCGCCACGTCGTAATGTACAGTACGTAGTAGGAATCCGTCCCAAATAAACACCTGCCAAGCGAGAGACGAGTCCCAAAACGCTGTTTGACGGGTCCCTTCTCCCTTCCCGCATGTACATGCATGTAGTACAGCGCGATGAGCCCTTCATTTCGTTCAAATTACCCCCAAAACGTACCGATCGATCCGGATTTAGCATGTCTTTCCAGAGGCGCAGGCACCGCCGAGTATCTGTATTGGTCATAAGCGCTGTAACGGCCCCCGGCCTCATAGTCTTCGATGCTTTGGCGGTATATGCTCTCAATGTCGTCTAGAATTCGACTGTGACGGTTGCTTTCGCCTGCTGTGGTGGTGGTGGCGGTGGTCATGTGGCTATCGCGACTGTATTCTATTGGGCTGTAAATGCTCGGGCGGCGCTGGCTGTAAATGCTTGGGCGATGCTGGCTGTAGGGCTCCGAATTGTTCCTCATGTGGTGGATCCTTGGGCGACTGAAGTTGCTCACTACCTGGCGCCGGGCCAAGTCTGCTTGTTCTCTCGTTCGACCGCTGGCGGCACGCCTCCTATCTGCCGGACCCAAGCTGGCTTCGTCGAGTTGAATGTTGATGGTGTAGACCGAGTGGTTCTTCAGCACAGCTGGCAATGGCTTGTTGAGTGCTGCCTCGCCGAACCGTCTCTTTGCTGGTGATTTCGATTCTATAGAAGGGGCTTCAAGCTCCTTCGCGTCAGAACCGTTCGAGACCTGACTGGCAATTGCCAGGCCGTTTGCAGCTTTGTTCGTGGGTAACGGGGCACTGGCAGCATGCGACTTGCGCGAGACTGTGCCCAGCAACTTGGGAACGTATTTGTTGAAAAACGGTTTGGTCGAGGGTACGCTGGTACATATGATGCCGAGAAACAGCTCGACACAGGACATTAGCCAGTTGATCCAGGCATTCCAGGTGGCGTCTGGCTCCGTGGTCATGATCCAGGTAAAGTACGTCCGGGCCGCGCCGGCGAACGAGGCGAGGAAGCCGGCGCCAAACAAGATATTGACAATGGTCATTTGTCTTGGGGTAAGCTTGTCGGCGTAGACGATGCGTACAAGAGCAAGTGGAAGTAGGACCACCGCGACGTCGGTGGCAGTATTGATTATGCTTGCAACGAGGAGGTGAGCGGCCTCGTTGATGCAGTTCTGTGGTCCTACGGACAGCGTCCAGTATAATCCAAGAGGCCTTTATCCTGTCAGTTGAAGGGTGGTCAGAGGTGTTCAGGTCATCCCTACCGGCACTGGAGCATGACTACCAGCATGAAGACCACGCAGTTTACAGAAATGAAGACCTGGAGCACCATGACCAGTATCATCAGCTTATTGGAAGCGGCGTAGGCGATCCTATGCATCAGAGCAAGCATCGAGAGCTTGGTAAAACTGGTCGCAAGGTCGAACAAGACCTGGCTGGCGAGCCCTATCTGAAGGGATCCAGTGAGAACATCCGCGGGCACGTCCCATACATGCCGTCCCCAACCGTAGTTGTTAGTGCCGATGACGCCGAGGACCACGAAGCCCGTGGCTGGGATGAAGGCCAAGACGACGAGGATGTCATCCCAGCCGAACCCGTTGGTGATGCATCGCCGCGTGTATATCCGGATGGCGAGAATGATCGTGGCGATTGCCAGGAGAATGATGGCGATGATCTCGCTGGCCGGGCCTCTGGTTTCGGGGTTGTCGTAACGCGGTAGTGGCCAACTGAGAATGACTTCTACCGGCGGGATTCTCATGTCGTTGATGGCGTGGACATGTTGTAGACGCGGGATTTGGCCAACGTACAGCAAACTCCTCCAGAAAAAGAAAAACCGCAGAAGAAGCTTGAGGGGGTATTCTCCTCCTTATTCCTTCCTCTACGGCGGCGAAAGAGGTGGTCCGGGTACACGAGTGGACGAATGACAGACGGGATGAGAGGGGTTGGGCAACCGGGCAAATAGACCTTTTCAGTGTCGGTAACCGTGCTTGAGCCAAACCAACAGACGACGGCGATGGGAAAGCATAACTGGTGCTTGTGACATCAACGTAATGATGCGAGGCCCCAGCCCAATATATCCTTCCCCTCTGATGGTGGTCATCCCAACCCTGGCGCCGCGCCTGCAGACGGCCTGGTACGACTGGATAGCCGTTGGCGAGACCGTCTCCAGGTCGCACGGATGGCCTGAAATGGGGTTACGATGAGGTACTGGTGGTGTTGTGTCGGTTTGTCTTTCTCTCGCCACTAGACATCCAAGGGCATTGCTGAAAAGGGAATCGCGGATGCTCCACTACTCTGTTGACCTAAGCGCACCTTGGCCAGTTGCAAGTCTGTATGAGGAAGCCGGGTAGACAAGCAGACTTTCACGCCTTGCTTCTTTGCACAAGTCGTATTCTGCGACAACATCGGATAGCTCCACCATAACCATTGTGGGCAGGGGCGGCTTGCAGACCCGTGGTATTGTCTCGCGAGTGGGCGGAGACGTCAGTTTTGCCCCAGCCGAGGAGGCTCGACCTGCTTAGATGGGTGCGAGAAGACAGATTTAGGCCAAGGGATTCAGTTCGAATGCCGTTACCACGGCGGGCACTAGTGACAGCTTCCCAAGATGGCTGTCGGAAGCTCTCGGTCTTGGATGCTAAGGGTGCCGAGCCTTCACTCATGATGGTCAACATCATGCACGAGGCCTGCCATCACGAGGATGACGACAGGGCAAGCAAGGCCAGCAAGGCCGCTCGGCAATGTGGCCTGCCGCAGCAAGGAGCTTCCATTCGACAGGAAACCGCTATTTGGAACAAGCGGTTGAAGTTCAGAGCTCTGCCCCTGGTCTGGAAGTGGCGATGGTGATGGTCGTCCAGGGTTGTGGGCCGGGTTGCACTACGAGTTAATGTGAAGGAGACATGTCTCCTTGGGCGAAGATCAAAAACGTTTGTGCCAGGGTTCAGATATTGACTAAGGTACGTGGCCAAGGCGGTCCCTCTTGAGGTCGCACAGGTACACAATATGGAAAAAAAACAAAAAAACCAATAGGAAACACAGTATAAGTGCTATACCCAGCACTGAAAACAGTATATGGGTTCAGATATTGACGAGTCGTCTTCAAGGCCATGCCACCATCTCGTTTCTCCCCACGATCAGCGCGGCCCCTGGCCAAAAGAGGGAGTGTTTGAAGCTTGGCAGGACGCACGGGATTTGGGTTCGCATGGGCGCTTTGACGGCCGAGCGAGGGGGCTGTCAAACCGAACGCGTCGGAAGATTTTGGACACCACAGGCCCATCGTGGCTCTCGTCTGCTGGTCCAAGGTCCCAAGAGGCTATGCCACTATGGTGAGAAAGCCTCCCATGGAACGACGACTGTCGATGTCTTGACCTGTCGGGGTTCGGTCCCTGTCACATCGGCCCAGGGCGTTCCGGGGTCAGTAGCGATGGAAGATCACTCTGGCTGACAGACAGAATGCTCGAGGACTTGCGTTTATCGGCGCTAAGGAAACCAGGAGGGGGAGCGGCATACTACGTATGTGACGTGAAAGTGAAAGTTGTGAAGTTGGCAGACGGTTGACAGCATTTGGAAGTTGCAAGTTGCAAGTTGCGCTCTCGAACACGTTCTTGATCCACATGTAGGTACGTACTCTGGTCTTTGTCATTAACAACAGGACGACGCCTTCCCTGGGGACTCGGAACTGCTTCAATGTAGGCAATCCAAGAAGCGTCTCCATGGACATCTGTCGGAATTTGTCACCGTCATCTATGCCTCGTGTTTAACCCGAAAAAGAAGAAAGAAAACAGTCCCCAGCGCCTCGTCGCTACCAGCGTGACCGGATTTGCAATTTTCTGACCTGTTCCCGAACCACACTTGGCTAGTAGGTGTTTCAGTTAGCACAAACGGCCGGGGTTCAGGTGTGTCCTCCGCGAATGGTTTATCAGCTCGGTCCCGCCCCGGGACCCTGGAGGGGCGAAGATGCGATTGGACCATTGGACCCGGGGCTGTCAACCCTACGTGTCCGGCCTGCCGTCAGCTGCGCCCCGTTGACCAACCGACTCCAATCACATTGACACCCGACATGGTCGCTAGGTGCGATGAACAATTGATGAACTCACGGGCTTGGTGACACGCCGCTTTTCTAGAAAACACCGACGTCTAGTAGGTCAGACGCTGTGGTAACCCGGCGTGTTTCGGACGGTCCTCCGACGAGTCGTACATCCGCCGACGAAACGTTGGGATGACACTGCAATCACCCTCGAGGTTCCGTCTCATGAGGGGGAACTGTCGGATCTCGAGTATAACGCGGTCCTTCAAGACGTTTCGCTCGTTTTGACAGCCTTTCAATAAGCCAACCGCTGTCATCCGCTTCCCATGGTTAAGACCGCCATTCTGGCGCGGTCCCCATCATCCGGTTTCGGTTCACAGATGCACTGTTTGCCATGGAGTCTTGCTAGCATGACTTTGGGCCTTTCACACCGAGCTTCCTCCACTTGATGTTGGCGTCGTTGGGGCGATTGGACTGGCTAGGCCATAGTACTTTCGTACACGCTGCGCAAACTTGACGACACTATTCTGGAATGGGTGAGATGAAGAAAAGAAAAGAAGTAAACACTCGGAACCAAATGCCGAGCCCGACAATCGGAGGAGAGTTCGAGGCGCCGGGAGTGGGGAAGTCGACCCGGTGGCAGGCCCGATGGGCGGCTGCATTGTGCCGGGCCTGAATTTCGTTTCTTCAGCAAATTCTGTCTCTCGTTGTCACGTCAAAAGCTCTGATTTCGTCCATACCGTGTTTGTCGATGCCGGTTATGTCTATTTTCGGCATCGAACGGCTAGCTATGCCTGGTACGCCGTCTTTGGGCTTGGGATGCCCGACGGATGGAACGTCAAGCCAGCAACACCTAGAGGAAAAAAACCCCTGGTCTCATGGGGTCCTTTCTAGATATACTGCGAGTTGGATGCAAAGATGTCTCATAGTAATACGTCCCAAAGCCACGACTCGGGGGCCAATACGACGCTGCTTAGAAGTGCATAGGTCCGAGCTGAGAGACCTTCAAACCGGATCAAAGGGTTTTAGATCAGCACGACACGAGGACCAACCTACACCGGTTCATGGTCCTTAGTCTTGCTGTTAATGAGATGTCATACAGAAACGAGAATCACTTACTCGGGGAACCATGCAGATGATCTGCACCATACGGGAAAACGGAAACTCTGGAGATTGCCCACTGTCGTCGATCTATACCGAACCGCTGCAAGCGTGTATCTCGGATGGGACACTTTACTTTCTACTCGACTCAACGAATGAGGTCTGAAACCGCGGTCTCTCAGTCTGAGTCGATGTTGCGTGTGAGATATCTGAGACAACATCACCACGTTTCCGCTTTTGAAGCCCTAGATCGAAGACATTACGCGCTCTTCTTGGAACGGCTCAGAACCGCAGACGTGTTGACCGCAGGGGCCTCTGCGTCGTAGAATGACAGCCCTTTCGTTTCCGGGCCAGAAGTTGAGTCACTTTCAACGTCGGCACACAACGACTAGATTCACGAGTGTCATGTTAATGAGGCAAGGCTGTAGAGTCCATTCCATGCAATAGGGATGTTGGTAGTTGGTACAGTAGGATAAACTGACCTGCTACTCAGTGCTTACCATAAGTATTGGTGCCAATCAGAGCCATTGATTCTTGAGAAACTGGTCAATATGTCAGTTACGGCCCAGAAGCGAACTCCAATACGCAGTTCCGAGGTTGATGAAAGCCGGCAACCGATTAGCCGTGACATCGGGAGAAACAGGATTCCGACCAACCAGGCCTCGGCCCGGCCTGTTACCTCACAGAAATGAAGCGGCCTCATTGTTCATGTTTCCCCTTGTCAAATAAGCAGGTTAGACGACTATACCGGACCAAGAACTGCCGACTGAACTCGGCTGTGGACACTGGCGACTTGGGCCCTCGGCCGACCAAGTTTGTGACCGAGTTTTTGCTGTGGTCCATCGCCCATGGGGAGTCAGGGTCGAACGCTTCACCGTCTCAGACTGAAGCTGCAATGTAGCACCAACTGGGGAGTGTAATGTTGCATACCATCTACTTGGTGCGTGGGAATTGCAGTGGGAATCCGATTGGGTTGTTAAACTAGAAGCTCGGCATCCGGGCGGCTCAAAGGAAGAGCAACGGGCCGACTGGGCATGAAAAGTGTTGAGGGGGTAATTACTGTTTGTTGGATGACGGTCTCAGCCCACGAACATGTACACGCTCAGATCACGAAAGCTGGACTGCGGCCTCTGCAAGCTGCAAGGGAGGTTGAGTGCGGGGCAGGGAGGGCAGGTAGCTTGCTGTAGGCCCCCCCCCCGGGCCAGGTCGGAGCCGCTGAGAGACCCCACCGGAACTGCTGATTTGTGCTGCAAACTGGTATTGTCGGCGGTACGGATACAGTGAGGTGTACTAGCTGCCCCTCTTCCCTTTTGCGCAGCCCACGCTGGCGCCCCTCCCTTCTGCCCCTCCATGAGACAAGCCCAGCCCACCTCACGCTGGAGCTTGCGACGTGACCCAACCCTGAGGTCTTTTTACTATTACCGTTAAGCTACCACTGCCAAACCCATCCTGCGTCATTTACATCCAGCCTTGATCTGATCTTTCCCTCCCAACAGTCCCTCAGACGTCTCGAACTCCAATAATACACCCCCTTAAACTACCACATACCACCAATTGCCCAACATGGCTCGCAAGTTCTTCGTCGGCGGCAACTTCAAGATGTAAGTCTCGTCCGTTGGCGGGGTCCCACGATCTCTGCACACCAGAGAGGGGGACGGAAGTTGGAGGCTTCGATCCGCAGCCAAAACAACACAGACTGACGCCGTGTGTCTCCCGCATCACAGGAACGGGTCTATCTCGTCCATCAAGGAGATTGTCCAGAACCTGAACAACGCCAACCTCGACCCTAACACTGGTATGTGCCATCCCACTCCCGGTGCTGTCCTGATGAATGGGCAATTCGGCTGACAACCACCCTGCAGAGGTTGTTGTCTCTCCTCCCGCCATCTACCTCCAGCTCGTCCGTGACCTCCTGCGGAAGGACGTCGAGGTTGCCGCCCAGAACGTCTTCGACAAGCCCAACGGTGCCTTCACCGGCGAGATCAGCGTCGCCCAGCTGAAGGATAGCAACATCAACTGGGCCATCCTCGGCCACTCGGAGCGCCGCACCATCCTGCGCGAGTCTGACGAGGTCGTTGCCTCCAAGACCAAGTACGCCACCGAGAACGGCGTCGGCGCCATCTGGTGCTGCGGCGAGAGCCTCGAGGAGCGTGAGGCCGGCACCACCGTCGAGGTTGTCAGCAAGCAGCTGGCCGCCCTCAAGGCCGCCATCTCCGACTGGTCCAAGATCGTCATCGCCTACGAGCCCATCTGGGCCATCGGCACTGGCAAGGTTGCCACCAACTCTCAGGCCCAGGAGGTCCACGCCGCCATCCGTGCCTGGCTCAAGAAGGAGGTCAGCGACAAGGTTGCCGACGAGACCCGCATCCTGTACGGCGGCAGTGTCAACGAGAAGAACTGCAAGGACCTTGCCAAGGAGCAGGACATTGACGGCTTCCTGGTCGGCGGTGCCTCCCTGAAGCCTGGCTGTGAGTGTTTCCCGACTTTCCACAATGCAACACCCTGCTAACAACAGTCCGCAGTCGTCGACATCGTCAACGCCAAGCAGTAAACAATCTTGGATTACATACTTGATGATGATGACCTAAAACTAGGCCGGATGGGCCTGGGGCGCACCGGTGATGATGGCTAGCAGCCCGCAGCTCCTACCTAGGGCGTAAAGAAGAACAAAAGCAAAAACCAATTATACCCCCACTGCATGCAGCTTGGACATCCTGTGAATTTCGAGGTTTTGAATTCGAGAGCTTTTTAAAGGGGGCACTCTTCCCCTCCCTGCCAGGTGTTTGTATGATACAAGCATCCACAGATGCTGCTTCCGTCTATGCACGCCTTGCTCTGTTCGTAGTTTTACATGTTCTCCAAATCGATAGCGCTCACGTCCTCTCATATTTATACAGTCATGCCCTTTCCGTGGTAAGGACTCCAGATACCTCTGACACTTGGGTTGATGCTCGTCACCGGCTTGGTCACCCTCTTGAGCTTCTCACCACTTGCATCACGCAGCAGCTCCGCCTTCTTGAGGATCTCGAGGGGCTCCATGTTCCGCACGCAGATGGCCTTCTCGCGGCCGTTGATGTAGTGGCCGACGATAATGGGGTGCTTCGAGGGACGAGGGGAGACGGTGAATTCGATCTGGGGGTTGGCGGCAGCGAACTTGGGAAGCTGAGACTTGATGAAGCCGCTGCGGAAAAGTGTCAGCATGGATTCCACTTGGTCGATACTAGGGATCTGCGTACTTCATTCCCTTGGAGCTGCCGGCCCAGTCGCAGTAGTGGAAGTCCATCTTCCTGCATTGCAGGATGAAGGCGCCAAGGCCGTTCTGTCGAGATGTCAGCGGAAGTTGCGGATAGGCCTGGATGAGACGGAAGCCTTACACGGCCGGTAGACACCGTCTTCAATGCCTGGATCGTCATGGTATCCTGCGTAGCATACAGAATCCTCTTGATGGTCTTCGTCTCGAGAAGCTCCTGGTCGAGGGCGGACGGGAAATTTCTTAGCGCGAAAATGGCAAATGTTCCGGCCGCCGGCATATCAAGCCTGAGGTGCCAGCCAGCCTGGACCAGGTACGTACCGTTGCAGCTCGACCTCTGTGGCAGGACGGATTGACTGGGTCGGCTGAACCACGGGTGATTGATTGAGCGGACCTTGCCTGCGGCTGCACCACAAACTTTCCCAAGCTTTCTCGTGTCAATTTCTGGAGCGACGCGACGCTGCCTTCCTCAACTCCCTATCACCAAGCTCAACCGGTGCATCGCTAGTCAACGGGCGTCACGCATTCTACCCGAGCCACCGACTGCGACACTTGGGATCTCGAACAAAGAGACGCCTCCGCGATGACGGATAAGCTACCTCCCAACCTGCTGGCGCTTTTCGCGCCGCGCCCTCCTCTTCGATGGGTTGCGCCTCCCGACCATGCGCCCGAGTCTCGACGAACCTTGCCGGTCTCGGGCGTCGCCGAGTTTCTCCCCGCGCTCCAGCATTACAAGGAAACGGATGATTACAAGCCGACGGAGTCCTGGTTGCAGATGCGCGACCGCAAGAAGCTTGAGAAGCAGGCTGCCGTCGAGAGCCTCCAGACCGAGGGGCCAAAGAACTGTCAGTTGCCCCTGCTGGCTATCGAACGACCCTTGCTAACACGTTCGCCAATCAGTCAAACCGCACGAAGACCCCAACATCCGTGGTGACGCCTTCAAGACGCTGATCGTTGCGCGACTCTCGTACGAGGCCAACGAGCAGGACCTCGAGAGGGAGTTTGGTCGTTTCGGCCCCATTGAGCGTGTATGCGTCTCCCATCTCCGTAACCTGCTGACCGACACATTGCTAACGCCCCCACAGATTCGCATCATCACTGACACTCATGCACATGAGAAGCCGAGAAAGAAGAAGAAGCCCCACCGTGGCTATGCCTTCGTTGTATTTGAACGCGAGAAAGACATGAGAGGTAATACCGCCGAATCTACCCCTTTTGACCAGACTCGGCTTGTCTGCCAGTCCTGCCCCTTCAGGCGTGTGTCCCTCAAGCTTGCCCACGTCCTGTCTTACACATCGAGATCCGTGGCCCTCAAGCTCGCCCGTCTCAAATCATGTTTTTCTTCCTCTCTTTACTCAACCATGATGCAAAGGTATGATATTGGTAAGGTTTAACTGACACGCGCGCCTTGGCGCACTGGTGAGTAGCTGCTCTAGATGCCTGCGATGGCATTCGAATCAAGGACCGACGTATCAAGGTAGACGTCGAGCGAGGCCGTACCGTCAAGGGCTGGGTCCCCCGCAGATTTGGCGGTGGCCTTGGCGGAAGAGGTTACACCAAGGCTCTTCCAGCCAGGCCTATGGGCGGTGGCCCTGGCGGCAGCTTTGGCGGCGGTGGCGGCTTCCGAGGAGGTTTCCGTGGCGGCTTCGAGGGAGGACGCGGTGGCCGCGGAGGCTTCAGAGGAGGAGGAGGCTTCGGTGGTCGTGGAGGTTTCCGTGGCGGCGGCGACTTTGCCCCCCGTGGTGGTGATCGCGGTCCGAACGGATATGGTGCGCCCAGAGATGCGCCATCAGGGCCTGGTCGCGGATTCGGAGGCGACCGTAGTGACCGAGGCGACCGCAGCTTTTCCGGCGGTGGGTATGACCGTGGTGGTGGCCGCTCATTTGACGACAGGTCTGGCGGTGGTAGCGACCGCGGCGACCGCGGCGGCGGTTACCGTGATGGAGGTCGCTTCGGCGACCGTGGTGACCGGGACCGCGACGGTGGCCGGAGAACTGGAAGCAACATGGAGCCGATCAGACCCAGAGGCGAAGGTGGGTATCGCGGTGACCGAGGCGACAGAGAAGACCGGGATCGCGGCGGCCGCGACAGAGACAGGGACTACGACCGACCTCGCGACGACGACAGCAGGAAACGTGGCTACGAAGGCGGCGGCTACGAGGACCCAAGGAAGTTGCGCCGTTATTGACGAGACACGTATCAGTGTCTTGCGGTGGGTGACCGATCGCTCACGCGTCCCATCTCTTCGTCTCTTTTCTCCCTCCCTTCTCTATCGAGGGTAAGCAGAAGGTGTCAGGCGCAAAGCTTTCAAGTATCTCCATATTCGGATCAAGACAAGTCGAACTCATGCCATTGGGCAAGTATATGCTATGCGCATACCGCGCAGGCGCCCCCGGTCCAGTATCACAGCATACAACCCTCTCACAGGACGCCTATCAATTGTCTTCAACGTCTACAGCACCCGCTGCAAGGTAATCTTCTTTATCTTTCTTGCCCAGCCGAACGACGAAGCAGACGCCGAAGTGTTCCAACAACAACTTTTTTTCAACGGCGATTGGCGGCGACGCAGGTAAGGTCAGAGGTAAGGGACTCCGCGCCTACTGACCTGGCTTAGTGAGGAGATACGGATATGGATCAAGGGAGCATGTACCACGTTATAATTACTTGTATCAATAGGTGAGGACCTCTCGTCGTTTCTCCACCGAGACCACGTCGTTAGGGTAGCTTTCTCTTTGCATAATGTCGCGGCCGAGCGCACCATCCTGCCACCCCCCCCCCCTCCCNACGTATACAAGAGAAATAAAAAGCGATGCCTGAACTTTTTTTTTTTGTGTGTGCGTAGGTTCTCGTGAGCGAGGTAGAATAATGGGGATAAAATTGCTCCCCCCCGACGCATGACCGAAAAAAAAAACTGTCTAAAAAACTGTCTCTTCTTAACAAACCGTCCGGAACGCCGTAAGTTGTTTTTTCTGAAAACCCCCCCCACCACCCTCGCAATCCATGATGGTATCGGCCTACATGACAGAAAGCAATCATCAAGTCTAGAAGCTTTTTGTTTTTTTGTTGTGTTTTTTTTTTTTTGTCCTTTTTTCCGTTTCGTCTTGGTTCGGTGTGAGTGTGAGTGTGTGTGTGTCTTTCTCTCTTTCCTTTTGGTTTGGCCATCCCACGTCCCCCGGCAAAAATTTCAGTCGCTCTCGTCCTCGACGCCGTCCATGGCGTTGGGGTTGACCTCCGTCACCTTTCCTGTGGAGGCGCTCCAGTATCTGCGGGATGGCGTCAGCGACAATCACTTCTTCTTCTTCTTCTCTTTGTGAGGTTCGAAAGGGGATAAGAAATATTGGATTGGAAAGGGGGAGGGTATCGGAACTTACCCCAGGACCTTGACCTTGAACTCGCTCAAGCAGATGCCAAACAGCTTCAGCAACCTCGTCTGCCTGCTGTCGAGGACGTCGCCCTCGCGGCAGACGACGTAGTCGTCGCCGCCGCCCTCGGCGTCGCCGAGGCAGACGCGGCCCTTGATCATGCGCGTGGGCATGCCGAGGCGGCGCAGCTCGGGCTCGATGCTGTGCTCCAGGGGTACGTCGTGCTCGGCGGGGACCTCGCCGCCGGTGGCGTAGACGACGCCCGAGGGGATGGAGAAGCCGCGGGTCGCGACGGTGCCGGCGCGCGCAAAGTCGACGGGGCTGACGCCGTCAAAGTAGGAGAGGATGGCGGCCGGGTCGCGGTTGGTGAAGAGGAGGCCGACGGTGCCGGCGAGGAAGGGGGTCAGGCGATCGATGCCGTCAGCGACGGCCGAGGAGGGGTCCTGGCCGAGGGCCTTGGCCATGAGTTTTGTCTTGCCGAAGAAGAGTCTGTGATTGTGCGGGTTTGCGTGTTAGCAATTGGGCCCGGTCCCAGTTGGATATGTATGTGTGCTTCTGTAAATCAATGGCGAATGCGCACCCGCCCATGGCCCGGTAGAGAAACAGAGACACACACAGAGAGAGAGAGAGAGAGAGGGAAACACGAACCTGCAGTCGCTGAGCTCATGGCGGACCTCCTTGAGGTAGTTGTTGCGCATGTTGTTGACGCCGAAGACGAAGCAGTGCTGGTACTCCGGGACCGATTCGCGGATGTTGGCGAAGAGCTTGTCCTTCTGCTCGCGCGTCTTCTTGTTCACCTGGGTCAGGTTGACCACTCTGTTGCGCTTCGACTTGGGCATCTTGGCGGCTGTGGAAGAGAGAACCCTCGGGAAGACGTCTGAGAGGAGGCTTCTTCGTGTGTCGAGCAGGTATCTCGAAAATGTGGCGGGAAGAAGAGGGACTCGGCGACGCTTGGGCGACTTCGGGAATTTCGTGCAAGGGGGCGTTTTTGCGAACTCGGGGGGGGAACAGGAGTCGGTCTTTCGAGCAAAAGTCGTCGAGAGGTTACGGCGGGACCACAATGGGAAATATTTCTGGCCGACCGCCTTTGGCACAAAATTTTGGCACGGCCTGGGCGGACGGCGGGCGGGCGGGCGCACGCACCACCCGCCCACCCACTCACTGCACTTGCAGCACTGCAGAAGGGGGACCGCCGCAACTTTTTTTTGCGAACCCCGCAATGCGCTACCTACCTAGGGGGAATGATATTCCGCAGGGTCGATTGATTGATTGATTGATTGACCGAGCTCACGGCTGCTTGGAAGGGGGGGGACTGCCGCCGACCACACCACCAGGCAAATGCCGCCCCACCCACGCCGACCTCATCCCCTTGAATGAGGTTAATATTGCTGTAAACCACCGAGCTTGGAGTGCTGTTAGTTACCGAATTACGGGTACGCGCCCGCCATGCGGGAAGGCAGCAGTTCATAAAGTGAATTTCCCTTGATGTTCATTGCTTCAACGCCCCTGGTCTAGTTTTCAGCCACCGGAACCTATTTCATCATGCTCATGTACACCTAGTCCGGCAAACAATCCTCGCGCCCGTCGTGCCGTGTCCGACGTCTGGTATAGCCCTATTGCAATTGCTCCATTCGTCTATGCCAGGTACGTGTAGATGTTGCCCTCACGCTCGAGGTAATCCTTGTCGATCAAGCTGTACGGATGTTAGCAATGCTTCCCACATCGAAAAGGGGAAGAGACGGGGGGAGGTGTATGCATGGGCGGCGACTCACTTCTCAATCTCCTTTTTGATCTGCGCGGCGTCAACCGCCCCGCGGTTCTTGGTCAGGTTGATCACTTCGGCCACCAGCTCGCCGTGGCTCATCTCCTTCCTGCTCTTCATGATGCGCACGATGGCCGCCTGCGTCTCGAACCGCCTGTCCTGCGCAATGCGCTCATGTGTCGCCTTGTTCTCCTCCTTAGTCTCCTTGAGCTGGATCTGGTTGATCTTGACCCGGATCTTGGGATGCGCAAACGCCTTGTTGATCGTGAACGTGTCCGTCGGGTTGACATCCTTGCCCTTGGGGTGCTTCGTGAGCACGCGGACCTGGCCGCAAGCGAGCGACTGCAGCGTCCGGCCCAGCTCTTCGCCTTGGAGGTTGGTCGAGCGGGCGATCTGCTCGTAGGCGAGGAAGCCCTCGAGGCCGACCTCGTTAAACAGGACAAGGATGATGGCCTGGTACGCGCTGACGAGGAGCTCCTTCGTACCTTTGGGAAATTTCGCCTTGACCGTGCAGTGCGCCAGGGCTTGCTTCCAGTGAAGGAGTCGGCCAGTGTGCTTATTTTTGTAATATTGATCGAAGCGCTCGATCTGCTTGGCGACATCGTCTGGCAGGTGGACCTTGACGTCGGGGTACGTTGGCCAAGCCGCAGCCGACAGGATCATCACCGAAAGGTCGACGGGGGCTTTGTCAACGCCAGTGCCTTCCGACCACTGCTTGTACGCTTCCATCTCCTCCTTGGCCACCTCGACGTCCTTGAACATCTGCTCCAAGTTGTGGGTAAAGTTCATGCCGCACTCCTCCCTGAGCTTTCGGAGCATGTTTCGCTCGGCGTCCTGACTGGCACTCCTGCCCATGAGCAGACGACGAGCCAGATCCTTCTTGTAGAACGCTTCAAATGCGTCCTTGCCTTGGATGAAGCGGAAGAGCTCAAGAGCTTGGTCGAGTTGCCGGTCGAGCTCGGCATCTTCGTCTCCAGTGCTAGCCTGCCCACTCTGCTCTGCCGCAGCTCGGTCCTTGTTGTCCGAGAGCATGGCTTTCGGCAGAGCCTTGATGCCACCCCGAAGCAGCATGTCGACGTACTTTGCAATCATCTCTCCAACCTTGGATGTCCCCGAGCTCCATGTCGCCGCGATGCTGCGGTCGTTCATGAAGTCGCCGAAAGCGTTTCTAAGGTCGTTGACGAAATCTGGATCGCCTCCGTACGCATCACGCACGATGAGGCCGAGCGATCTCTTGAGCTCGAGGAGTCTCTGCACCATGTCATCGCCTTGTTCCTTGTCGGCGACAATGATTGCGCCCGTCTTACGGATGTATGCGCCCCAGGGCTCCTTGAGTTTCTTCTGAATGCCGGAGAGGCGCAACAAGTCGTACAACGCCTTCATCGACTCCACTTCATGATCGGAGAGGAGCTTGGAGAGACTGTCAACGTTCAGGAGCTTGTCGGCATAATTCTTGACCAGTATCCCGTGTGCCGCATCGAGCAGCTGCTTTTTTGTTGTGGAGTCGAGGTTGTATTCGTTACAGCGGTAGTCCTCTTTCTTCAGGAGTCTTTCACACGCCGAGATGTACTCCTTAAGGGATGACGCGCTCCGCTCCTCTGCGAAGTCACCAAAGTAGCGCTCTGACAGCCCAATGAACCGAGGTTCGAAGTACTTGGTGTAGATGTTGAAGACGTGGAGCATCATGATGGAGTCTTTCAGCAATGCGGCCTCGAACCGCTCGTCCCCAAGCCGGTCGTAGGATATCAGGTCGTACAAGCCTCGCAGCGCCCTGCCGCCGGGCGACTGGCCGTCTGGGTCATCCCGGGATGGAAATGCCATCCTCTTGAACTGTGAAATGGTCATGTCGTTGATGGAAGGATAACTCTTGTTCTTGAGGAGAAAGGTACGGTCCAGGTAGCTGAAGGTAGACCGAATCGTTATCTGGCCACAGGCGCGTTAGCCTCAGATCACGGGTGGCGGAAGGGCCGGCTCCACTCACGATCTGATTGTTCCAGACGCGCCAGTGTTGGAGGACACTTTTAAGCATGTCGACGTCTGTGTTTCCGCCGTTGGATTGGATCGATCGCATGACGTTGCGCGTCAAGTGCTCCTCGCACTTCCGTCGAAGCGTCTCATAGAGCTGTAGTTCGTTGTCCTTGCCGCGCCGGCAGATATCCTCGACAGCCCGATATAGCCTCTCCAACGGCAACCTCGGCTTTCTCCCGTGGAAGATGTCCTGCAGAGCGTCTACAAGCTCCTGTTCGGTCCGCTGGTAGTACTGTTCCAGCTGCTCGTTCCGCGCCGCCGGGCGCAGGTTCTTGATGACCAACTTCTTGGCGCCCGTGTAGGGGCGGTACGAGTTGGACTGCGTGAGATCAATGACCTCGGGGAGTTTCCCCTTCATCTTGGTCGACATGGCCGAGTGAGAGGGAGGGTCTTCTGCGCCAAACTTGAACCGCTTCGGGCTCGGTCTGCTCGATTGTTGCTGGTGCGGGGCGACAGAGCCGGACCGTGAGACGTCGGAGTCCACGCGGGGTCTTCGTCGCGGAGGGCTGCCCGTGTCGCTGGCTGGCGCTGGTGTTCCACCTGTCGTCCTTCCCGTCGCCCGTGTTGGCAAAGCTCCCTCGACTGCGGGGGGTGAATTCGACGGCATGGACCGTGTGGCCCTGCAACAACTTCTATCCAAGCTGTTACAGACCTATCTATATGCGCTCTTG
>NWBT01000048.1:3264661-3281310 GCA_003386485.1 Colletotrichum lentis
GGGGGGGTGGAATGGAGGGGGTTGCGAGTAGGCCCGGCGGCTATGATTGCGGATGATTGCTCGATTCTCGTGTATGCGAGTCTTCGGGTGGGTGCAGCAGAGGGACTTCTTGAGCAGGGAGGTTGGGAAAACCGAGTGGCAGAGGTCGAGTCGTTGTCTGGGAGAAAGTCGTCGCGGAGTTAAAACGCGGAGCTATCGACGCCATTAACAAATCACCACCGGCCACCGGGTCGTTCGCATCATCCATTTAGCAGTAGCACGTCCCCCTGCACCTGCTTATCGGACTGACTGGGGATTGGATAAGACTTGGTCCCCACTAAGGTACCTACCTACCTACCTGGTTAAACCCGTACGGAGGGCATCGACCCCTGACCGAACGCCAACCATAGTAGGTACCTAGTGCAATGTTGTAAGTACCTGCCTACCAGCCTACCTAGGTAGGTACCTACCTGCCTAAGATAAAGGCAGGCTGATGCTGGTTTTCTGTTGAATTGCAAAAGAGTACGCTAGGGCCCCAGTATTGTTACTCTATGCAACGGCACTGCAACCTTTATAGCCTGGCGGCATAATCTGACATTTTCTTTCTCTTCCCCTCACTGGCCTTGAACCATGATTCATTCACCTTTGAAATGTGGAGGTACGCAGAGAAGAGAGTGATGGATAAAGTGCATCATGAAACGAGGGCCTTGGTGGGTTTGCCAACTCTCTGTTCGTCTCTCGAATATTTAGAGCTTACCGCTACAACCAACTTGGCCCTAAGAGAGGTCCCAGCCAGCAACAAGACCGGCGCACTTAGCTTTGCTAAGTATTATCAGACCAAGTGCCCCCTATGTAGGCGTCTTACATGGTGTCTAAATGGGGATTTTTATTTCATTTTTTATTTCATTTCATTTCAAGGCTTCATCGTGTTGTTGTTGATGTTGTTCTCACTTGAAGTATGCATGGATCGGGAGAGGGCCAGAAAGTGAGTGACAGGAGATATATGACTACGCGTATGCCGCCCAGCCTGAGTACAAGACCGCCAGATTGCTCACATCGGTCGCCTGGTTGATCAGGTCGTTGACTGTCGCCGTCACACTCAGTGTCTTGGAGAGCTTCTTCCGCACGACCTCCAACGCCCGATCTGCCTCCGACGGCTCATTTATCTGCTGCCCCTTCCTGTCTTTCTTGCCCTCCCCTTCGCCTTCCTCTCCGTCGCCGTCGTACTCGCCGCCCTGGAGCTTCGCCAGTCGGACAGGGGAGATGGACCATGAATAGAGAGGATCGTAGCGCAATACATCAAGAATGGTCATGATGGAGTACGTTTCCTCGCGCAGGGCGTGGAGCGTGAACTCGCAGCACCGGCGAAAGACGCCCTCGGTGCCCGTTATACCCATGCCGTCCACAATGTCTCTCGTCAGCCGGAACGGGACGAGCTCTGGCACGGGGAGGACGCGTCCCATTTCGAACGCAACACCCAGATCGATGTGCACAACCTCGCCCGTCTTATCGTCCAACAGAATGTTATGGCCATGCCTGTCCCCGAGACCAAGCACGTGGCCGAGCATCGAGATTGCCGCAGTGGTGCGCGTGTATGCCAGCCGCTTGACGAACCAGTCGTCGGGATCGACAAAGTTCTCCATAAAGAAGTACTTCATGACGGGATGAAACCTCTCCGTCACCTTCCTGTAGACGCTGATCCGAGTTTCTGTTGTCTTGCCCTGAGCGTTGGAGATTTCCTTCCGACATTGAGATCCTTTGAGGTCCTTGGGGAAGTATCTCTCGTGCGCAGGCATGAGGAACTCGTGCAGCGGGACTGTGTTTGGGACGAACTCGATGAGGCCGGACGCTGATGTGAGAGGCAGAACCTTGTAGGTGCGGATGCCAAGATTCCTCTGCTGGGTCGACCGGTGTAGCTTCAAAAGGGACGACACTGCTGCAAACACCTGCTCCATGATGGCGTCCTGACGGAGGTCATCGTTGCCGCCCTTGACCAGTTGCCGGTATCTCTTACCGTCGCTTCCGATGGCCGTGATGATCTTGGGGGCGCTTACGCCAGACGCGATCGACATCTGGGGCTCCAGTCTCTCTATAACCGGAACGCTCGAGTAGTCCTTGGTCGCCGACACCTCGAGCTGCATGGTTGGTGGCGGGATCCGGTATTTCACCAGCGCATTTTGCAAAGACTGGGCCGAGTGAATGTCCCGCAGCGCAATCTTCTGTCCGGCCTTGTATTTGCCAGGATCTCGATCGACGGCAAGTCGATGGTAATAGGCGCTCGTCCGGTCCACCGCTTGCCAGATCGCTGCCACGTTTTTGCTTGACTGCAGGAGAGCCGCAACCTTCTCCGTGGCCTTGAGTCTCAGCACCGCTACTTGGTCCTCCTTTCGCGTTTTGACCTTCGTGCCGGACCAGATCTGATACATGCCGTGATATGGGTGTTCGGCGCAGATCTTGTACACAAGATCGATCAGGAGCTTCTGGAAAGCCGAGTTCGGCTGGTCCTGTAGTCGTGAGGAGAGTTGGTTCATCAACGCGGCAAACTTTCTCGTCGGTACTTTTTCCAAGTGTTTCATGACAGCCTCGTTGGTCGCTGTCTCTTCCGACCGCTCAAGCCAGAGCGCGGTGAATCGCAAGGCATCATTGTTGTGCTCGTCAGAGGCAACGAGAGAGAGCAGATAGTTCTCGAGACTGAGACGAACAAACTCGCTCCTCGTTTGCTCCACGCGGCGGAGCTCCTGCTCGTCTAGCTGCAACCACTGGCGAGCGCGATTCAGGTGCGACTGGTACCTTTGCTTCAGTTGCGAGTCCCGACTGTTAGAGATTAGGCTCTGCAGTTGGGAGACCTCGTCACTCTTGCCCTTCCTCAGGCTCTGTAATCTCGCCAGGTCCTCCAAGCTGTCCTGATTTTGTAATTGTTCGTCGCAGAACATGGCGAACTGATGATAGACATGCCCGGCCTGCTGTCCCTCACTCTTCCCCTTGAGCTCTTTGAGGGCTGGCTCAAGGTAGTTCTTCTGGATGTGGTGTGGTTTTTCCAGCTTGGCCACCGACACCTGGTGGCCAATTTTGGACAATAGGTCCGACCGGCTGACCGGTATGGTTTGCTTCTTCAGAGAAGAGTCGCTGTCGATGCTTTGGAGCATTCGAATCGAGGAAATCATCTCTCCATGGTCCCACAACGAGTTGGCCGCCTCGATCTTGATGGCAGCATCAACCTTGATCCCCATGGACTCACATGGACCGACCAGATCCGTCAGCGACGTGGAAATGTTGAGAGATTCCTGGGTCGCTTGGTGGAAGCGGTAGATCCCTGAGGACATCATCATGCACCGGATCTCGACCTGTCTGGCGTCGGCCATGGACAGCGCCTGACTACGGAGCTTCGGTTGTTGACTCATCAAGCTTAACGTCGTCTCTCGACAAGACAGCATATGGCTGACGTCCTCGTATCTGTCATCCGTCAGTTTCAAAGGGTCACAGGTCCCAGGCTTCTGAAATGGAAGATTGGAAGTATCGCGAGAGATTTTTCGGGCACACAAAGAGAAGGAAGCAAATCGTCATAGGGACGACGTACCGTCCGCGTCTCATCCACTGGCCGCGCTGTTCGAATCTGTCAAGCATGCCCTCCAGCTCAGAGAAGTCGGTCACATTTACGATCTCGTTCAGCTCAGTCAAGACTGCGAGAGCACCAAGATGCTGTCTGAGCTTAGCTGCGTTAAGCCCACGATTGACAAGGCTGCGCATTGTTTGGCTAAAGCCATCATAGATGGCGTTGCGCACTGCAGCCTCTGCACCGGCCTGCTGAACGTTTTGATAGGCCTTATAGATTGTCACAGAGCAATTGTCGGCCGTCGCGGGCACAGGGAGGTTCCACAGCTCCAACCGGCGTGCTGTTTGAAACGTGCTTTCGAGGGAGGCTGCGTCGCCATCACGGCTTTGCTGGGTCTGGAGGAGGGAGTGAGAGAGACCAGCTAGACCCAGGGTTCCGAGAGCTCTCACGAGGCATTGGCTGTCCATCTGTGATGCGGGATTCATTCTCCGAATATGACTGTCGTATTGGGCTCCTCGGAATGCCAGATTCTTGGAGCCATCTTTTTCGTACTCCAGCCGAGCCAGAACGCTAGAGAGATCGGCAGATTGTGGCAGGCCATAGTAGGCGTCCGGGTCGTCAATGTTCTCGAAGATGGACAGGAGAACTTCACTGGAGTTTTCCTCACGCACCGCGGATGATCGTCTGGACGTGCGAGTGGTCTGGGAGGCGCCGATTTCGGTGAAAAGCAGGGCCGTCTTATGCATACCGCAGCGCGAGGCGGCGGCGCCAGCAGTGGTAAAATCGATATCAAGCCACGCGACTCGGTCGGCAATAGATGATTCCTTGGGCAATGACTGCGTTCGCAGATACAGAATCGTGTTGATGAGATGCTTCTGATTCGTCTGCGCTGCATCATCCTGGACCTTGAGCCATTCTCTTGCAGCTTCTGACAGGTTGCGCTTGATGAGTTGCTGTTTGTCGAGCTGACCGCATAAAGCCAAGTGAACTATAAAAGGGAAGGAGTCTTGAGCGAACCCCTTGACGTTCTTGAGGATTGGCACCAATGCGATGAGAATGATGTACTCGGGGACCGATTGTGCTAGATGAACCGCCAACTGCTGAACCCAGTCGGAACTCTCCATGTGCTCGCGAAAAAAGACTTGAGAGTCGGGGATATTTTGCGATGAGACGAAATCAGAAGGTGGTGTATGGTACTGATCCCAAGCCGAAGCTAGACACAACGATTCGGTCAACGTCCTCTGTGCTGCAGCGATGAGGGCATCGTCGTTCTGGGCTGTTGCTTCTGACACCACTGCTCTCAGTGCTGATTCGGCGAGACCAGCAACATGTGAGTCCTTGCTCTGGGTGAGTTGCTGCAGCAGACGGAGCAGTCCTTGTCCGGAGTCGTTGTCTCCCGGTGCAAGGATGTTGTACCGCGAGAGCTCAGATTCTTCCAAGATCTCGGGTTGTATCTCTCCTGACGCAGCGAAAGACCTGCCAACGACACGGCC
This sequence comes from Colletotrichum lentis, assembly GCA_003386485.1. NCBI lineage: Eukaryota > Fungi > Ascomycota > Sordariomycetes > Glomerellales > Glomerellaceae > Colletotrichum > Colletotrichum lentis. The sequence continues at coordinate 3,269,687 of NWBT01000048.1, forward strand.
CGCCCAGGCAAGATACTCATCACTTAAAGCGAGTGAATTGCAGCTCTTCCAAACAAGTCCACTATGGCGCAGGGCCTCGTTGTCCGTGTCAATGACGTCTCTGTGGCCAACAGCAGGCACTACGAAATCCCCGCAGAGCATGTCAAGTGCTAGGTCTCGGGCTGCTTCGTTCAGTAGCCTGGGCTCGCGCTCACCATCTCTGAGAATTTCCAGTAGAAGCGTGCTCTCGGATGTGCCCTTCTCTGCGTTTCCCGAGGATCGAATATTGGAAGCCGAATGAGTGATCGATCTAAACGCTTCTCTCTGCTGCTCATCAGCGAAATTGGGCGATTCATACCCCGTGAGGTATGAGCTGAACCACGTGTGGAAAGTCTGGGCCTTGCTCATGGTAGCTTTGAACTGGCTTTCTTGAGTAGTGCTCGACTGGCTGGACTCGAGAAAGACCCTCAGCGAGGCAAGTGTAGACAATGCGTACCCGGCTAGGAAGGATGGCGTCTGCTCTAGATGCCCGCTCCCTTGGGCAATCAAGTAGCGGCTGACGCCAAGTGCGTCATCAGCGCACTCTGAGTCCACAATGAACGGTCGGATGGACGAGAGAAGCATCTCGAGAGGGTAGCCTTCCAATGCCACAGGACCGGTGAGAGCGATCAAGACCCGAACCTTGCGCAGCACGGAACATGCGTGAAGCGAGCCCAATGCCGGATGAACCGTGTTGAGGAGTTTTCGGGCGACTGAAACCACAAGAGCTGGCGTCCAAAGTGCCTGCAGCTCATATTCTGTCTTGCTGCACAAATGGAATAGCTCCCTGGTCAGGAATTTGGCCCTGAACATGGGCTGTTGGTTGGGCGGCAGGGTTGTGGTTGACTGAGAGAACTTCTTCATCTCGTTCAGACTATCAGCTGCGTGTTGGAAGTTTTTGTCCCTTGAAAGATACTTCTCAATGGGATCTTCTTGATCGAAAAGGTCCACCAACAACGCCACAATATCCGCAAAGTTGAGGTATATGTGATCCAGGAACAGTTCTTTGCCGAGTAGCTTGCGGACCCAAACCTCGCCGCCATCGTTTTCTGAGTTGGACGTGCTCGTTTCATGTGCGATTGTGTAGGCCATGATTTTGGTGAATCCTTGTTTGACCATGTCAACCAAAGACATACCAAGTCGCTGTGCGAGCGACCGAACACTGTCGTAACGCCCTCGCATGATCTCTAATGCAGTTGTCTCGGCCTGTGCTTCACGCAGGAGAGTGTCCAGACTTGAGAAACCGAATATTTCGAACGGAACGTCTTCGACGCTATCCAGTTCAAGCCACGTGTACAGCAGCTGGGGGCTGAAGATGCTGAACAGCTCTCGAGGAGATGACAAGTCGAGAGCTTCAGAAACCTTCTCAAGACACCTTTTTGCATACTTGGTTGACTGCATTATCTTGCCTGGCGTCTCAAATATGTGGTATGTGCATCGTCTGAGGAGCGTCGGCCAACGGCACGCCAGCTGAGACAACACGAAAAGTCGAAACGCAATGCCTTCGATGGCCTCCGGATCGGTAGGAAGGCTGCCGAGAACATCCACGAAGATATCGTCATGCATCTTGAGGACGTAAATGCCGAAGATATCTGGCAAGGCTGAACCGATGAAGTGCTTGACGGCCAATGTCCCCTCTTGCATGATGGAAAGCAGCGTCGTACGACAGGAATCAAGACCCAGATCGCTTCCGTACTGAGGGTTGCTTCGCAGAAGCGCGAACAGCAAGCTCGCGAGAGACATTTGCGATTTGGGAGACAAACTGTTCTTTGGGAGAGAGGCCTTGACAAAATAATTGTACAAGTCCCCAACGAGTGAAGACACCTCGTGCTTTTCGTCCATCCAGACCTGTATGAGACCCTCGAGAACGTCGAGGCTTGTTGAATGGGCTACTTCGCAGCATGTGTATTCCTGTTCCCCAATGACTTCACCCAGCTTCTCGACGACTCGAAGGGCGTCGTCAGGCCCTATGGGCAAGTCAGACGCGAACAACTCCGAGAGCGTTGATCTGCATAGGAGAAACTCGTCGTTGGGGAGAAGCAGCAGTTGATCAAGGAAATCTTGAGGAACAATGCCGACCTGCGTCGCATCTTTGTGTATCACCTCGAGAAGGTATAGGCGCTGTGCCGTGTCCTGATACAAGGCGCCCGAATCTAGACTCATGGGGATGCTCAACCGAGGAATATCGACAGTCCTTGCGGCTACGCTTGCCTTGCTTTCTTGAGAGTCGAATTCGTCATCCAGGTCCATGAGGTCCTGACTTTGTCCCGAGGCCTGGCGCGCAGTCCGCTCGCGAGTACCTGCAGCCAGCTTTGCCAAGAATCGAAACAAGGATGCATTTTCCTTGGGCAGGGCGCTTAACTTGGTGACATTCAGAGCTGGAAGTACAGGGCGAATGACTTTGAGCATGGCTTCGAAGAAAGCTTGGTTATCGCTAGAACCAAGGGCAGCACTAATACTGGTCTCTGATAGTTTAGCAAGGGCCGACTCAATGTCTCGCGACTGTCCCGAATTGAGGTCAGTAAGTTGAGAGGCAAGCATTGTGCCAACGACGTTTGCCGAAAAGAGACTATGAAGCCTGTCTGGCGAGACTGGCGCGCCCCCTTCAGATCCCTTTTTGTTCCACAAGTCACAGAGCTCTTGCAACTCTTCGACCTTGGGGGACAAAAGTTCCAACACCAGTTTCTTGGAGGCATGGAAAGTAACCGAGTCGCTGACGTTGCTCGGTTCGGTCGCTGGGGTATGGCCACAAGCCGTCGAGGCAGCCTTTTCTGTTCGCAGTGGCTCGAGCAGTAGCAAGTATCTCGCCAGCGCTGATATCTCATACTGTGCCTTCCAGGTCTGGCAGATCGGCCCCCCAGATACGGTCACTGGCGTCATGAGAGATGCGACCCTTGTACCACAGCATGCCTGGATGATATGGACCAATTCTGGAACCGGGGCATGCATTGAGAAGAGAGAAGCATAGCTCGGGTCGCCTGTCTGCAGTCAGAGTTGTGGACAGTACTCTCAAGCTCGGGAAACCTCACCTGGATTCCATTTCAAAAAGACCCATCGGATGATATGGTGGCTTGTGGATTGGCTAGCGCTTGGCTGCTTCACGTTCCGAAGAGTCAACAGATATAGCATGAGGATAATGGAAGAATCCACCAGAAGAGCCGGGCCGTTGACATCAGCAGTTGTGACAATGCTGTTGATATCATCCGAAACATCGTGATATGGGACTAGGTCTCTCTCGAGGATCGAGTGTAAGAGAACACTTGCGGCACGGCTGGTGTTGGGAAGGCTGATTGCCCGGGCAGCGATCTGCCACACATGCTTCCACGAAGCCGTTGTTTCCCCGGAATCGAAACGGAACATGGTACAGCTAAGAGCATTGTTGGTGAATAGTCCTTTCGACTGCATTCGTTCAGTTGACCTACCTGGCGCAAGCAAGCATAGCCCATGATGACACAGCGGTGTCCTTATCGCCAACAAAACCTACAATGTCTGCAAAGAGGTCTGCGGCCTCTGTTGAAGAGAACGTGTTAAGACCCAGAAGGAACGGCACAAGCTGCAAGGATATCCTCTGCACAGATGAACTGGGTGATTGTAGCCTCTCCTGCAACCGAGTGGCTGCACTACAGGTCCTGCGCTTCTTGCGGGGCTGCTCCCCCGGTGACGGTAGCCTGGCGTGCTTGTGGCTCTTCCAGAGAATACGCTCCAGAATGGCGATGTTCTGCACCAGAGCCCATTTCCTCTCGCCGTCCCGATTATGAACACGCAGGCCGAAGAGGTCCAGTTTGAAGTAATCGTCAGGCAGCCCAGAGACGAACGTGAGATCGTCAAGCTGAAGTTGCGATCTCATGCTTCGTCGTGAGTATTCCAGCCACAGGGATTCGGCGAGGTCTTCGATATCCTTCTGGGTTGATTCGTTTTCTCCATGGCAAACAAGATGCTCTAGGTGTAGGTGGATGATGAAGATGGTCTTGAGCATTTCATCTCGGACGGAGTTCAGCATCTCATCCTGAGAAACGGTCCGAGCTTGCCACCAGTGACTGATCAGTGGCACGAGGTCTCTGGCCAAGTTGCTGACCTGCGAGATGTCATTTGTTTGGATCTCGGCCAAGAGGATGTTGATCGAGGCAAAGCTCAGCTGGATGACCTGACTCAGTCCGAGGTGACGCAGTTGCAGCACTTGCGTAAGTGCTTTCGAGAGATCTCTGGATCTCTGCTCGAGTGGCGCGTTGGGTGGAAGAACAAGAAGGTAGACGCAGTGGAGGAGGTCCTGGACGGTGCTACGGTGGATTTGGCCAGGTATTCTTTGACTTGCATTGGTGCTCCTGCCAGTGGAGAATCCCATCGATGCCGTGCCCGGCGCCGGAGACGCCCGAGAGCCAGAGTCGCGGTCTCGATCGGCGTTCTCGAGATAGCGTTCCAGGGCCTCGTTACAAAAGTCCACACAAGCAAGCCAGCCCTCAGCACCCAGCGTGGCAAGGTGCTCGACGTTGGACTGGTGGGAGAGTAGCACGACGAGGGCCTTTACGTAGTCCTTTAGCAGCGGCTCGACGTACGCCTCGTCGCCATGGCCGGGTCCAGGTCCGGGGAGAATCTGCGTGATGTGATCGACGAGGGCAAGCATGGTCTTCCGCTTAAGCTTTGAAGCCCCATGACTGACGGCGAGCCGGACAGCCTCGGCACATTTTGCCAGCCTTGCCGCTGCCGCCGCTGCCGTCGTCTTTTTGCCTCCGTAGTAGCTCTGTTTCTCGTTAATCACACATCGGAACAAACTCTCGAATACACGATGATAATGCTTGTCGCCGAGAACCGATAGGCTTGCGGTCTTGCCCTTCTTGTCAAGCAGGAAAATCAGATCTACATCACGGCGTTAGTCTTCCCGTATTCGTGGCCCTCGCCGCCACGGGACTCCCGACAAGGCCACTACAACATGCGGGAATTCAAAGGCCATAGACCGAACGACAGAGACGGCGAGTGAGGTAGTACAAGAGGGCTAGGCCCCGGGGATGGGGGTGAATATGAAACTCACCATCCAGACCTGTCGCACGCTCTTTGAGAGTGCCTCCGGATATCGCGTCTACCACATCGTATAAGCTATCAGATCGAGGTTGCTGGTCGAAAGGAAAATGACTACCTAGAGCGTCATTGACGGTGATTTCACCCGTCTTGATCTTCGGGGGCGCCATCCTAGCTAGTACTGGACTGCTCTGCCAGCTGACATGGCTATTTTTTGGCGTCTGATTTCGGTCAGTGAACGACGAGCTGGGAGGAAGAATGGAATATGATGTATTGAAAGATAAAACTGAAAAGATGATATTGGAAAAGGGAACCAGACATCAGAATGATGACGACAGGAGAGACTCTTCCCAAGGCTAGGTACATAGCATAACATCTGTCTCATGCTGTACCTGCCAAGGGACGGAAAGCAGGCACCCGAACGTACCTTAACACCTATGGACATGCACTATGAGGAGGAAGAGATGTCAGGTTCGTGATCGTCCAGTGCGTCGATCAGTGAGGCCGCGGTCAAGTCATGTATGCGTGGCGCGGTGCGGGTGGTGAGATGGGTCCGCGGTTGTCGCGCAAGCGGAGCTCGAAGCCGACGGCACTGACACTGAGACTGACACTTGACACTGACAGGTTCTGAACCAAGGAAATGGCGTGTTGAGAGGTAGAGTGAGCCTAAGCTACGGAAGTCTGTCCCCGGTGCTTGCGATCCCCTACCTGATGGAGCTGGAAGCGTTGAACGGCGAATCAATGCAGTTGGTAATGTCTCTTGCGTAGGAGGGATGCGCGCCTGGGAAGGCAATCAACACAGCTCTCTCACTCCTTCTCCATAGCTACCTCAAGCTCTCATCTTCCCTGATCCCTGCCAGTCCAGAATTTGGTGGCAGAAACGCCCACCACCTGCCATGGAAGGAAAGGCTCGGTACGTTTCCTGTCGACTTCGGCGCGGAACATCAGCGGTCCCGACATTGTTTTTTTCGACACAGCAACCGAGCACAGTGCAATCGATTGGACCAGGACGTACCTACGTACAGGCACCGGCCAGGCCCGATTACGCGCCTGCACCCAGAAACCAGACTGAGTGTAACGACCACCAACCAACCTCTGAAGAGATCCACTCTAAAATTCCCGGCATCTCGAAAAGCATCGCCTGCGCCGACAGCCACGACCATACCATCGAGGAACCCCCCCCCCCCCNCTGATTCGCGGCCTCCTCTTAGCCCATGACACTTCCAGTCCTCGAGGCCATGCAATAGCGCGCCCAATCCCTCACAATGGCCGAAGTAACTACCCTCGATACGCTGCAGCTTTTCCACCGCGACCTAGCTGCCATTCGCAACGGACGTCCCGAAGGCGTCGAGTCCTTGGACAACCCCGAGATCCAAGCTTTATTCGAAAAAGAGCTCGAGAAGACATGGCAACGTCCGCCCAGAGACGAGAAGAGCCGCCAGGCCATCAAGTCAGGTTCGTCAATAGCTTGCAAACACGCTGCCTCGGCTCCGGACACTGACCTAGCGTGAATGCGCCAGGCAAGCTTGTCATCGACGAAGAAGAATATGGCCTCAATGAAGAGTTCCAGCAGATTGTGCTCAACCTTGCCGACGAGGCTGAGATCAACGAAATCGAAGCGACACGCTGCCTGCTCGACGCCAAAGATGACCCTGCCAGCTTGGGCCGCTCGCTGCTCGAGTGCGGTCTGATCCGGGTCCACCAACAGCGCAAATATACCCTCGACATCGTGCGGCTGATGATGGAGATTGATGCGCTGGATGAGGAGGATGTTGATCCAGAAGCTCTTAACGTTGTGCAGATGTGCCTGTCGGCGACTGTTTTCCAGAATCTGCCTGGCGAAACCGCCTCGTCACAAAAGAGACTGCTGCCGAGGTGCATGTCAGCGATGCAAGACGTCAGGACATGGCTTCAGAAGATTGCCGACAAGATAACGGCCGCCGCCGTCCTGATCAACGGCCGGGGCGGCCAGGTTCCGGAGGAGATGGAGACGGTAGAATTCTCTCGTGTCAGCCTTTACCAGCAGCACGAGATCCTCGCCGTCATTCTCTGCCGCGCAATCGAGAAGCGAGAGGCGGAGATTGGCGATTTCAAAGCGTTCCTACAGCATTTGAGAAATGCCGATAAATACGATGTGCTGCTTGGTAAAGACCACGGGTATATTTGAATGGCGTTCCTCAGCTGACGTACGCAGCACATCTGTTCCCCGCCTTGGGTGCATACATAACCCTATACGGCTCGACGGAAGGGATATCCAACCTCCCCATGGCCAGAGAGCTCAACCCGATCATCTGCCCGCAGCACGACGAGAGCCCCTGGCGTCTGGTCTACCTCCAGGCGGCGGTCAAAGCTTGGTGGCTGGCCGAGTACAGCGGGTGGTATCTTGATGATTCTCTTCTCGGAGGCTTGGAAGGCGTGGATCTGGATCAAGGTGAGTCCCAAAGCGTTACATTTGCAGCTTAGGGGGCTAACGGTGGTTCAGAGGATCGCCAGAGGTCAAAGCAGTTCCTGGAGGCGCTGAAGGATGGTGCTTTCGACTTCATCCTCTCCATTGCTGCAGATGTCAAGACTCCTGAATGGGTAGACCCTTCGAGGATTACCATGCGCAACTGGCTTCAGCGCAAGGCCCCTCCGCTGATCTCAGACTCGATTGTCTTTGCCGAATACTTCCAAACACTGTTGATGAACCAGCTGGAGGTTTTTGTCGACGCTTTCATTTCCAATCTCCCTGACGTCCTCAGAAAGCTTCGTGTGGAGGAGGACGAGCAACGCCAACTCAGCCAGACACACGAACAGGATCTGGACCTGGAGCGCTTCCTGGTTGTCATCGCCTACGCGTACGAAGGTCGCCCCGATGCTGCGATGAGCTTCTGGTCAGACCCCGATAGCAACCTGGCGGGATTTATGCATTGGGCCTCACGAAGAGCCTCAACACCGCTCGTCAGTTCGTTCTGTGAGATGTTGCAGGCCATTTCCGGGAACGATGAGTGTGCGACGGCTTCTCACGACTTTTTGCTGGATGAGGGACACCATGCGTCGGGCAAGATGAGGCGGTCGCAGTCGCTTACCTGGCATCAAATCTTCCGAGAACTCGTCTTCTTCTCAAACAAGATCAGGGAGAAGGCTACGGCCCCCCAGGTTTCATCGACCTACCGACCCGGCAGGCCCAGCAGCGACCAGGCTGAAGCGGAGCCCGAGTCTACCATGATGCTGCAGTCATATCTGAGGCTCATTACCAAGCTGGCTTCCGAGAGCGAGACCGCCAGACAATTCCTTCTGAAGGAGCCCAGCTTCAACCTCGTAGAGATGCTCTTCCAGCTTGCCAGCAGTCCCGTTCCGGCGGACCTACGAGCAGGCACCTTCATAGCCTTGCGCGCGCTGATTTCCCGGAAAACTCAAGAGGAAGCCAACATCATGTGGCAATGCTTGGAGGCCTGGATGAACGGCGCTTACATTGTGACACCGAGCCAGCACCGGCCCCCCCAGAGCTCCCCGGTCGTGTCTATGGACACGGTCAGCGATGACATCTGCCACGGCTTTGACGAGCCCCATGCTTTCATCCAGCTTCTGATCGCGCTTGTCACGCCACCCGAAGACAGCAGCTCCCTCAACGATTCCCTGCCCTTTCCTGAGAACCTCGGCTCAGCCAACCGCATGCCCGGCATCGAAATCTACGTCGACACTGTCTTGGGTAAGGTCTTGGCAAACAAAGCCAACGAAGTCAACGACATCAACCAGCTGAGAATGCTCCGCTTGAGCTGTCTCGAGTTCGCTGCAACATGTCTATCGACATTTAACGAAAACTTGATCGTCATCGCCAACGAGACCAACATCCCCATCGATTCGGCAATGGCGGCGACGGACTTGGCTACATACGTCAAGCTTCACCCTTTCGCCCGTGTCATGGAATGGATGTTCAACGACAAGGTCATTGCGGCCCTCGCCCAGACCATTCATCAAGATGCTGTGGATGTGGGAAATGCACCGCCCGACTCGCCAGTGATTCTCGGTATTCTCAGGGCTGTCGAGGTCATCTCCAAGGTTCTGGATCTGCAGGCCACCTTCCTCGATCTTGTCCGTCCCCTGATCAAGATGCAGTCCAACCACCGGCGCCCGCCTGTTGCTAACGCCGCGTACGCCTCTTTCGAAGACGGTCTGGTCGGCCATCTTAGCCTTGTAGTCGACCTAGGAAACTACTGTGGTCTCGGCCATCCCGAAGTAACCCTGTCCTGTCTGAGGTTACTACAGAAGATGACGGCGTCGTTCAAGATCACGTCGGCGTGGTCATCGACACCTGGCCGCAAGAGCCATCGCAACAAAGCTATCGTTGCGCTCGAGGCCAACGGCGAGCACGAGACCATCGCCCGGTCACTCGCCGCAGAGCTGATGACGCCCCTCGATTGGGGACGGGAAGCCGAGTCGCCGGACTACCTCACCAAAACGTACATTCTCGATTTTCTCTCCAGCTGCCTGGCTGCCAACCCAGACAAGCCTACGATTGCCCATCTTCTTTTGGGCTTCCACTGCGGTGTCGACTCGCTGTCGACAGAGCCCAATGGCCCTTTTGCTGCCAGGACGTCGGTCTTCCACAATATGCTGAGGCTACTGTTGGAAACACCATTCGGTGATGCCCACGGCATGCGGCATTGGCTTGTCTCTTTGAAGAGCAAGTGCATGCACATTCTTCGAGTCTTGTGGACATCACCTCTGTCAGCCCCGTTTGTCATTGATGAACTCCGCGATAACGACGTCCTATTCCACTTCCTGCTCCGCGAGGTTGTCATCCAGCCGCAATTGCCTTGGGAAAACCAAGACATCAGTGCTCCTGATTTCCCGCTTACCGAAGGCGCTCCGACATTCATCGAGTTTCTTTCTCTGCGAAGCATGAGCTTGGAGTACATTGCAATGGAGCTCTGCAGCATATCGCAGAGTCGGATGCCGTCTCTCAAACGGCGGATATTCGAAGCTCTCAACGGTCAGATTGTGGGCGAGAACAACGAACCCATGCCCATCCCTACCGTGTTCGACTTGTACGACTTTTCACTACCCGAGGGCATATGGGGCGAGCCACTTCCCGCTCTACAGTTCTATAAAGACCTCGACCTCAGCACCTGTCTCGAGGAGGACGACCACGGAAATGCCATTTACAATATTGGCCGAGCGAGGGAGATTCTGCTACTGAAAGGCAGCGAAAGAAGACACGAGGGCGTTGTTCTCACAGCACAAGACTTTGCCACCCTGGAACGGGAAGAGACGCTCATTATCAATTACCTGATTTTCACCAACCGCCAAAGGCGGATAGAATCGCAAGGTCTCGTTGTTCTCAAGACGTGGACGAGTCTGCTCCTCGTCATGGTCGCGTCCAACGAGTTCAAGGGCACGACAGAGGCCTCATTCTACTTGCAAGCGCTGCAGGCTATCTTACCGGGCCTGGAGGCGTCGGCGTCAGAGCGGCCAGAAGAAGCCATGGAGCTTGCCAAGCTGGCAAGGGTTCTCCTTTTCAAGCTCGACCTGACCTCGAAGCCTTCGCTGGACCGCGAGAGCCAGGCCATCGGTAGCCTCGTCAGTGACAAGCTTTACCAGCTTTTCCAGGTCTGCCTGCAAGCCATTGGCAAATGGACTGGCTCGCCAGACCTCCGGGCAATCTACTACAGCATCTGCTACCGCTACCTGACGGGCATGGTGGACCAGGGGCTGCTCGTCGCGGGCCGTCAGAAGACGATCAAGACGATCCAGATGTACGGCGAGCGGCTCATCAACGTCATCTGCGACGATGCCTACAGCAGCGATGCCGCATGCCAGGCTGCCGCCTTCATTCTGCTCAACGCGCTAGTCCAACTCGGACGTCAAGAAGACGACTCGCACATTGTCGAAACACTTAACCGGCTCAACTTCATTGGCATCCTCGTCGACTCTCTCCGGACCATCCTGCAAGACTGGACCGAGGTCGTCCACACGGGCAACACGGCACAGGAGACGTACGTGGCAGCCAAGTTTGCACTGCTCCTGCAGCTCGCGCAGACCAAACCCGGCGCCAAGTACATCCTGCACGCGAACCTCTTCCGGTCGATCGAGGCCTCCGGGCTCTTCGCAGCGGACCCCGAACTGCAGATTGACCCCATGAACCCCAAGGCTCTGGAGAAGCACTACGAGCTGCTCGCCAAGGTCACGCAGGTCGTGGGCGCAGCCATCGTCAGCCGCGGCTCCAGCAACGTGCTCCAGGGGCGTAGGTTCCTCACGGAGCACCGCATGCTGGTGACGCATACCCTCAAGCGCAGCGCGGGTATCGGCACGGTAGAAGGGGAAGGCGGCGTCTTGGAGGACCACATCGAGGAGCTTGCCGAGGGCTTCATGGTCCTGATTGGCGCGACTGGTTTCCTAGAGGTAAGTCGCGGCATCGTGACATTGCCAAACAAAAAAATTGAAGGGAGTGTTTTCTTTTGCTGACAAGCTGCCACAGTTTGAGAACGAGGTGATGCCGGAGCCCAAGAAACAGGGCCCCGTCTTGTTTACTTGAGGAGCTAGGCGGAAGGCAGGCGCGCGCGCGCGCGCGTAAGACGATGTATAATCAGCGGAGGAATATGAGAGGGGGG
>NWBT01000048.1:3281687-3327257 GCA_003386485.1 Colletotrichum lentis
AAAAAAAAAAAAAAAAAAAAAAAAAAAAAAAAAAAAAACCCCCCAGAAAAAATAAAGGGAGAGAAATGCGTTCGTTCCCCTTGGCGAGAAACATGCAACGAGAAAACACCACTGTCGCAGGCAGGCACGCATGACATACGCACGGGCCGGCCTCAAAAGTCGCTCAAAGTGGAATGGTTCGTCTGTGTCCACGCTACGACCCAGATGCTAAGGTTTCTGCTGCCCTTGCTCTTCTGAGCGCAATGCTGGCTGAACGGGTATCACCAAAAAATAAACCAAAAAAAGAGCCAGGGCCTATTCCCTTGGCTCCCCCTCCCGCCCATTCCAACACGCTGAAAATGCCATGGAGCCCAAGCAACCCTATGCCTCCCTCCCTCTCCCCCTCTGTTCGCCGTGAAAGTAACATGTTGTCCGTGGCCCAGGTCCTTGATACGTGTCTCGTAAGAGTGGTTGCGTGGTTCACGCCCGCTGCTTGCCTTTGCGGCTAGCCGTCATCAACTTGAGCTCCAGGGGCCAGAAGCCCTTGGTCTTGGCTGTATAGTCGCTCTTGTCCTTGGTTTCAACCTTCTGCCTGCAAATGGGGCACTTGTTTTTGGTCGCGTCAACATTGAGTGCCGAGTGGAGGCACTCGGAACAGAAGAGGTGTCCTGGCAAGCGTTAGTGTGTTGGCAATGACAGACCCGACGACCATATACGTACCACAATGGGTTACCGTCAGCGCAGTAACATCGTCCATGCAGATGACACACTGAAAGGCCGAAATTTTGATTCTCTTGTCCTCTTTAGGCGCCTTCAAGTCCTCTGGCACTTCGTTTGCGTCGGCAAGATCAATGACGTCTTCGTCCTTCTCCTTGCCCTTCCTTGATGGAACCTTGTACTCGCCAAAAATGTCGTCGTCGGGACCCAGCACACCGGGTGTCGTCGTCTGCGGGCGTGTCGCTTGGGGCTGTGATGTACGTCGCCGTTTGGGAGCGGCGGTTTCTCTGGCAGGGGCGGAAGAAGGGGCGGGCCTCTTTCGCGTGGCGGAGGCCGCGATCTCGTCTGACTCGGGGTCGTGATCGGAGCTGAGGATGGTGGAGGCTCTCCGGCGCGTCTGGACGGGCATCGTGACTTGAGGTTCGTCGTCGGAGCTCACAAAGAGCGACTCTTCCACCTCGTTGTCGTGGAATGCGGGACGGGACGTTGATTGCCGTGCTGCTGTTACCACGGCGTTTGTATTCTGGCTGGCGTCCCTGGCCAAGCGGTCCGGTCGCAGCGGGGTGCCAGAGGCGTGGCGATGGGTTGCGTTCTGAGAATTCTGAGCCAGGCTCGGTCGTCGTGGTTGTTGTGGTTGCTGTTGCTGTTGCTGTTGCTGTTGTTGCTGTCGTTGTTGTTGAGTGCCCGGCGAGGCCTGCGTGTGTCGGGGGTATGAGAGCGGTGAAAAGTTCCCTTGGACGGGTGCAGAGAGGTATTCGTCGCTGTTCGGTTCGTGGCCCGGTGTCTGCGGGGCGGCGCTGTTATGCAATAGCGCAGTCACCCCCAAAGGTTGATAATCCAGGTTGGCGGCAAAGTCCGAGAAAGACGGGAGGGATTGTGGGTTTTGCGCGGGTGTCAAGACGCCCCAAAAGTTGTCCAAGTGGTGTTGGTGGTGCTGATGTAGGTGTGTGTAGGTGGCGTTGCGAGGCGGTGGAGCGGTGGGCTCGGAATCGTCGTCGAGGTCGATGGGTGCCTGACTGCTGCTGCCTCGTGCAGCACCCCGGTCTGTACCGAAGAAAGTATTGGTCGGTCGAGCCGGGACGGAAGAGGCGCTAGTAGTATGTGTCGACCGCGACAGAGGAGGCGTAGGTGCGAAGGGTATGAGGCCCGGCATGGGAGGTGGGGGGAAGTGGTGATGTTCTTTTTTCGGCGTGCGAACAAGTGAATTGAAAGTTAGAAATAAGGCGTTCTAGGGGCCAAGGGCGACAGAGGGAAGTAAGGGATGGAAGCAGATGAATCCGTAGAATGTGGAAAGGGGAAAAGAATTAATTACCAGACAAACATCCAGGGGACGGAGGTCGAAGGTCGGCAAAGGCGTCCTTGGCCATGTCGGCGTTGCGAAGGGAAGGAGATGGAGGGGAGGGGGGCGAGGAAGGGCGAGGGAGATGATATGACGGAAGAACGTAGCCGGTATCGTCGTACCTTAGTTTCGGGGTTTAAGCGCGAGTTCGGGGATTGAGGAGGTGATGGATTTGGCGGTGCGTGTATATGTAGGTATGCATGCATGCACAGCAAGTACCGCAGCGGCGGCAGATGCGGTAATTTGATGATGAATCGGTCTCGCCAGTCATTGATTCGCATTGTCAGTCAGCCTGTTGCAGCAGCAGCTGGTGGCGGTCAACCCTTTCTTATGGTTCCCGACGTTGTCTTATGGACTGACTGCTGGAAGAACGAGGGAAAAAGCGAGGCTGAGACGGGATTCTTGATCGCGACAGGTGGCGCCGTGGCAGGCACAGCGCTTGGGGCAGTTTTGGGAGCCTCGGGGGGTTGTCTAGTGTAGGTACCCTACCGTCGTGCTTGCTCTTGGGGAGGAAGGAGAAGAAATGCGGCTCGAAAAAAGCAACACGGCCACGCCGAGCACGTTCCCGGTCCCTCCCTGTATCTGTATCTGTACTCCTCTGCATCGGTGGTGCTCCCGGCGTCACACAATACGGCTGAGCTGAGTGCAGGAGCAAGTGTCACGGCGTACTCGGGCTCGGCGACTCTCGCCCAGGCCGAGATCACCATGCCACCACGTCTAACTACCTACTTGATAAGTGCGACCGCCCTCACACATGCCCGCCGAGTCCGCTGTCTGAACCGAGCTTCGCGTGCAGCGTGCAGCCACACAAATGCGGCCAATTGTTTGTTATTCATCTCGCGCGGCCCGGAGGCGCACGTCGGAACCGAGAAAGCTTTCCAAGTTGGGTTGTCTTACAAGGTACGGTAGCCTGTAGGTACCTGAAAGGGTGCGTGGGTTCGGGACGTGCCTGCCTACCGAGCTGCCGAGGTGCCTTCCTTGGCCTGGAAGTACTCCGTACGGATACTCCGCACAAAGACCCCCGACCGGCACGGGATGGCTTGATCCACAATGCCGACAGCATCGGAGGCCATCTGCCGTCATCTAGAATAGGTCCTACTATATATACGGATAGTAGCCTGGGACGGGCTTTCCTGCTGACAACGGGCAAGCACTTATGCGCGTTCCAGTGTTGCCGTTTCTGTTCTGGTGTATCTCAAGGAAGCGAAGTCGTATATTGTGCCCCAACATACGACCAAGTCCACTGCTCTCAGTCTCACGCAGCCGACACCAATTTTTCGAGGGTGCAGGCCCGACCAAATTCTTCCAGAAGCCCAGGTGGGGTCGGAGACCCTTAAATGGTGGAGACGTCCTGAGTGGGATGAGCGAAGCAGGCAATCCCACGCTCGGCCATTGGCTACCATATGGCAACCCCTGCTCCAGCACAAGGGCCTAACGCGCCCCTCTTCCCCTATTGCGAATCTGCGATGCACAGGTACCTAGGTACCTACAGGCTACCTACCTACCTAGAGGCTAGGTAGGTAGGTATGTACATACACTAGGTACCGAGCGACGGCAACTCTCGTTTTTTTTTTCTTGCCCACGCCGCTCCTCGTCCATCGTCGTCATCGTCCTCGTCCTCGCTCTCGGCTTCTGCGACTGTGCATCCTTTACTACACATTCAATTTCATGACCCGCGACCGCCCACCTTCGTTCGAACAGCCATTAACTTCCAATCGCTGCGACATGCCGCACGGTCGACTTAGACCATGGCCGCAATCACACACCACGTCCTGAGGGGTTCTACTGCGAGCTTCATCCGCCTAGCCCGACATCATGCTTCTCGCCGCCTCGCCTGGCGCTCCCATGCTCGCTGGCAGTCTTCGCTTGTTGCAGAGACTGCAAACGTCAATAACATCAAGGGGCGACATGAAAAGCCGAATAGTGAGTCTCACGCCCGTCGTGTCTCCTTCCCCCCAGCCAACTAACCATCGCAGTCTTGTCGCAAGCGCGCTACAGCGAGATTGGCGTCCAGCACCTCAGCGCCCACGTGTACAAGCAAATATTCCCCGAAGGAACCACGCCGCCGCCGCCGGAACTCGTAGAGCTCGCCAGGGATCACTTGCGCCGTCACGATCTGCTCGGAAAGAACACCGACGACAGCGACCCCATCGCCTTCGACCTCCCCGAGCTGCAAGGACGAACCCTAGACGAGCACTTCCACAAGCTTGCGGTAGACTCTGCCGAACCTTACCTATCGCTCGCGAAACAGTTTGCCAGGGCGAACGCACCTCCGAAGCCGCGGAAATGGGTCCGCCGCAGTGGATGGACCAAATACTATTCGGACGGCAGGACGGAAGCCGTCGACGCGCCCGATGATTCCATGTTGTGTTTTGATACCGAGGTCTTGTGGAAAGAGAGCTCGTTTGCCGTCATGGCTTGCGCCTCGAGCCCGACGGCTTGGTATGCCTGGCTGTCCCCTTGGCTGCTGGGTGAGTCCGAATCCGATCGGCACCTGATCCCACTGGGCGACCCGACGAAAGAGCGGGTGATCGTGGGGCACAATGTCGGATATGACCGAGCGAGAATACTGGAGGAGTACGACGTGAAGCAAACGCGCAATTTCTTCATGGATACCATGTCGCTCCACGTGGCCGTGAACGGCATGTGCTCGCAGCAAAGACCGACGTGGATGAAGCACAAGAAGAGTCGAGAGCTGAGGGACAAGATTGCGAGCCAGACCGACGATGTACAGTTGGCGGAGCTTCTGGGAAACAGCGCACTGCGGCAGGAGGAGGAGGAACTTTGGGTGGACCGAAGTTCGGTCAACTCGCTCCGCGACGTGGCCAAGTTCCATCTCGACGTCACCATAGACAAGGCTGTACGCGACGAGTTTGGCACGCTCGACCGAGCCGGCGTGTTGGGCAAGCTAGACAACCTGCTGGACTACTGCGCTGCCGACGTTGCCATCACTCACCGGGTGTACCAGATCGTGTTCCCCAACTTTCTCGACACCTGCCCCCATCCCGTCAGTTTCGCGGCGCTGCGCCATCTGTCGTCCGTCATCTTGCCTGTCAACAAGACCTGGGACGCTTACATCCACAATGCCGAGGCCACCTACCGTGAGCTATCCGACGCCGTTCAGAAGCGTCTGATCGGGCTCACCGAACAGGCCCTCGCCATGAAAGACGACCCGGAGAAATGGGGCAACGATCCATGGCTGAAGCAGCTGGACTGGTCAGGCCAAGAAATCAAAATGGTCAAGGGCAAGAAGAAGAACGATCCTCCACGGCCGGCCGCGAGGCAGAAGCTGCCCGGCATGCCGCAGTGGTACAAGGACTTGTTCCCGAAAAACGACTCTCCCATCAACATCACAGTACGGACCCGCATCGCCCCGATCCTGCTCAAGCTCTCGTGGGACAACCACCCACTGTTTTGGTCAGACAAGTACGGCTGGACGTTCCGGGTGGCGGCGAGCAAAGCAGCGGAATACCAGCAAAAGCAGATGATCCAGTGCGATTTCTCCGACACCGAGAGCGATGCTGCGCTACAGGAAGACGGCGGTCTCTTCTTCAAGCTGCCACACAAGGACGGGCCCATGGCGAGGTGCGTCAACCCGATGGCCAAGGGATATCTGTCCTACTTCGAGAAGGGCACGTTATCTTCGGAGTATCCGTACGCCAAGGAGGCTTTGGAGATGAACGCGTCGTGTTCGTACTGGATCAGCGCCCGCGACCGCATCAGGTCACAGATGGTTGTGTATGAAGACGATATTCCGGGCCAAGGCAAAGAGGCGAGCCCCAAGCTCAAGAAGAAGGACCCGGAACACGTCCAAGGCTACATCTTGCCCCAGATCATACCCATGGGCACCATCACGAGAAGAGCAGTGGAGAACACGTGGCTCACGGCGAGTAATGCGAAGAAGAACAGAGTCGGATCGGAGCTCAAGTCGATGGTCAAGGCGCCGCCGGGTTACAGCTTTGTGGGCGCCGACGTGGACTCGGAGGAGCTCTGGATCGCGAGTCTGGTAGGAGACGCTACGTTCAAGCTCCACGGTGGTAACGCCATCGGGTTCATGACATTGGAGGGCACAAAGGCCGCCGGCACGGATCTGCACTCGCGGACGGCGAGCATTCTGGGCATCACCAGAAACGATGCCAAGGTGTTCAACTATGGCCGCATCTACGGCGCCGGCCTCAAGTTTGCCGGCCAGCTGCTCAGGCAGTTCAACCCGAACCTCTCGGAGAAGGAGACGAACGAGACGGCTTCGCGGCTGTATGCCAAAACAAAGGGCACCAAGACGAGCAGGTCGGCCCTGAGCAAGCGGCCATTCTGGCGCGGCGGAACAGAATCCTTCGTCTTCAACAAGCTCGAAGAGTTTGCGGCCCAAGAGCGGCCACGCACGTTTGTGCTGGGCGCGGGCATCACGGAGGCTCTGATGCGCCGATTCATCAACCAGAACGGCTACCTGACGTCGCGCATCAACTGGGCAATCCAGTCATCGGGCGTCGACTACCTCCACCTCCTGATCGTGGGCATGGACTACCTCACTCGGCGGTTCAACATCGATGCTCGGCTCGCCATCACCGTGCACGACGAAATCCGATATCTCGTCCGGGATCACGACAAGTACCGTGCCGCGATGGCACTCCAGGTGGCGAACGTTTGGACAAGGGCTATGTTTGCCCAACAAGTGGGCATTAACGATCTGCCTCAGTCGGTGGCATACTTCTCCGCCATTGACATTGACCACGTCCTCCGCAAGGAAGTCGACATGGACTGCGTGACACCAAGCCACAAGACCGCCATCCCCCCGGGAGAGAGCATCGACATCACTGCCCTACTCGCCAAGGGAGCCGAGGCCTGCCTGGACCCTTCCATCGTGCCTGACCCGGCGCATGCGCCCAAGCTCGACGAGATCGAGTACACGCCACGCACGCCCGTCATGGACACACTCGAGGATTCGACATCGGCCGACCCCCACTTTCTCAAGGCGCAGATTGTGAGCACCGAGATGGAGCTGAGCCAAGTGCTCAAGGACAGAAGACAGACTGTCAAGGTACAGGAGGAGAAGAAGCCGCGCGCAGCCAGGCCCAAGAAAGAGCGTAGCGTGCTGCCGTATCAGTCAGACGCAAGGCTGGTGCCGACCATGACGGTGTCGGACGCCTTCGGGCACAACAAGTACGGTTCGCGGTTCGAACCAAAGAACCGATGGACGACGTGGCAAAAGGAGAAGGGCACGGGTCGCCTCGGACCGAGCTCGAGAATATAATATATTGTAAGATGGGAAGTGGAAGGGGGGGTTGAGTGATGGCCCTGTGCAAACTTTTGTATAAAAAAAAAAAAAAAAAGGCCCTAGACGGCACCCTGTTCTCTACATGTATTATCCACTCTAGTAGTTCGAAAAGCGAAGGGGAGCAAGGCCTTGGATAAAGGAGAAGGGGGGAGGGGTTGTTTATGCTGGCGTTGTATTGTGTGCCAGGCGCATTTTTTACCCTCTTTTCCAACTTGGGGAATCGAAGCATCGATGCATATAGGGTGTACGTAGCGTGTACGATCAATTCAAACGGAACACACAACCTGCGGTTCATGGGGCTGAGAACGGCACGCCAGGCCGGCCGGCCTGATTTCGGAGGGCGTGGGCCCACAGGCCCGGCGACTCGGACCTCAGCCGGCTCCGCTCACGTTGCTGTCGGAGTCGGGTGTTGATCTGCGTGATATCCAACGACGGCACATTTCCTCGCTAGTAAGAGTGGGGGTTTTTTTTTTTTCGCTATTGTCGTAAATGCTTCGGGATACGTCAGATACACGAATCGGATGTACAGCAATCGGAGAAAAGCATGATTATCGAATCCCAGCTAACCGCAGATTCAACGCCACGGGGGAGGGGGAAACCCCCCCGTCAGTTGTCCGGCCCTCATTATAGTTTCGCCATAGAAGAAAAGAATAATACATTCGTAGGATGTAGGACGAAGTCGAAAGAGAGGGTTATATGTGGACTCAGTTACTTCTTCAGCTTCAAGACGGCCCACGCCGCGAGCCTGTAACCGGCGATGATGCGTCGTGCTGGAAGAATGCGTGGCCGGCGTGCTCCTTTGCCGTCGTCGCCGAGGCGTGGCTACCGTGAGTCGCCATTGCCTGCGGTCTGTGAAGTTTTGTGTCTCTTTTCTCTTCTGCTGCGGATCAGTCGGGAGTATAGGAAGTATGTGATGTTCTAGAATGGCGGACCCAAGGTGAAGGGGGACGGTTATATGTGTTTGTATGACCTCCATCGGTAACTAGGCACCCAGAATCAAGGTGCGGAACCGTTGATTATGTATATATATAAATTGGCCGTCAAGAAGGGGCTGACGCAAGGGTGCGGCGTACTATGTAGAGGGGGAGGGGGTTAATCCAGCCGTCCAGTCCACTCTCCCCCTCCCTGGGCACGCATTCTAATGCATGTGGTCATCTCCCCCGTCGAGACATGTGCACTCACTTGCCCGGATCGGCCTGACCGGCAGCCATGCGAAAGCTTGTTTCTGGAAGCACGCGCCGTGCGACATGCTGTTGATCGTGACCAAGTGAGGGAGACCTGCGGTTGGATGGTCCCCGAGATGGACAAAAGTCCCCCCCCCCCGTGAGGCTGTCAGAGAGGCGGCAGCGGGATCCCGCCCAGCCCCGTCTCGATGTCGTTCATGATGGTCTCGTCGGCGGCGATGCTGTTCATGACCTCCTCCTGGCTGAAGCCCTGCCAGTAGGACGGGTTGGCGGCCTGCGACGCCTTCTTGGACCGGTAGATGTCGTGGGCGACGCCCTTGACCTGGCCCGCGGCCTTGCCCGCGGCCCGCCACACGGCCGAGAGGGCGTTGAGGGCGCCGATGTTGAGCCGGATCTGCTGGCGCAGCTCGTCGTCGTCGTTGTGGGGCACGAAGAAGAGGGCCCAGCGGCTCAGGTGGACGACGGACGAGAGGGTGACGACGCAGGCGAAGAAGTGCGTGTGGGACGTCAGTGGCGCGCGGTGCGTGATCATCCGGCTGATCTCGGCGGCCGACGTCACCGTGTGGCTCGTGTGCGAGTTGAACAGGTCGCCTGACGGCACCGGCCGGTGCGGCGCGCACGACGTGACGGACCGCGTGGGTGACGAGTCGAGCTGCGAGTGAGGCTGGTGGAGCATGATGGACGTTCTGTTTTCTCTGGTCAGCCGGGGAAAGGGGGGATATGTACGGAACGGAGGAGGAAGAGGAGGAGAAGAAGAAGAAGAAGAAGAGGGAAAAGAGGATGAGGAAGAAGACAAACACACACACACACACACACAGACACACACAGAGAGAGAGAGAGAGAGAGAGAGAAAGAGAGAGAAACCTACGCGTTGGTCATCATGTTGGCCTGGAAAATCATCTCGTCCGGCTGCAGCTTCCGGTCCAGCGCGTCCCTCTTGGACGCCGGGAGATGGAGTCTCCAGTTGGCCAGGAGGGCCTCGATCCGCACCAGGTTCTCGTCGTCCGGGCCGAAGACGGGCGAGGCGCGCATGAACCTCCCCAGGTTGCGCCCGGCGAGGACGCGGTACGCGAACGACGAGAACTCCCTGTCCTGGCCGGAGAAGTCCTGGTCCTCCAGGTCGGCGAGGGTCAATGGCGGCGGGATGGTCTACAGAGTGGGGGGGGGAGGGGGTGAGGAGCACACACGCAAAAATCTCAGTCGACCAGTCCGTCACACACAAGGATAAGTAACACTACTACTAAGCCCCTAGCTGTATATTATCTTACGTAAGAATTACATATTTAGAGCTAACTAATACGTAAAGTTTGCTTTTTAAGTATACTTAGAATAAGGAATTAGATAATTCCTTACTCCCTAAGACCCCTATAAAGCGCNGCACGTCAAAGAGCAAAAAGTTGGTCTGGCGATGGACTCCGGCGACCATGCCGTCGACGACGAACAGGTCCCACCACGTCCTGCGCCAGCTCTCCTCGAGCACGGGGACGCCGCGGCCGTAGCGCGTCGCGTAGCCGCGCGTGTTCAGGCCGAGGTCGAGGGCGAGGCGCTCGGCGGCGGCGAGCAGGTCGCGGGCCCTCTCCTGCTCGCCGCTGCCGTCCAGGCCGACGACGAGGAGGACCAGGGCCTGGACGAAGAAGCCGTCGCGCCGGGTCGCCGGGTCCTGGGCCAGGCGCAGCGCCTCGGCCAGGAAGCCGGCGCGGGCGGGCCCGACGTCGAGGAACAGGGCGCCGACCCAGCGGATGGCGGCCAGCAGGGGCTCGATGTGGGTGTCTCGCATGACGCGGAGCAGCCACTCCTTGGGGAGGGCGAAGGGGTGCGAGGCATGGAAGTGGTGGTAGAAGGAGTCGAGGCACCGCTCGGCAAGGGTGGTGACGGGCACCTGGGCAGGGACGCCGGAGGGCGGCTGAGACTGGGCCAGGGCCAACTGGTTGGAGCCGGAGCCGGAGCCGAAGCCGGAGCCGAAGCCGAACGACCGGTAGAGTTGCAGGTCAGTGAAGCTGGGCGTCGTCGCGGCAAAGGTGGTGGTGGTGCTGGGCGTGTCCGGGAGGCCGATGGCGGCGGGATAGAAGGGCATAGAGGAGTCGGCGAGGAACATGGAGCAGCCATTGTCGGCGACGTCAAGGGTGGACGTCGGGGACGAGGAGCGTGTCCTCTTGTTGGGGTTGTTGTTGGTGGTGTCGGTGTCGG
Organism: Colletotrichum lentis; assembly: GCA_003386485.1. Taxonomy (NCBI): domain Eukaryota; kingdom Fungi; phylum Ascomycota; class Sordariomycetes; order Glomerellales; family Glomerellaceae; genus Colletotrichum; species Colletotrichum lentis. The sequence continues at coordinate 3,292,369 of NWBT01000048.1, forward strand.
TGTCGGTGTTGGTGGTGTTGGTATTGCTGATGTTGGTGCTGCTGATGTTGGTGTTGTTCCTCCTCGGACCCTTGTAACCGCGCCGCGAGGCGACGTAGACGCACTCGGACTGCGAGCTCCGGCATCGCGAGCATGGGTTCTGGCCGTCGCACTTAAGGTGCTTCGCGCGCTGTAACGAAAGAGGAGGACGGGAGGGGGGGGTTGAGTCAGCTCCGGGCCATCAGGGGGGGGTGGACGAGGAACGACGAAGGCTTTTTCAGGGAAGAGAAGAAAAGGGAAGGAGAAGAGACGGAGACAAAAAAGGTGTTGTATGTTGCTTACGCAGCCGAGACAGGCGGCAGGGACCGCAATGACTGGTTGGGCGGCCTGCCGCGAGTGAGAGCGGGAATCACTGGTCGCCGAGGAGGACGAGGGTGCGTTCGGCGACTCGCGGCCGGCCGGCGACCCCGGGTCGGGCACCGCCGCCGCCACTCCCGGGACGTTCAGGGATCCGTTGCTGTGAGTGTTGCCCGGCGGAAGAGGAGGAGAGAGAGAAGGCGGCGGGGGTGGTGGTGGTGGTGGTGATGGTGAGAAATGGGGCGACAGTAAAGGCTGCATGTCGATTATGGGGTGCTGGGGGTTTTTTTCTTCTTCTTCTTCTTCTTCCGTTTTATGGTTTCTTTCCTATTCTTCTTCAATCTCTGGGGTGGCCCTTTTTTTTTTATTTAAAAAAAAAAACCAACACTTCCTTTCCCTCTCGCAACAGCGCACGGGAAGAGAGGAAAGGGTGTTTTGCAAGAGGGGGGGGGGGGTANGGACTCGTTCGCCTGAGTCGTCGACAGCGAAAAGGTGCGCGTACAAGCTGTCTTAATTACTTTGTAATCAGTACGGATAGCTATCGTTTCCTGGCGCCCCCCCAGAAAAAAAAAAAAAGAATGGAATCAAACAACCCGGCGCACGGTCAATGTGGGCGTGTTCTGTGTGTGCGCCAGGGGGGTTTGTTTGCCTTGAAATAGCGTAGCTGCCGCTGCCGCTGCCGCTGCCGCCACCGTCGGACGGATGCGGGTCAAGTCCAATACAACAACTGCTGTAGTGGTGGTGGTTTCCTATTGTTTTTTTTTCCATATTGTGTACCTGTGCGACCTCAAGAGGGACCGCCTTGGCCACGTACCTTAGTAGTGGTGGTGGTGGTGGTGGTGGTGGTGTGTGACAAAGGCTGTCTTTGCTTGTTTGCTCGTTTTGGTGGAGACGGAAACCATCAGGGAAGCGGACCCTGCGGCCGTGGCCCCCGGGGAGGAAACGATGCTGCTGTCCGCCTTCTCTCACCCGAAAAGAACCAAGTGGCGGCTGTTTCCACGTCGTGGTCTCCGAGCGTGACGAGAGAGAGAGAGAGAGAGAGAGAGAGAGAGAGAGAGAGAGAGAGAACAAAAGCAACTTATACCGACTCTTTGAATAGCCGCCCACTAGACTCGAGACTTGCTTGCCTTGTTGGGCCCAGCATGACGCGGGTATCGGCCACCGCCGTCTGGCAACCGTCGCCAGTGCACCACTACCCAAGGGGGGGGCTGCCCGCGGATATCGGGGCGCTGTTCAGCGCACGGCGTCGGCTCAGCCCTACAGGCATGGGGCCGTCGTGGAGTAGAAAAGGGGGGAAGCACACGGGGCGAGAGCACTCCCCCGCTTGCCGCATTCGGCCGGTGATTTTCGGCTCCACTTTCTGCTGGGCATGAAAGGCTTCGTGATCCACACTCACGGCGCGGCTTTCGGTCGGGGGCCGGATGAATGGGTCCCGGATGTCCGGCGGCCCGTGAAAGTTTGGAGGGTGGAGGTTTGGTGTGGTTCGATTCTGGCAGGTCAGTGAGGTCACCAAGCTTCACAACCCAGGTTTAGGGGGGGCCTGTCACAGGTACAGGTACAGGTAACCACCACGCCTATCATGAGGGCCCCCGTTAGTAATAGTAGGTACCTAGACTTCTGCGATAAGGGCCCCCTGATCCCCCAGGCGTCTGGGAAAAGCCTACCAGCTGGCACTCGCCAGGCATCCAACATCTGCCGGCATCTCCCTAACTACCTATTCTTAGTTGAGTCTCCTCCCTTCTCTGACTCGTCCGGCTCGGGGGGGTCCGGGTTCCTCAACACTATGCACGATGTGCATGCAAACAACCCATCCATCCGTCCGTCACGGGAGAGGCGCACCAAGAAATTTGCACAAAACGAGTCTCTCTGCCGGCTAGTAGTGACACGAGTCTTGGGCGACTCTGACTATAGCTCCTGTCGATCTACGCCTATGCCACCTCACACCGTAGTCGTCCGCCGAAAAGGAACACACAATCACTCAATTCACTCCGGCCACCATCATGGATCCAATTTCGGCCGCCGGCTTGGCGATCGGCGTTGCGTCCATCGGCCTGCAAGTCTACACCGGTTGCGTGCAAGGTAACGAAACGAATGATCCCATCGCCGTCGCTGCGTAGCGCACGTTGTGCGTTTGCATCCGGACAAAGGTACTAAGCAGACTCAGGTATCCAGCTGTTGCTCACAGCCAAGAACTTGCCCGATGACTGCAAGTTCCTCAACCTGCGATTGCGGATGGAACAACAGAGACTCTTTGCCTGGAGCGAGACGTCCGGCCTGCTCGACCTGGACGGGGACCGGCAGGACAAGATTCTCAGCACAAACACCTTCGTCCTCCACCGCACCACGATCCTGGACCTTTTGGTCCAGATCCAGTGCTTGTTCAAGGAGTTTGAGGACCATCAGCGCCGCAATGAGCACTTGAAGCCGACCCCTGACGAGGACACAGTCCTCGAGCACCCCGAGAAAGATGCTGCCGCCGCCAGTTTCCCCTTGCCCGAGAGGCGAAAAGACTTCATCAAGCGGGCCATGGGCAAGCTCAAGAGCCGGTCCCGAGAGACTTTCCTCAGGCTGAGCTGGGTCTCGTTCGACAAGGTCGCATTCGAGGTCCTCCTGTCCAGGTTTGCTGCTCTGAACGACAACATGACCGATGTCCTGGACGCCCGCATGCAGGTGGAGATCCGCGACACCGTGCAAGACACCAACCGAGGGGTCTTGCAGCTGCATCATCGCGTTGCGGATCTGGGGCGTCTCGTGATGGCTTTAAGCCTGAAGCTGGAACCCACGGCAACAACGGCAAACATCTCGTCCATGTCCAAGGCTCAACGGGAAAAGAACGCAGAAGGTCTAGATCTGCTTGCCAAGCTCGCCAAGTTCAAAGCTTTCAACGAGTCGATGGAGCCCGAGAAACAGCGACCGTGGGACGAGGCGGCGGCCATGTCTCTAGGGCTGGGGAAGCCAGCACAACGGGACATGCTTGTCCTGGACAAAAAGACCATCGCATTACTGGACGAGGAATCCGGCGACTTTGACCAACCGAGGTGCGAAGCCATGCTCCGCACCGCCGACGGACCCGACAGGAGAGTGTGGGTGGAATGGAAGGAATACGATCGCCAGAAAGCCGGAGATGAGTCGCCGCCGCCAAGAAGGGTCATCATGGACAGGGTGGGCAAGCTCGCCGCTCTGCTGAACCACAGTCCGAAGCCCGAAGCTTTCCGGACACTGCATTGTCTCGGCTTCTTCGACATGCTGGGACCCGACGGTTCCGACGCGCCGGAAGACGACAGCTTGGATCGGAAGCTCGGGCTTGTGTTCGAACGACCCAGCGGCGACGAGGTGCATCCGTCACTGCCGCCGCCATCCCTCCGCGAGCTCTTCCGGATCGAGCGCAAACCTCGGGTCACGGAGAGGATCAGGCTGGCCCACGCCATCAGCAGCTGCCTTCTGTATCTTCACGCCGTCAACTGGCTCCACAAGGGGCTGCGCAGCCACAACGTCGTCTTCTTCCGGGACAAGAGCGGCCGCGTCAACTATGCGGAGCCCTACTTGACCGGCTTCGACTACTCCCGTCCCGCGCGCAGCGACGAAGCAACAGACGTCCCCCAGGACGATGCCGAGTACAACCTGTACCGCCATCCCCAGGTACAGCTGATGAACCCCGCCGAGAGGGAGCGGTTCAAGAAGAGCTTCGATCTGTACAGCCTCGGTGTGCTGTTCGTCGAGATCGCCCACTGGAGTCCGGTAGACGAGGTCCTCGGCTACGACATCAGCCGGCGGCCCAGCCTCGCCCTTCGGGTCAGAGACGCGCTGCTCGACCAAGACCGCATCGCCGAGCTGGGCGCCAGCATGGGGGCCATGTTCGAAGAGGCAACCCGGAAGTGCATTGCAGGCGGGGAGAGCCTGGGGCTAACGGATCACGATGTCGAGACTGGCGACAACGTGGCCGCGCGTCTTTCGATGCGGTTTTACGAGGACGTGGTGAAGAAGTTGGGCGATGTGCGCGTTTAGTTTTGGTCTTCAGACGCCCCGAGGGACAGGTAAGGTGTTTGTCGGACTGAGCAGATGCACNCCCCCCCAAAAAAAAAAAACCCCCCGGTCACTCATACTTCATGATGGGTAGCCGCCGAAAGATGTAGTCGATGGCGGGGCCGGATGACACGCGATACGCTGTTGGCTTTTTCGTATCCGACACGGCAACCCTTGCCACCGTTGAATGGAACACCATGCGAACGCGAGATTTCCGTTCGAGGCCTGTGAGATTTGGCAACTTGGCGGTGCTTTCTCGAGCTCATGACAGTCTAAGTTACGATGGATCGTAGAGATCCCCAGAGACCAGCCTTCAAATACTCAAGTGTCTGTACAGCCAAGTCGCCGTTGCGCATCAAGTCACAATGTCTCCCTTCATTCTCTCGTCCATCCTTCGGTTTACTTTTCATCCATGGTACTTACCATACTCTCTTTTATAGTCTTTTGGTATTTCTTCGATAGTGTGTAAGTCCTCTTTGGGTTTCTTCACTGCATAAGGATAAAGAGGCAACACGGACTTGACAGCCCCCAGACGTTCACTTTCGTTCATCCATTGTTGAGAATTGCTTTCACTTGATCAACCCAAAGTTCCCCACGCATTACTCGGGCCCGACCGACATTCCAGAAGACTAACAAGTAAATGGGCATTCTAGAAATCATACTTGGGAATACAACGCTCAGTCACTCTACGATCATGCTCAATGTGCGGCCTTTCAAGAGTCATAGCATCCACGTTGGCCCAGAGCCGCGGCAGGACCGTGGTCATGGCGCCCTCGTTGTAGCTGTAGATGTGCTTGCGGTACAGAGCGTCCATCTCGCCCGCCGACGGCGGGATTCCGGGTGTCTTGGAGGGGACCTCGGGCGCCGGGGGCCCGGCGTGAGGCTCTCGGCTCATCTTAGGGGTGACCTGGTAGAACCGGGCGATCTTGCCGTCCTCGAAGGAGACGANCCCCCCCCCCCCCCCCCCGCCGCGTCCTTGATGCCGGTGACCAGGCGAGCGCCGACGGTACGGGCTGCTTTCGTCAAAGGTTCAAGAGTCTGCGCTGAGCCGGTCGCCCCTGTCGGCGGTTGCGGTGAGCCGCTTGACGAAGTCGTCTCTGGTCACCAGGTTTTAGTCGTGGGCCACCCGCCACGGACGGCCGGAGGCATTCGTTCACCGCGTCCTACTTCTTGTCGCTTACTGCGTCCAGGAAGGCGTGCAGGATTGCGTCGAAGGCCTTTTGTTGCCATGTTTAGGACTTGGTCGAGTGAGCCGCTCGGTTGTTTCTGTGGTGTTTGTGTAAAAGAGTGATATTCCCCCTCGGCTTGTGGGACGTGTGGTAATTGCGTGCAAGGGATGATTTTTTTTTTCGGGTTGTGAAGAGCTTGATCCGAGTGTATCACATAGGGAGTCTGAGTAACTCCCTTTGCTCACGATTCCGCGTGTCTCGGGATCATCACATGTTGTTCAAGGCGTCGCTGTGGGGGCATGGATTCGTTACCGGAATCGGAGCGGATACAGCTTCGCCCCCAATCGAGTCACTGTCCACCGAGAAACGCGGACGACACAGCACCAATTCTCAGGGTCACATCCGCCAAAACCTAGGTGCAGCTTGATGGGGTAACGAAGCTTACGGCGCCGGAGAGTCCCGGCCAGGATCCCACCGTTCCGGGACGGCAAGCACTCCATCTTCAGCCCTATCATATCGGATCTCGGTATCGTAAAATACGCCTGTTCTGCCTCTGTTCAACAGCTGTTTTTTTTTTTTTTTTGCTACATCCACAATGATCCAAGTCGCGAGCTCCCTCGACCGTCGCTTCTGACGTGGGCGACGCCGGCCACTGTGACAGCCCCCTCCCGTGTTTTGACCCACATCCGGGCCCGATCCTGAGCTCCACATCGCCGGTGATGCGGCCTTCGGCTTCGGGCCGAATCTGGAGACATCCTGCTGCCTTGCCTGGGCCCTCCTTTTGCGCGCTCCCGAACCGGCTACCCCATTCCCCCATGCGGGCGGGGGGTCTGCGAAGGTATTCATATGCATAGCTGTGGACCATTTTGCGGAGATTGCGCCAGTGCATCGTCTCGAGCAGAATCAACAGGTTGAAATGTGACGAGAACTGGTGGCCAGGATCAAGGGGCACTAGCTCGATCGAAGTTTCCGAACTCTTCTCCATCATCTGCGGTCGGAGCAGCCAGTTGACTGCGCAATACACCAAGCTTACGGAGTCGCCAAGTCCTTCCCCAGTCCTGTCATCGCCGAGGGGTTGATCCTAGTCAGACGAAGCCGCCAACAGCCGCTTGCGTCAAGGCGGTTCCGGGGTCGCGGTCCGTCCGCAGGGGCCGGGCCGAAGACCCGAGTCCGAACGCGAGACTCCGGGGGTGCGGTGTCGCTCCCCGAGCGAGTTGCACCAACAGGGAAATCCGTTGCCCGCCCCGGGGACATGGCTGGCAAAAAAACCGACTGATCTCGGACGCNCCCCCCCCCCCCCCCCCCGATCGTGGGAAAAGAATGAGACGGCCCTAACGAGCCAGGGCGAAATTGAGTGTCGGTCGCATCCGCAGGTCCTTTTTTCCTTTGCCCGCGGGAGCCAAAGCAGGGAGAGGGACATGCCAACCCCTAGTCCCTCCTCCCCATCACCCGGGAGCCCGATCGGTTCGGGACACCCCCGGCTCCGTATGTCAGAGCGCGGGGCGCCTCCGCGCACCCACTCCAAACGACGATCCCGTCTCTCGCCCTCCCCCCCTCCCATCATAATGTTTCGTTTCAAGGCGCGTCACCACTTGGAGCTGGGAGTTTTGCCGAGTTGGAGCATGTCCCTGGAACTGCACAGCCACCAAAAGAACACCATCCTCCGCCGTCCGTCCCACCGTTGGAGTTTTGGAAANCCCCGAATAACACACCACTGTGTACACTTTTCGACTTCCTTCGCCTCAGCCGCCGCACGGGTTATTGCCTCTAGTGTGCTGCGGCTTGTCATGCCTTTTTTTTTTTCCCCCTTCCCCAAGCGAGCGTGACAACAGGTGGTCGGTCCAGGGTTATCCCCGTCCAATCCGTCCAGCTTGTCTCGTTGCCTTTGCCCCATCAAAGTCATTTTCTGGCCCCCCCCTTTGCCCCGCGTCTCGGGAATGTCAAAAACTCAACCCCCTTTCTAAACTTGCCACTCTTCGGTCTCCGCAAAGCTTATGGACGGGGCCGACATGATCATCCTGCTGTGAAGGGAGGGAAAGATAAAGAGAGAGGGAAAGCAAAAGAATACGAAAAAAAAAGAAAGAAAAAAGACGAAAAAAGGCTTGATGGGAATTAAGCGCGGAGCGAAAACCTCCCCNTCTTCATGCGCCGTTGAGCACAAAACGCTGTCAAGTCTCGTGGGGGCACCGCCTCCGTGTTCTTACTGACGACCAAAGTCAAAAAAAAAAAAAACCGCCCTCAACCTCTGGGAATTTCCTTTGCCGCGCGTTCCCCCCCCCCCTTCTTCAGACGACCTTCAACTTGACTTCAACCTTTTTGCTACCCCCCTCCCCTTTAGTCAAGGACGCGTAACGCGCCTTTCCGCCGGGGGCCCTTGATTTATGTCGACGCCGGATGGGCGCCCATGACGCCCATCCGTCCGCCCAGCAGCCATCCTTGCGGCCGACCGCCGCCCCTTTACACACACCCCTTCTTGACCGTGATAGCTGCCAGCCCGAATCTTGTACATATATAGTGTATTCAACCCATAAAAAAGTTGGTGTGTGTACTTATGGGCTTGGAATGCCATCCTCCTCGCCTGTATCCCCCCGCATGTCAGTCGGGACTTTGCATCTGAGCCGTGTTCCGAGAGGACGGTGTGTCTGTCTCTCTCTCTCTCTCTCTCTCTCTCTCTCTCTCTCTCTCTCTGTGTGTGTGTGTGTGTGTGTGTGTGTGTGTGTGTGTGTGTCCATGCTGTATGCATATCCCATGTGCAGGTTGTACCATAGTAGGTCCACCTAGACCCAAGGCTGGCGGTAAACCACCGCCCTCTTTTACTACTACTCTGCGTTTGTGTGTAGACTGTGAAATTGTTAGATGTCACATACTGCCCCCTAGTAAGGGCTAGCTAAGGGGGTAACCTTACAAAAAGGCTATATCTATATATATTTAAGCATCTAAATAGCTTTAATTAAACTGTAGTAATAAAAGGATACTACTAAAATAACAGCCTAAGATCTCTATAGCAGCAGCTAGTAACATAAAAGGTCTATCTCTAGCGCTACTAGCTAATAGTACCTAAGCTTATAAGGCTGTATATACTATAGTTATTATAACCTTATTATAAAATTAACTTATTAGTAAGCTGCTAAGTAGTAGTTAGATAAGGATTATTATAAAGTAGCTATTACTATAAATAAAACCTAAGTTAATTATCTTAAAAATAAAAGGTTTAATTATAGTAAAGAAAGTAGTAAAGAAGGTAGCAGTAAAGCAGTAAAAAAGTTATCTTAGTAAAAATAATAAGATTAGTAAAGATAATAAAGACTATAAAGTTAATAAAGATAATAAAGTTAATAAAGTTAATAAAGGCTATAAAGGCTGTAAAGGCTGTAAAGGCTATAAAGGCTATAAAGTTAATAAAGGCTATAAAGTTAATAAAGGGCGTAAAAATTACATAAAGGCTGTAAAGTTAATAAAGTTAATAAAGGCTATAAAGGCTATAAAGGCATAGATATCTTAAGGCTATAAGAAAGGTGTAATTAATAATAGGCTTAATAGCTATAAAAAAAGCATAATTATTAAAAGCTATAAAAATAATACTTTTAATAAAGCCTATAAAAATAGTAAAAATAACGCCTTTAATAATATAATTAATACCTTTCTAGGCTATATATTATGTAAACATGTTTTATTTTCTAGGGGTCTAGTAATATATATTAAGTATAACTATTATATTAAGTTTCTAACTAATAGTATCCTTAGAGCTTCTAGTAAAATCTCTACTTCTATCTAGCCTTAATTATACTGCACCTACTAGATAGCACAGATTACTGCCTGCAGCTAGTCTAAGTGCTTCTTTATTATTATAATTTTAGATATATCGTTCTGCTCCTAGGCTATCCTGCTAATAAAAGAGTAAAGCTGCTGCTATAGGGCCTACCTTACCCTAATAATTAGGCCTATATTAGCTGCTAGGCTGTTAAGAAGTAAGATTACTAATCTAACGCTAGTAATATTAATTACTATATAGTTATCTATTCTGCTATTAATAGTAATAATATTATATAGAGAGTTCCCTCTATACTGCTTAATAATAAAGCTTATCTAAGCTATTATAAACTGTTTTATAACCTCTAAGGGGTTATAATTAAGAGGGGTGCTTAGTTTAAAGGGGTTGTTTAGGTTAAGCGTAGGTATAACTAAGGATAAGGAGTTAATAAGATTAGACTTAATAAGATTAGAAAGGAGGATTTAATTTAGTTACTTTAGTAGGTTTTAGGATAATTTATCTGAACTATAGGTTTAGTAGGTTATAGGTATAGTTAATAAGAGAATCCTAGATTCTATCCTAGCTAACTATATATACCTAATAAGCCTGCCTCTTAAGGTTAAATACCTCTATAGTTAAGAGTTTTTACTGCAGACCTTAGTAGTATAGACCTTAAGAGTAAAGCTATCTCTAGTAGACTATACTAACCCCTATAGTACTATATGTTCTTAAACAAGCTACCTTACTAAGTTAATAGCATAAGAATAGGGTATAGTGCTTATATTAGGCTAACTGCTATTGTTTTTTTTTATATTATGTAACTAATCTTAACTGTAGGATCTAATTAGTTCTACGCTAGTTTGATTAGCGTTCTTAAATAATATAATTAATAATATAATTAATAAAGCCTTTAAAAGCTATACCTACTAGCTGTAATTTAAGCTTATTAAAGACCTCTCTAATTATAAAGTTATAGTATAATTTAATAACTATAATAACCTCTTTAAAACTCCCTTTAAGACGCTATTATAGGCCTTATAACTATATACTTTATTACCTTTATAGCAGTAATAAAGTATACCTACGCCCTTTCCTATTAATTATAAGCTAAATATTTACTTCTTAATTAAGCCTTAATTTCTTAGTGTAGTGTTAGTACTAATTATCTACCCTTTTTAAACTATATAGTAGATAAAGGCATTATTAGCTAGTAATATTATATAGATATAATAGGAGAAGTAGTTATTAAAGGAGATAAAAGATTATATTTAAAGCTAACTTTAAGAGTAATACCTCTTAAGAAAGAGATAGTTATTAATTAAATTTAGCAAAAAGAAGGTAACTATAAAGACGTTAGTTATATACTTTTATAATAACTTTAGCGCTATAAATAATAAATAGCTAGACTTACTGTAGGCTGCTATAGCTAAGTAACTTATATTAATTAACAGATGCCTTTCTAATATATTTTTTATAATTAAAATTTTATATAATACTAGGATAATTATATTAGCCTTAAGTACTTTAGTATAGATAAAAGTAATAAAAGTAGCAGCTATAATTAAGCTAACTAAGGCAGGCAAAATACTATTATAAAAGCCTTATAGCTAACTAATTAGCTAGCCTCTACGCTTTAAGCTAAAAAAGCCTATGTTAAATCTAATAATTAATAAAGTAGTTAAATAGGTAAATCTAAAAGAGAGGTTATTTTAGTAGCTAATAAAGTATTATTAGTATGCTAATTAGACTAGTTATTATAATAGTAATAGGTAAAACCTAAATACTAACTAGTACTTTATACTTAGAAAAGAGCACTTTTAACTTACGTTAGGTAACTTTAAGTTATAGTAGGAGGTAATATTAAAGCAGCAGCTAGGTATTTTAATTAATAATCCTCTACTAAGTGTAGTAATTACCTTTAGTTAATAGTATGCTGTAAAGGGTATAAAGGGTAAAAGAAAGGTAGTAAAGTAAGGTGTAGATAATAAAGCTACAGCAGGCTAGCTAGCTAAGCTAACTACTACTATATATCTAATAAGTAATAATACTATAGGAAACATAGTTATTAACTTATCTTTTAGCGCTATAGAGATAAGCTAGTTATAATAGCCTTAATACGCCTAGTCTTCTTATACTTAGTAGTAATAGTAATAGCAGCAGTATTAACTAATTAACTTAGTGCTATTTAGGCTGCTACTGCTACTACTACTACTGCTGCTATAGATGCTATTAAGAAGGGCTAATCTAATACTATTATTATTACTACTGTAATATAAAGAAAAGTTACCCTTAAGTAAGAAGGTTAAAGTAGGTAAATTTATTAAGTAGTTTACTAATTAAGAAGGTAACTAATAAGTAAGTAAAGGCAGTATTAGTAAGTCCCTTAAGTAATTTAGATTAGTTACATCTAGCCTTATAATTATCTAGTAACTGCTAATTAAGTACTTCTCTAAGTTAGGTATACCTATTAGCCTAATTAGACTGCTAAAGCAGTTAATTAAGGCCTTTCTTATAATATAGGCCTTTTATAAGCAGTTATAATAATTATTAATTTTAACTAATGCAGCTAGGTAACTAAGTAAAATTTTATAAGCTAGTATCCTAATTATTAAGGAGGATAAAGTTAATAAAGGAGTTAAAGTTAATAAAGAAGCTAAAGTTAATAAAGGAAATATTTATAGTTAGCTTATTAAAAATAAGTAATTTAGTAAGTAAGTATACCTTCTATTAATAACTTACTAATTTACCTCTTTTATAGATATGTTATTTATATCCTTACCTATAGGGCTAAGCCTAGTATTATTACTAAGCCTCTAACTAAGTTAATTTCTCTCTAATACTCTACTTAATTAATTACTTAACAATATTAATAACAAAATTAATAATAAAATTAATAATAAAGATAATACTATTAACCTACTAGATATAAAGGCAGCTAACCTAATTAAAGTTATAACTAGCCTTTTATTAACGTAATTAGATTTAAGCAGTAGTAAATAAAAAGATAGGTAAATAATAGGAGTAACAGAGAGGTTAGTAAGTAGTAGAAGTGCTATAATAGTTATTTTACTTTAATAAAAGGCCTATAAGGCTATTTTTAATATGTTTTTTTTATCCTTTTTAATATATTATTTTTATTATTTATCTTAACTATAGCCTATTTTAATAATAGTAATTACTCTGCCTTAGAGGCAGTCTTAACACTGCTATAGCTAAAATACACCTCTATATCCTATACAACAATAAGGTTATTAAAAATCCTTTCTATACCTTTAAAATTAATAAAGAAGTTATAAAAGTAGCCCTCTATTTACCTTATCTCTTACCTAACTTCTGCTATATAGTCTGCTAATAGGTCTTTAAAATCTTACTTATTAGCCTTATCTTAATTCTATATAGTATATTACTATTAGAATAACCTCTTTAGATTACTAAAAAACACCTTAATTAGGTTAAAGTTAGGTAAGTATAGAGGAAGAAACTTAAGTATAACGCTAGTAGCATTATATACCTCCTAAATATCTTATTAGTAATAGAAGCTTATATTATCTATAATAATAACTAACTTTAACGTAGGAAAGGTAGTATATCTTAGTAATAAGCTTTATAATATCTATATAAAGAAGCTATTACTATTTATTATCTCTAGATATATTATAACGTTAATAATACTATTAAGGGTAAGGGCTAGTAAGATCTAATATTATTACTCTTACTTAAGTATAGTCTTTTAATAGGCCTTAAGACCTTTTAGCGCCTATTTTATCCTTTATACGCTAGAACGCTTATTAACGCTAGACTTATTAATAAATATAACCTACTGTAGGCTATACCTTTATATATAATATAACTAGGTGTGCTAAAGATCTTTATCTTATTAGGTAGTAATAGGATAGGTTTTTTTTAATATCTAACTAACAGCTTTAAGTTACCTACTAATATTTAACTTATAAAGGGTTATACTAAACTACTTAAATAGGAAATTATTTATCTTATTAAGAGTAAGGTTATTATAATACGCTAGAAGCTCTAATAGCTTATAAAGCTACTAGTTCTCTAGCTTTATCTAACTATACCTTATAATAAGGTATCTCTTTACCTACCTAGTTACTTAGTATTAACGTTACTACTGTCTTACAGTCTAGATAGAGCACTTTATCTAAGTAGCTACCTCCTTATTTATCTTCTTTATTAATGTTAATATCTATACTATTTTCTTCTACTTATTCTTATCTAGCGTTAGCGCTATTATTAGTATTAGTTTAATTAATAGTCTAATATTTAATTAACAGTCTAATATTTAATTAACAGCCTAATATTTAGTCTAATTAGCTAGTAATAGTAACAGATAGAATAGAAATAATAAGGATAAAAGTATTATAGGCTTTATAGGCTTTATAGGCTAATTAGGTTCTTAAGCAGCTTTCTAGTACTTTCCTATACCTCCTCTAAGGTCTAGGTTACATTATAAGATAGCACTAAGTTATATATAGTAATAATAAGGGATAAACCTCTATAGTAATTAATTAAATTAAAATTAACCTTAAATAGTAGTTTATATAGGTCTAAATAGCTTTACTTTAAGCAGTAAGCTAGTAATAGTAATAGTAATATTATAATATTTAAATACTAATAGTTCTATAATTTATAATCCTACTAGCAAAAAAGTAGTTAATTTAGATTAGTATGTATTTCACAGTCTACGCACTAACGCGTTATTTAATTTCAAACGCTGCCTACGTAACGCAGAGTATGTATGCATCCATCGACGACAGGCGCTCAGACGTTGTTCATTTTCAATGACGAGCGCCCATCATACATGGAACAACCCGGCTCTTTGAACCTCCCCTGGCCAACCGCCTCATCGAGTCTCGCTTGTTCTTCTTTCCCCAAAGGTTCTGCTTTTGCCGCTGTGAGATGCACACAAGCAAGCCGACCTGCACCGACCTCACCACCCACGTCACAATTCTAGGCACGCGAGGGCACGAACGCCAAGAAAGACGGACGTCTTGGTTGAACAAATCTTGTTCGGATTAACTAATAGCTTCAAATGCAAAATACCCCATTGAGCTGCGTGTAAGCCAGACGTTGACTAGAACCTCCAGGGTTGCGAAGTCGCCCATGTTTCCCGTTACCCCCCCCAAACGAGTTTCCAGCGCCCTCTGCCACCGGGTTCAAACTTGGGCCTGTCTTGCGCAGCAAGGCCGGAACCCAAAAGTCTCCCCAGCAACTTCTCCAGCCCCCGCCCTCCTCCGTCAAGCAATCGAATGCTTCTCCGAGTCTTCGGCGGCGGCGGAGGACGAGGGCCTTCACGCAGGAGAGCGAGCAACGTGTCGCCTCTTGTCTCCGTCCGATAACCGACTATCCCCACAGCCCGAAGCTACCACGGGCGCGACCCCCCCTTCCCCAGGTTCCACACAATGACCCCCAACACCGGTCGCAACGTTCCGTTCACATACTGTCCCGACTAGCAGGATCCGTTGTATCGTCGTACTTGTGCCCGGGTGGGGTAATCAGCGTGGCCTGGGAGTGGGTTCGTCGTTCCCGGCCGAGTCGGGCGGGGGGAGGTGTCGTCGTGAGAGCAGAGTCCGAAGCTTCGGCAAGAGGTCTTTGCATCGTATCCTGTCCAGCAAGATGTCTTTTCTGCCATGTCCCAGCTTCTTTTTTTGGTTTTGTTGGTTGGTTCCCATCTCTCCTTCACTTCCCGTAACACCCACCCCTGCTGTATGACAGAGGCGGGCTGCGGCCAAGATCCTGTCGACAATCCAGTGTCTGCTTCGACGGCCGTATTCCAGACACGGCCCCATCTCAGCTACGAAATGATCGCGTGCAGATCGACCATCTGCGAGAGAGCGTTGCCATTATTGGACCCAGTCCTGGTTGCAAGTCTTCGCCGCCAAAATTGGAGATCCGAGAGCCGGCGCGGAGCGAAGGAAACCCAAGAGTGTTCGTGTGTCGCGGCATCGAGCCAGGGGCAGTGACGTCGCTCTTGATCCGTATCGTTCGCCGAGCGCGCAATCGTGAATCTTCGTCATTCGTCGTGAAATGATCGTCGTCCATCATCCGTAAGACAGGAACCCGGGGCCAAGGAAATGAAAGAAAACAGACGCGCAGCAGTTGGTATCTTCCGATCCAGTGTAATGCCGATGGGGGTATCTCTAACAAAGCCTCCTGATCCGAAAAAGAAAAAAAAACAAGAATAGAAAAAAGAATAGAAAGAAAATTGTTAAAAAAAATGTACCGATATCCAGAACGGGGGAATCGAGAATCCAAAAATGTCGGTTTCTTCTGTCTCGGGCTCCGGGCCTGGAGCCGAGCGGGGGGTGTTGCATTGCTGCGTGTTCCTCTTGTTTAGATGACAAGACTCAAAGGGAAAGAAAATGAAGAGAAAGAAATCGAGACACGAGTCGCCGAATATTCAAGAACCACCCAAGTGTAAATGCATTCAAAATGCCCCGGACCCAGCCCTTGATGAGATGATTCGAAAGGGAAACAAGAAAAAAAAAAAAAGGGGGGGGGGGGGGGGGNGGTGGTGATGATGGTTGAAGTTGTTCCCCGGATATCGAAAAGACGGAATACAAAATAAAAAAAAGATCAGACGCTCGCTTGCTGCCGACAAAGAAAAAGGGGGGGGAAAAAAACCGCAAGTCTTTTTTGTTTCGTCGCCGTTGGCCTCGCGAGTCCCCCGCAACACCGAATTCGCTGCCCTGTTGATGATGCAAAACGCCGATATGCCCCGTGGATGATGATGGAATCTATGCCGAGCAAACCGAAGGGGGCTTCAACTTCTTCTCCGGGAAACATGGACAAAACCGTGCCTTGGCAATGCTATGAGGTCGTGACGACAGGGTAGCTCTCCGATGTGACGGGCGTTGGTTGTCACATGGTCGTGGCATACTCCTGGTAGCGATCCCAGCCAAAGCTGCCGTAGCCGACGCTCACGCCGCATTGGGGCGTGAACATGCTGGGAAGCGGCAGCGCCGGGATGGGTGCCGTGATCGCCGGTGCACTGTAGTAGAAGCCGGCAGTGGAGAAGGGTTGGCTGAACGAGGGCGTGGGCGAGGGGATCTGGACCTCGCTCATGCCGATGTTGGCCCAGATGGGTGTTGATTCCTGAGACGTCGATGCGATGCTCGGGCTCGATGGCAGGACTCTCCATGCGTCGACGGTGGGCAGATGGGCTGGCGTCGGGGGTTGCGACCAGATGCTTGCGTTTGCGGGCGAGCTGGGGAGCAGGGGAGGCTGTCTGATGACATCGACAACGCGGGGGGGAAGAGGCAGCAGGGGCTTCATCAGGCCCATGATGTTGTTCTTGACCTCCTCGCTCTTGCCGGAAAGCAGCTCGCCGACACCGTCCTCCTCGAGACCTTCCAGGGCGGAGACGTGGGTGCGGAAGACAAACTTGTTGATGGCCTGGACAAAGTCTTGGTGCAGCTTCTTGCACTGCTGGTCCTTCTCTGGCCAGTCGTACGGGTTTGCCTTGGAGTCGACGCAGTGGATCTCCTTGTGGTACTCGACAAGGGCGTCTATCGAGTCCGTGGTCAGCTTGAAGGCGACCTCGTTGCGCAGGACCATGTCGACGTGGACGATGTAGGCCTCGATATGGAGAAGCTGGTAGTTGAACAAAGCCTCGACGAGCGGGTTGGAGTCCTGGCGCAATTCGGATTCCGGGGCCTTGGGGAGCATGATGGAAGTGAGGGTCCAGATGGCGTCGGGCGACGACAGAGTCTCGGTCAGGCATCTTTGGTGTTGAGGGACGCTGTTGAGAGGACGCTTAACCCGGTTGATGCGCTTCAGCGTCTGGGTCAACCACGGCTCGACCTTGGATCCCAGCACGACGTTGACCGATGAGGCTCTCGGGGCAAAAGCCGCCGCGGAAGCGGGTAGCAGCTGAACAGGCATATTGTGGAGGGTGCGTAAGAGAAGACCGGGAGTCGATTTTGGGGCGTGAGGAGACGGGAGAAGAAGATGGAAAAAGAGGCGGGTGGTTGTCGTCAAGGGCTATGTCGTAGCAGAAGGCCTTCTCGCGGTGGTTGGTGGTATATGTGGACTGGGTGAGGTGTAGTCTTGGTCTTGATCTTTGATTTAGTGATGGTCAGGCGCCTCGATAACCGGGGGGGAGGGAGGAGGATGTAGAGACGGGGGAGGGAAAATGAAGTAATAAAGAAAACAAGTGGTGACGGAGCTGGGCGGTCCCGACAAGATGTACAACACGGGATGTTTATTTGGCTTGCACGCCTGCTACCGCGAATAAGAAGAAGAGGGTGGACGAGGAAGTCGTGAAGAAGGAAGAGGGAGGGAGGGTAAGGAGAAAAAAGAGACTGGACGTCGTGTGAGGGTGGTGGGGTGTTATAATCGAGCAAAAACTCACGCGCTCAGTCTCAGTCGCTCTCAGTGTGTGTGTGTGTGTGTGTGTGTGTGTGTGTGTGTGTGTGTGTGTGTGTGTCTCTCTCTCTGCCTCACTGCCCCTCTGCCTTCTGATTCTTCCTTCTATGTGTCCAGTCAAGAGGGGAGAGAGCATGCCCCCCCCGTACAGCGCAGTCAGGCCCGATCACAGAAAGGAAGGGCAAATGTGGTTAGTGACTGCATCTTGCTCCCACTTGGTGGTACGCTGCGGCTGGGGGTTGCGGTGAAGGCCGGGTACCCATAGACTTGATCGTCTGCGTATGACAGGGGTGCAATGGGCGGCTAGGTCAAGTACCAGGGTACCAGGTACAAGGGCTCTGGCCTTGGTTCCCCCCCTCTATCTTCCTCCTCGCTTGCCTCCAGTGTGCTTTCGGCTGGCGGTCCAAAGTCAATGGTTCAGCGAGTGGGAGGGCGCAAGAAAGCAGAAGAGGGGGGGGGGACTGGCAGGGGAGGAAGAGGGGTGTGGGAGGCACCTCTTCTCTCGCTGCGACACATGCACGAATATTCGTAGAACTGTGAGTGACAAGTTGTGGCGGCGGAGGGAGGGCCGAGGCGACGTCGAGCGACAGGAGGAGCAAGTGGGGAGGGAGGGAGAGAGAGAGAGAGAGAGGATGGAATCAGAACTCGGAGCACTGAGAGCTCTGTCTGAGCCTACTGTGCACTGTACTGTCGAGCCTGGAAAGCCAGCGCTAGAGAGTGAGTGAGACGGAGTGACAGCAGCAGTGGACGGCAAGGACGAGGGTCCTTGGAACACTGCACGCCGGCGGGGGCAGCACAGCGCGCTGTGCAGTAGCATCGGATCTCCCTGAGGCATCGGGTGCTCCTTGCTGTGGGACACACGTAGTAGGTACCTTGGGAAGTACCTCGCGGGAAGTACTTCTAGAACGGATTACTTCGTCCAGCAGCGGTCCGGTACTTTGTCGTCGGTCCTGGCTGCCACGGAATGTACTCGTATGGTGGTCCCGGTGCGCGGTGCATGCATCCATCTGGGCCGGATTCCAGGTCTACTTGTCGCCTCACCCGAGGCTCCATCGACGGCGGGGAGGGAGCCGGCGCTGGAGCTGGAGCTGGAGCCGGAGCTGGAGCAGGAGCCTTGGGAGTGTCTGCCAGTCCCTACCAGTGTTTGCTGGTCTGGCGTTGGCGTTGGCGTTGGCGGATGCCTCCAGCTGAGCCACCTGCAGTTGGACGTGTCCATGACAGGTGGGGGGGTTGTCCGTCGAAAATCGCCATCCCCAGCAGGCCGGGCATTCCATGTTTGCTTGGGGTGCCGTCGTCTCTGCCGCGCGCCGCAAGCCTGGGCCGCTACTTTCTTTTCGGTGCCGCCACTTGGGCTTCTCTTCTCCGTTGAGGGTTTGAAGTCCATGAAACCTAGCACTCTGTGCCGTGCTGTGCAGTGCAGTACCCAGGTAATAGTGTGAGTAAGTGAATACAGTAGTCAGCGATTCGGTTAGGCTGGCCGCCCGTTGAGCCGGAACGTTATCCCCGAGGACCAGACCAAGCCCGTCAGTCTCGTTGAATCGACGTCCTTCTATGACGGCCTAGCCTGACGAGACTTTTGGACGGGGACGGCCGCAGACAGGCGCTGGCTTGCGCCGGGCGTGCGCCACAGTCGGTTATGGGTCTCGACGTCCCAAGGAAATACTGAACCCTGCAAAAGGTCGGCCAACAACGACTTGTCACTACTTTGGTTGATTAGGTGCACCTAGACAGAAGGAGAGTACGGATACTGGCAACCCCAACCTGGCGAAAGGAGGGGCAACAGACTGCCAGCAGAGAGAGGCACCGCTCTCGGCATTTCAAGGCGACCCCCGGGTAGGGCTGGGCGACGAAGACATGGTTTCCTATGGGCCTGTTCTGCGCCGTACCCTTGATCCAAATGCCGATTCCAATCCTAATCCGATTGATCCTGATCGATTCGGTCCATGGGTAAAAGAATCCGAAAAATATGCCTATCTACCTGCAGTCGCCGGAAGTCTGCAAAGGGTGACCAAGTTGCTTACAGAGTTGGAGTTTGTCGTGCGCGTCCCCCGGCCTCCGAGATTGGCGGCAGGTTCGGTTGGCGGCAACGGGAAGATGAAGCGAGTTGTGTGTACATCATACGGTAGCTTCGAGTATGTACGACGCCCTATCCCTAGGTACCCTACCCATTGTTGCATGAATCCAACCGAGCGAAAGCGGCAGCGGAGACAGAGAGAGAGAGAGAGAGAGAGAGAGAGAGACGGCGGCGGCGAAAAAGAAGGCCACTGGAAATCCAACAGACGGCGAGGGGCTGTGCTGCGACTTGCATATGCTCAATGACAGAATCCGAGAAGACCAGGCGAATGGGAGCCGTCGGAACGAACCCGCAGAAAGGAATCACGTACCCAGCTGAACCGACAGACAGACAGACAAACACCCCCGAAAGCCACCGCCGCTGGACAGTCAGACGAGAAAGCCTCATGGCCTTCGCAGAAGAGCCGGCCCCAATATTGCGAGATGCCGTATCCCGAGCTTCCTGGTCTGTTCTCTTCTAGTCAGCTAGTGCACATAGTGAGGTAGTAGTGAGGTAGTGTCAGTTGGTCTGCGTGAGGCGCCTGTGGTTAGTTTTAGGGTCCGTCGTCCGTAGCCCGTCAAGCGGCCAGCCTGTCAAACCAAGCCACTTGGGCACTCCACGATGGAATTTTTTTTTTTTTTGGCTCTTCTTCTTTTCTTTTTTTTCCATTTTTTTACTAGGCTCATCTACCCCAGCCAAGAACCACAGAGTTTAGACGTCATGGCCCGGACGCCGCGTTGCGTTGCCATGTGGTGCGGTGCAGTGCAGTGCAGTGCAGTGCAGTGTGATGCAGTGCAGTGTGGTGCTGTGGGCGCATGGTGGCCTCCCCCCCCCCTATTCAGCTGCCAGCTGAGGCGGTCTCGAATGAGGGCGAGTCTAAATTTTGGAGGTCCCTTACCTGTACAGATAAGATCTTGTGTTGGTAAACCGGACTGCTGTGCCTGGGTGTCCGTGGTCTCAGGTCTGTGCGGAGAGAAAACATCCGCCGCCCGCCCAGAATCTAACTAAGCCTTTGCTTGCACCTTTTGGTGGCGACCTGATACGTCTTTTGCCTACCTATTCTCCAGACACGGCAAGTAAATCGCCGTGTTCGTAAGCACACCTCACTGCGTCTTCATGTCCCGGTGGAGGCATCGCATGAATGGAAATCCGGGGTGCCGGGTTTCTCCTTTGCTCTCATCGTCCTCTTGCCACCACCCCGCGGGCCCAAGGTACAGTACCATTTTAATGTCCTCTGCCGTACCTAGCTATGCTTCCCCCTCTTCTGTGCTCTGTTGCACCTGCAAAAGTCCACGGCCCATTTTCCTGATCCGATCGACCCCGCGAGGAACCAGCCGTCGTGAGAGTCTGACTTGCGGTCCTGAATCAGTGTCTCGCCGGCTGGAGGCAGGCCCGAGGAGAGACATGGCCGAGGTCCACCGTCGTCTGCCCTTGCACGAACCCTCCGTCAGTGGCAGGAGTGGTATTGATTAGTTGGTACCCGTAACCCGGCTGCTGCCAGAATCTCCCCCCCCCCCCCGGCCAGCGGCTCGTCAGAAAAGAAACAAACCGACACTTGTCAAGCTGTCACCGCTGTCAGGGATAATTCTGCTCTCGATATCTGTGTTCCAAAGGGCTCACCCCTGCTTGCCGGCACCCACCAACTCCAGCCGCCTCTTTTCACATGTACAGACATCGTATCTTGGTGGGAGGGCAACCCCTGTTTGGGCCATTACAGGGTCTGTCCCAGCTCCATACCTGCTAATCCACACCTCTGGGCACCAAGCTCAGCTGAGGTCGGTGGCGGAGAGAGAGAGAGAGAGAAAGAGGAGGCGACTTCGTGACGACTTCCCCGTCCGCGTCGAGCTCCTGGCGCTTCGTCTAACAAGACGGCATTGATCGCCCTTTCGAATGCGACCACCACAGCCCACTAGGTACGACGGGGCCGTGGATATGTGCTTCCGCGGCGTCTCAGCCCATTCTGAGCGTCGTCGTCTTCCCACCGCGGGCTTTTTTTCGATACATCATTTTGCGATTAGGACCGGCCTGTTCCTTGGCCATGCACCTTGCTCTTTTACGAGCCGTCAGGTCTGCTCGAGGCACATGAATCGCTGGTGTTTACTAGTCGCGAGGGTAGCCGCGATTGGAACGCTATGTGATGTTATGCTTTCCTACAACAAGCCCACGCAGGTCCGGGCTGGCGAAGACCTGCGATGGTGCGTCGGGGGGAGGGATTGTGCCGTATCTTGCAGATACATGAGAAATCGAAGCCTCTCGACCCCCCGTGCGCCGCTAGGAATTGACCCTGAACTTCCGCTAGATGGTTACGCTTATGCGGCTGACCAGTTTTGTCAAGCTTGACTTTTTTTTTGGTGCCGTGCCAATATATGGCTCGTTTCCTACTTGTCAGATTAGGGACGGCTTTCATGCCACCATTGACTGACAAGCCCCTTTCGCCGTCATCGTCATGGACTTCACTACTGTGTTTCCTATTGGGGGGTTTTTTTTTTTTTTTACCATATTGTGTACCTGTGCGACCTCATGAGGGACCGCCTTGGCCACGTACCTTAGTCATGGCCACTTCACTCACGACGATCGAAGCTAGTCGAGATGAGACCGTCTCGGAGATGAGCTGCCAGACCTGCCTTTCTGGTGATCCCTATGCCGCCGTGTCCTTGGTGTTGACTAGTTGCGTGGTCCAGACGGTCTTCACTACACGTCTCAAATGTCAGTAGCATTATGACTTGCATGCGCCTACAGGACACTTCTGCCTGTCGCCCTGCATCATGTCGGTCCTAGCAAGAGATCGTCTTGAAACGATGCAGGCGCCGCTGCGACGGCGGGTAGCCCAAATAACCTACCTACCTACCTGTCATCATACCTCTGATTTTGACTGGGCACCCTCATCTGCAGCTTTGGCCTTTTTCGACCTCAAGGTAGCCACGTCTAGTAGTTGCTGCAACGGCTCGACTTTGTCGAGAACCAGGGCAGTAGCATGATTGGAGCGGCCCAAGAGCCCGTTGCTGGAACCGCCAAAGAAAACCATCCCCAGCTTCACCCGCCTGCCATCCCGGCCGGTCTCCGCTTGGAAATGGGGCATGGCACCACCATATAGCGCGGCGAGTTGTGATGGTCGAGTTGCTACGGTATTCCGTCTAGTGTCCGGACTGGCGTGTAGAGCGGTTCTGTAAGCGTGGTACTGTCCTCCTCCCTTCCAACCTTTGCATGAACATCGAGAAGAGGGGAGGGAGAACGGTCGGTCGAGGGTGTTCCTGTGTACGTAGTATGTAGACGTCGAGCAACGACAGCCTGTAAATGGCTTCTTGCAGGGTTGCCGCCCTTGCTAGCGGCGGACGATGAGCTGAGGTGTGTCTGCGAAAAAGCTGGTCTCTGCCGTCTCATTGGTTACTGAGCTGACGGCCGGATTCGGATGATGCGGGCCCAGACGGGAAATGGCCGAGTGCCTTCGTGTTGATTGGCAAAAATGCAGAAATTCACCCGTGATATTTAACGAATCATGAATTGTGGAATACCCGGGCCTTGGATAGTCAACCCGTTCCGAGTCATCATCTCCCCTTGAGCGTGCAGCGATGGCGGGCTGGGTAATTATGACTGACCCTGTTAATGGCGCAACAACTTCGCAGCAGGACCAAGGGGCAGGAGAATAATACAAGGCCATGGGCATCAGGAGAGGGTTACATATTCGTATAGGACAGACCAACATGTCCAGATTGGGAACGGGCCTGTCTCGCTCGCAGATGCCCGGCTATAGGAGCAGCCTTTATCGAGGGTGGCGCTGGTAGCGGATTGACATCTGGCATCAATAAAACCCCCATCCAATCGAGTCTTCCAGATGCCGACCTTTTTTATCGACTCAAGCACAGGGGGAGCACCGCTTGGAAACGCATCCAGAGCGCGAGAACAAGAAGAACAGCCGCAATCGTTGTCTGCCGAAAGGTGGGCGTTCACTGTGACGAAATTGCCTCCTTCACCAAGCGGGTTGACGAACCTGGTTCTTGCTGGACCTGTGATACCATGCTACTGGTAGCTCGCTGCTCTTGCGACTCGGCAGCATCGCGGCGAGCCAGCGAGGGGATCTTGCAATGCCATCTCGGACGGAAATGAATGTTCGCATGGGAGGCGCGGCGGTTGTTCGGTGGTAGACGCGGCCGGAGGCGACAATCGAGGCGTCGTGGAGCCGAATAAGCGAATGCAGTGGAGATGTATCCCGGAAGGCGTTGGCCTCCGACCCCGTGAGCCGTGGCGGCAATGCTGCGACTTGCAAGTCTGCTGACTGCCTATCTTTGGCCCCCGCGCGGCCTTCCACTCGCCCGCCTGTCAATGTCATTGACGCAGCCGGAACCGCCGTTTGCCGCACCTCGAGCCTGCAGCAGTCGGGTCGCCAGCCCTGGCAGCAGCCAGTGCGCGCAGGCCTGCTAAAGCTCGTGACCGCCGGTATCGTCACTTGACGTGGGATCACATAAGTATGCAGATACCCGCCGAAAGAAACGCGCATGCCTTCGGACTCGAGTCCACTGAGAGGGTAGGTGCCAAGCCACGCGAGCCGTGTCGGTTCCGGTGTCGCCGCAATCCAAGGCTGATCCCTACCCCCATGGCTGGACCCGCGACCCGAAAACCTTGCTTAGCCGCACGGTTGCGCGGGAGGACATCCCTCGATTTTTGGGATCGTCAAGTCGAACGACACCAAGAAGTACGGATATAATGTATCCCGTGCTCTGTACTGTACCTTGTAACCAGAAACCGCGACTGCTGCAAGACGGCGTACTTGTCTTGCTACTCGTTTCCAGTTCTTGTACTGACCCAGGCCCAGGAGCGGCCAGATTGGCATGATAGGCTCGAGCCGGATAAGGAGGCAGGACGGTTCGACCATCTCTCAGGTTATTGTTGTACATGTAGTGTAGTGTACCGTAGCTACCATGAAACGTTTGTAAGGGCTGGTGTAGGCACAACAAAGCAGGACGGTCCTGGTCGTGGAGATGGGGTTGTGTCAACCGTCGCCACCGACTATCATGCCTGAGCCGGTTCAGAGCTGCAGCGAGTGCAGAGCGCTACCACGTAAAGCATCGGGTGCGAACAATGCCCGGGCAGACTATTATCGGGCGCCTGTATCTGACGGTCGGATGGCGACGTCGTGAGCCGACTAAGTGAAGGTTTCCCCAGATCTCGAAGCTCCGAAAGTGTCCAAAAAAAGAACAGGGACTGCCGGCCGGCTAGGGGTGGGGAGCACCCCCACCCCACCATTGAAGATCCGCGAGTGGCGCAGGCATAGTGAGGCTGGTGAGGGTGTGTGGAGGACTTGCCTCGGAGGAAACCGGCCATCCTTTCTCCTCCGGGACCGGGGGCATAACAGTCCCAAGTCCACTTTGGAAGTGTTGGGAGGCTTCCAGAGAAATGCGCCAGTGGTGTGCCAAATACGACCGCCCCGTGGTTGAGCACAAGGTTGCATCCTTGAGCAGCTGAAATGGATTCTGCTGCTATGCAGCCAATGCAAGAGACCCGCTGATCGCCTGAAGCCGGGTGCCTGTTAGTGGTCGCCGGACCTCGATTCTACATGAGATAGGCCACATGGGAGGGGCTGAGGGGCTGTGCTGCCCGCAGGAAACGACGGGCGTTGACTCATTTTAGCATTGACTTGACCCTCTTAGCCCTCCCTTAGACGTCGGCACAGGACACCAAACAGTCTGGTCTGCTGCCAAGCACTCAGATTCTCAACACTGACAGCCACGCGGCTCCGACATGGTGGAAAACGGCCGCGGGGCAATCCATACTAGCCACCAACCTGGGCCAGCATGATGTTATTGCAGTTGTTTACCACCCCTTCCCTCAAAGTATCGATCGATGATGGGATTTTGTTTCACCAAGGAAACCCACCCAGATGAGCCTGTGGCGGAAACGGATCAGTGTCTGGGGCGAGATTGGGAAGTGTGTCGCAATAACCGCGACGTCCCGGCCAGTCATCATGACCCTGTGTTTCGAACAGAGAAGCTCGACTAATAAGTTTGACGAGGCTGGCACGGCAGAGCCATCACGACGCCCGAACCGAACCGACTTGCTTGTTGAGCCTTTCAACGACGCCCCGTCCTTGTCGAGTATCTGGCGACAGCTATATTGGCGTGTCTCGTCGACCTGCTCCGTGACTCAATCTCGAAGGCAGATGACACTTGTGTTCCTGATACCACAGGCCATGACAATACCCCAAGGTAAGGCAAGTGTGGCTGCGCGCATGTTGGGCCTCGGGGGGCGAGACAGTATCATGGTGTGGCATGAGGCAAGGACAACCTGCTCCTGAGGGAACTAAACCGCTTAGATGTCCGAGTCGCTTCACGGGTTTGGATTAGGGGGCGGCCAGTCAGTTATATGAAGACGGACGGGAATGATGCATGGCCGAGTTGAGTTCGGACTCCAGCGTGCCAAGTTCCATTGCCGCTGCCGAGGTCCCTGGAGTCTGTCGGACCAATTTGGGAAAAGATTGCTTTGAGAGACTTTGTGAAGCGTAAAACCATACATTAATTTTGTTCTGCGAGAGAGCCGCAAGTCGTGTTGTAGAACGGGGAAACGTCGCAAAGCTCGTGGTTTGGAAGAGAAGCGGCGGCGCCTACGACGGTTTGGCCTGTCACGTCAGTGCAGTCAATGGCATGGAATGGCACTAGGGGGGAGCTTTGGCCATTTCTTCCCGCTAAAAAAAACCCCGAGCTGGAGAACGGTACCTACCTTACGGATACCTACCGGTACATAACAGAACGCCAAACGGTGGAAGTGGGTGCAAGTCCCTTATGCCTTTAGCGATCCGCAGGGTGCTCTCGGCCGAGTCTACAGTGGACCGTCCAGTCAAGACTTGCTTGGGTGAAGCACAAAGCGAGGCTGTCCCATTGGCCTTCTCTTTGGCTAGCTTCAGCCTATTCTCCAGACGAGCAAGCGAGGCTTGACATTGACAGCACACCTCCCAAAAGCTGCGACCTCCCAAACGCGGCGTACGCCGACGTCATCACAACTTCGCCAAACATATTCTGTTCCTGTGGCATCGCTTTCCTTCCCATTACTCTAACGAACCAACCTTTTGAGCATGCATACTAGACTCCATAGACACCCATGATACCCCCCCTTAGACTGCGACACGACCGACTCTAAGTCGCCCTGATCCGCCCCTATACGATGACCGAGCCCGCTTCGGCGGCCGCCCCCGGCGCTGCAACGACGACCACTCCGGCCCCGAAACAAACAAGCCCTGCGATCCCCGTTGGCTTGAACGAAGCATCCCTCGACTCGCCGACCTTTCGGTCCACCGCTCAGCATTTCGGCGAACACATTGATAACGTCGAGAAATGGCTCGACGACTATGTCCGCTCCACCTCCCGCGTCACCCGTGACATCCTGGCTCTCGAGGAGAGCGTCAACACCTACCTGTCCAAGATCTTCCCGCCCGCCGCGACAGCCGATGCCATCATTGACCACGATTACACACTGCTCGCTCTGCGCCGCATCAGCGATGGATCCAAGGAGTGGTGGACGCAGATTATGTCGACCGTGCGGAAGATGGATACCATTTCCGTCGAACCCATTCGGTCTTTCGTCGCCGCCGACCTACGATCTTTCAAGGAGGTGAGGAGAGTCCTGGAGCACACCCAGAGGAACTTTGACCAGGCCATGGCTCGTTATATGAGCCAGTCCAAGACGAAGGAGCCGTCTGCCATCCGCGAAGAAGCGTTCGCCGTGTACGAGACGCGCAAGGCGTACCTCAAGGTCTCGATGGACTTTTGCCAGCTCGCACCCCAGATCCGCTTCAGCTTGGACAAGCTCCTTGTTCGTGTCAGCTCCGACTTCTGGAAGGAGATGAAGCGGTCGCGCGACGCCGCTGCCGTGTCGACCAAGTGGGGTTCGGAGATGGACCGTATTCGCGGCTGGTCACGGGAGATGGAAACGACAGAGTTCGTCTTCAAGAGGGAGCTGCAGATCGCTCGCCGCGACATCGGGGAAAGCACACTCCAGGCTTTCAAGCCATCCCGGGAGTTGGAGGACTACAGCGCGTCGACCGTTCAGTTCCTCGGTTCCAGGGGCCCCGTCAGCGTCCAGCCGCAAGAAAGCTCTGCCGTCGTCTCGGAGAAGCAGGGCTGGCTCTTTCTCAAGACGCTCTATGGAAAACCGGCCAGGTCCAACTGGGTTCCCCACTGGTACTATTGTCGGGATGGCATCTTTGGCTGGCTGATCAACGCTCCCCACGGTGTCCTGCAAGGCGACGAGATTGGCGTTCTTCTGTGCAATGCCAAACCAGCCGTCGCGGAAGATCGCCGGTTCTGCTTCGAGGTCAAGACAAAGAGCCAGACCCTTGTTCTTCAGGCAGAGACCCAAAACCAGCTCACCGAGTGGCTTGAGGTCTTCGAAGTTGCCAAGAAGCGAGCGTTTGAGGCCAGCATGGACCGGGACAGCAGCTCTTCACCTGCTGGAGCCGACCCTGCCTTCTCCATCACACCTCCCCCCCTTCCGGAGTTTTCGGCAAGATCCCTGGACGCGGTGGTTGCGGGCGAGGAACCTGCACCAACCTTTGACAGGGCTGGAACACTTCCGGTTCCCGGGACAGAGAGCAACATGGCCGGCCGCGCTAGTTTCGACGTCAACGCCAGCGCCTCTCGTCGTTCCATCACCGCTTTGGGCCGGGATCTGGGTCGGGAAATGGTTCGTGAAGAGGGGGAAAGCAATCGCGACCATGCGGCGAGAATTATCCAGAAGCTAGATCTCCACCGAAAAGCGACGTTTGGAGCCGGTGCCGAAGCCGCGGTGGCGGCCGCTGCTGCACCAGGTAGCGGCGGCATTGCAAGCTTGTTAGCAAACCACGGCCACCTTCCCGGATACCCTTCTCCTCCCCAAGGCGGGTCAAAGAACTCGTCCAGCTCAAGATTGCCTGCCCTGGACCCGGTCCACGGGACCTTGGCCCCTTTGACGTTGGCAAGGCCCCCTGCGGCGACCAACCTGAGCCGGACGGCTGTCATGTTCTCCGTGGACAGGGGCATAGGAGGGGACAATACCAGCCACATGCCCACCGCCGTCCTCGCCAACTACTGGGGAAGCAGGGCATGGAGTACCGTCTACGGGTCAAGCCCGGGCCGTCCTCGCACTCCCGGTCTGCTCGAAGAGAATCCTTTCGGAATGGTCGCCCGGGAGGTGGGCAAACCCGGAGAAGAGAAGCCCGCGACCCCCGCAGCCGGACATAGGAAGACGGTCAGTGTCGACGCGAAATTCAACCAGGCTCATGTGCCGTTCAAACAGCCGGCCGAGACTTTTCCCCCGGGTTACCCGCCAGAGTTAAGGATCCAACATCACCAGTTCCGCATCCTCTTCCCTACCGTTCCCCTCGACGAAAAGCTTGTCCTCGTCTTCCGGGCTGCTTGGTCAAGCTCGACAGGTAAAGACTCACCGTCACACGGACAGGGGCTGGCGGGTAACGGTCGGATTTACATCACTCCCGACAACATGTACTTTTACGGGCAGCAGCTGGGTCTCGTCGTCGCCTATGCCATCAGTCTCGACATCATCGCCGAGGTCACGGCAGCGCCCGGAAAGGAATGCGACTTCATCTTCCTCCACCTCGGCGAGGATGGTAACGGAACAGGATTCACCAGAATCACCATCAAGATATTCCTGGACAACCTCCCACTCCTACATGCGAGATTGAACCTGCTCATCGACGACCTCCAGTCGGAGGAGCCCTTGGAGCTGTCAGAGCTCATCCGGGCCCTGATCAGCCTCGAATACGAAGATCACAGCAAGCGCAGCCCGAGCGTCGAGAGCTGGGAGGAGATTTCTTCCAATACGCCGTTTGACGATGGCACACATTCTGGCCGTCCCGCCAGGCGCCAGGGCCAGTTCGGACCACGTCTTCGCGTGTCAGGCCCAGGCTCTCGGCATACTCCCAAGGTGCAGGTGCCCGCGCATCCCGTCATCTTCGAACCCGAAGACATGCAGAGAATGGTGGCGGAACGACATTTCGAGATTAGCGCCAAGGCGTGCTTCCACGTGCTCTTTGGAGACAAGAGCTTCGTCTTTCCCAAGCTCTACTTTGAGCGGAGGGCGCAGCAGATCGCCCAGGGCCCGTGGGCGCTCGCAGACCACGGTCGGATGAAGCGGGAATTCCACTTCAAGTTCGACTACAAAGACATGATCGGTCGGCCCAAGACGGTGGACGTCGTAGACAGCCAGACAATGGACATTTTCCAGGAGCACGTCACGTACGTCGTCACGCACACCAAGACGGCATGGCATCTCCCGCATTCGCAGGACTTCAAACTGGTGACCAAGGTTGTCATCACACACGTGGCCAAGTCCAAGTGCAAGCTGGCGATTTACACAAAGGTCGAATGGTCCAAGGTGCCGACCTTCTCCAAAAACCTGGTCGAGCGCCAGGCGCTGAACGATGCCGAGGGCGACGCTGAAGAGCTCGCGGACGTCGCAACTGATCAGGTGCGCAAACTGGGCCCGCACAGTCGAACGAAACGGGCAATCCAGGTCTACGGAAACATTGGGCAGCAGACTCAGGTCGTTGTGTTCTCGCCGGCCAACGCCGCCGCGTCCAAGAAGCAGCTTATTAAGCCGCGAACGCTGACCGCCATGTTGCTGGAGACGCTCCGCTCGTTCGGCGAGAGCGCGGTCACGTCGCTCATCATGTGGGCCATTGCGGCAGTGAAGACGTTCTTCAGCGTGGTCACGGCCCACAGGCTCATCCTCCTCGTACTTGCCGTCAGCGCGTTTACGAATATCGCGCTGACTTCTAAGGAGAGCTCGACGTGGTGGACGGAGAGGAGGGCAGCCAAATTCATGGGCCGTGTCGGGGTTGGGCCGAACTTGGTGATGAGCAAGGCCATCTACATGGCAGACCTGGGCGAGGCGACGGGGGCGGTGGGACACAACAGCAGTCGGCCCGCGGACAGCGCATGGCAAGTTGAAAGTGCGAGACTATGTGAGAACATGCACGCTAACGAACCGCAGCTTCAGCACTTTCCAGCTTGTCGCCAACGCCACCGACCTGGACGCGCCGTACGAGGACGCAGGGTCGACATTGTCGTCGGCCACGAGCCGAGCAACGGCCCGGCGGCTGCGGCGGACGCGGCAGCGACTCGGGTCGTATCGACACGACCTGCTCGTCGCGATGCGAATCGTCAATAGCATCGAGCGGGAGATGGTGCAGTCAGAGTGGGAGAACTGGCTCGCGGACGAGAACGTGCGTTGCGATAAGCTCAAGACGGTCTTGGAGGAGAAGGGGGCGGACACCAAGGACAAGACCAAGACGAAGCGGAGCGTCAGCCAAAAGGTCATGACGGCCGCCATGGACGAAGACAAGAAGGAGACATTGCGCGAATGGTACGATACATACTGCGGGAGTTGTAAGATGGATCACCAGGCGTTGATGAATGAGCGGAACTCGTTGGCGGGCCTGTAGAGGCTTTCGTCATCACACGCAGTCTATTGCTTTGTCTCCGTTTAGGGAGGGATACTTATTGATTTTTCGACATTGTACAACATATGTCCGAGTTCCCTCCTTTGCGAGCATTGATTTGGAGGCATCGTGTGTACACTGGGACCGTCGAACCAGATATTAATGATTAGATTACCAGCAACTGCGGGGCATACATCGCTCGGGTGGTTGGATCGGGGCAACAGAGAGGCAACTAGCTAGCACGGGTAGGCGAGAGACTAGATGGAGTTCGCGTCCCGGATATCACGGCCGGGCTCGCATGGGGATGGGTTGGGAGGCAACTACACTAGGACTGTATGGTGTAGATCATGACGATATGAATAGGAACTTGACTGTCTAGGGTAGAAGAAAAGAAGTCCAGGGACAATTGGCATCCGTGACATTGTGCCTCAATCGCGTGTTCATACCCCCCCCCCCNGCCCCAGTGGAGAAAGGGGTGAAGATGTCACTTGCCTTTTCGGCTCTGGAACGGCGTCCGACAGGAATAGAAGTGGCCCGGGCCAGATGGACCGACTACGTAAGACAAGAGAATGCGACGAAGCAACCCCCTACCCCTCAATGTCGGGCGACAAGGCTTGGGCGACGTAGGTCGGCCGTCTCAAACGAGCAAAAACGAGGTCTCTGTCCGGCGACAGAGAGAGGTGAGCCGCACTTGACTTCATCGGCGGAAAGCGGTCTCCAATGAGAGGGATCCGAGGAGACGGAGGTCTAGCCCAGAATACGCGTTTTCTAGACGATCGGCAGCGCCACGGACCCACTCCTCGGCCGCCTTCATCGGGGGGGGGGGGGGGGGGGNAACAATTGGTGACGTCGGGATGAACGGGAGGGAAGGAATGTCTCCCTTTTCGCTACCTTCCTTGCCTTACCTACTACCTAGGTAGTCGTGCACGAAACCTGAGGCCGCAGCGTCCCAGCTAGGTTAGTCAGCATCGCTGCTCTTGCTCAGGCTCGCTCAGTGCTGCTCAGGATACAAATCACCTCAGTTATTCAAGTTACCGATCAGGCACTTGGACTAAGTAATACATTCAATAGCCACAGTAAGAAAAGGGGTGTAGCACGCGCGTAGCAGCAAAGTGGGTTCACAAAGTGCTTTGTGGGAAAAGGGGAAATAAAATAGGGAGTAGAATCCGACAAGGGGTATAATTCGCAGATTGAATATGGAATAGGTTCAGAACTAGCGAAGCCCTATTAAAAGTTTCGTGGATTCAACCTCTTCTGCGGCGGCGGCAACTTAGCCCTGAAGAAGAAGCCTAGGAGGCCCAATCGAATTGTGATGAAATAGCCAAACAAGACTAACATACCCTCTAAAGTGGCTTCATCGGATTTGAAAATTAGCTCTCTATCAAATGTCATCAGGGCACACCAGGCTGAGTGTCTCCAAGCCTTTATACGTCTCCCAGAGCCAACTCATCCATTAGATAGGTTCATAGGATAGCGAGTCATATGCAGACAAAAGATCAAATAGAACAATGCAGGGGGCTTTCATTCACCTTGGTAGCGTCATTCATAATAACTAGACTCTAGAGATGGCAGCTTCCCAACCTCCGGAGGAGAGTCCTTACTATACTATTGACGTTAACTCCAGACTCAGCCTAGAAACAACCTACTCCGCACTGATATCAGCGGCTTTGATGAGCCAAAGGAGGAAGTAGAGGTTGCATCGGCATTTATATTCATTCTCATCCGATAAAAGGCCTAAAGGGGCAGTTGGCACCGGAGAGAAGTGGAGAATCGAGACAGAATGTTATATTTCTGATAGAATCTTGCTGGGGTTCAACCAGCAGAGCCAAGGGGAAAAGCTTATAGAGAACCTCTAATGACGCCTTTTCGGCCTATAGCCCCAAACAGTATAGCCGCGATGCTTTTGACGCAAAGTCCAAACGTCTCCATTCTTATCCCAATCATCTTTCTCAGTTTTGACCTTATCACTGTGCCCTTTCCATACAAACTTATAGCCATCAACTTTCTCCCTTCTCTCAATCACTACCATCTTCCTCTTTTCCTTTTTCTGGCGAGAGACCTCAGGCGAAGGACCAGCCGAGGGCCCAGCCGAGGGCCCAGCTTCAGACTCCATCTCAAAAGCGGCCGAGGGCCCGGCTTCAACATCCGTTTCAGGATCAGCTGAGGAATAGTCTATATCTATTGCCTGCCCTTGTGAATCCTCCAGATCGTTGGCTGATTGCTCCCCAGGGACCAGTAAAGAACATCCGATGCTCCTCTTGACTGAGAGGCCGCTAGCATGGAACAACAAGACTCGTCATCAACCTATGCTATATTCGTGCTACCATTTACCAGGCCAAATTGGAGTACCAGTAAGTGCACCGCCACCCGCGGATGAAGACTAATCACACCTGTATCATGTCGGGGCTGAGTACCAGTCTCCTGCAGGCCACACTGGCGTCAGCCACTGGTATTCGCAGCACTAATTACCTACGAAATCCTTAGTCAGCTTGGAGTGCAATCATCGCTTCGAAGGTCCAATACAAAACCACTTGCATGAGTAATTTGTCAGGGCCACGCCACCCGGAGTTGGGCGCAAGGAACCAGAGCGTTGGCGCTAGAGACAGCATTCACATTGCCTGGAGTCGGGCGCTTACACGGGGCTAGGCTCACCCTCTGCTCACCTTTGCTCGGCTTCGGCTCAGGTTAAAGCGGCCACAGATCAGTCCCCACACTCAATGCGGATTTGGGATGAAGTTCTTGTCGCGGGTGACTATCTAGATAGGTAGGCTAGGTACTATTGAGGAGTACCGCCCCACTTCTCAAGGGAACAGGGTGCAAGGACATGGATGGAGGTGACGTCAGCGCCGGGCCTTGGGTGGAAAAGTGCAACCCCGCGTTAAGGGAAGGAGGGACAAGAAAGGAGCGGGAGGAGCAGGTTATTGTGGTCGGAGCCTGGGCAACGATGCCATTCCCAAGGAAATGGGGGCCCAGGTTCGCAGCAAGATTGTGCACATATGGGGAAGCAGAGAAAGAGTACAGACAGCAAGGGTCGAGTCCCCCGACTGAGACGTGACGTGACGTGATGGGACATGGAGGAGCGACAGCTCCGCCCAAGGGGCCGATAGACGTCAGTCAGGAAGTAGCGAGTAGCGAGTACCTGCACTACGCAACTCACGGCATGAGGTCACACCGTACCTTGATTCGTACCCTGAGCCTGAGAGTCTCACGGCACGCTGCGAACCCGTTGACGTTGCTCTTACTGTATCGTTTGTCCCTACCTTGCCTTGAATTGTTTGCACCTTCAACACAGACAGACACAACTGTGGCTTACGCACCACCCATCACATTCACCTTTTCCCCCGCCTTTTGTCCTTCTATTAAGCCACACGTGGGGCTTCTCTGCAGGTCACTCTGGACCATCGAAGCTTTATTTCGTCTCCATTTTATACTGCAGTCAACCACCCCTCCGACATATACAAGCAATCAATAAGCCGTCCGTCCCCGTTTGCCTAACGGCATCTACCTTGCTTCCCACGAACACGATCACTCCCCTTTCCCATTTTAGTGATCACAAACTGCCTCTCGGTCACTTCCGGACCCCGACGACGATTCCAAATCAGCGCTACTCGACTTTCGAAAATAAACCGTCCGCCTCCCATACCGGCTTGACGCGTACCAATTACACCATCGATCGACCATTCTCGGTTTCGTCGGCTGGCCTGGGCTATGACATCTTCTTAAAACACCATACACCCCGATCTCCCC